>KK114441.1:120954-142140 GCA_000611955.2 Stegodyphus mimosarum
GGAAAGAAAAAAATAAACGTGCGTTTAGTACCAACACTCCAAGATGGTTGGTTAAATTCTTAGTTATGTAACATCGAAAACGAAAGTAAATGCTTGACTATTGAAGCATTAGAATCACCAGAAATGTGTAATTCTTTAATAGGAATCCCTAGCCAGGAACTGTATAAATAGATACAATCTTTAAATATAAAATTATCTGATTATGAACATGGTGAATGTAATAATCGTAAAATTGGAATACTAATCAGATCAGATTATTTGGGGGAAATAGTTAAAACAGAACGCTTAAGTTCGACGGTGATGTTAATTTGATACACTGACGGGATGGAGTATTCGAGTTCGAGTTTTTCTTCTTTAAATATCAAACCACCATCCGTTGGAGTTTCAAACGCTGTTCTTATGAAAAGTGTTGATGAGTATCAGTTAACGTCGTTTCAGTTAAAAGGTTTATGCGAATTAGAATTCCTAGGAATCTATAATGACTTCATAAAAGTGTCCGCTTCTGATGAAGAAGCTTTTCGAAGTTTCGGATCAGGTTTAACTTTAAAAGAAAGTCATTAGGAAGTACAACCTCCACAGGATCATGAGTCTGGTAATTTAAAAAATAATTACGATAATGTAACGACTTGTTTCGTTATTTCGAAGATTTTATAAGGATCCTTCCTTTTATGCCAACTATAAATCTGTGAAGAAGAATACAGTAAGATGGGCATCGTAGAGTCAGTAAGTCAGCAAAGAGATACAGATCAGGATCCAATTTATTATTTACCACATCAGTCTGTCATTCGAAAAGATAATAATACAACGAAATTAAGGATTTTTTTCGATGCTTCTTCGTATCCTCCTCATGCTCTTTCGCTTAACGGATTGTTGCATCCTGGACCAAACTTAAACCTAGATCTCTTAAAACTTTTACTTAAATTTCGAATTAACCGAATCGATATTGAGGAGACATTTCTTCAAATTAGTCTAGTAATGATCGTGATATTGTACGTTTTCTGTGGATAGACGATTTACCAGATAATACATCTCATATTGAACCCAAAATTCTACAAATGGCTAGAGTCCTGTTTGGATTACTTCCAGTCCGTTTCTTTTAGCTACACTAATTAAATTCCACTTGAAGCAGCATTCCACTATTTATCCGGATACTTGTTTCACGTTAAACGAATCGATGTACGTCGACGATTTGTTACCAGGAGCTTCGAATGAGGAAGAAGCTTTCAGAAGATCTAAAGAAGACTAATCAATGAAATTTCGAAAATGGATAAGTCCCTCTTTTTACATTGTTCTTAGCGAACATCCACTTACTCTTTTGCTGAAAATTGTTTAAGTATGCAACCTTTTTTTCCAAATGAATTGAGTCAATTTTTTTACAGTTGCCAGTGGGAAAGTCTATTATCTGGTAATACTAAAATCTTTCTCAAAGATGTCTGTTACTGAACGACGTATCGAAAAATATGCATGAATGGTTTTAATACTTCGAGATCATCTAGACCTATTGACAAAAAGAAATAGGACGGCTGTTAGGTATTTCTTCAATTTGATTTCTTACTGTTGGAAACTCTTCTAAAGTTTACATTACTCATAAAACGCTTTAAATGGTGCTTGGAAACCTTCACCTTCGCTTCTCGCAGTCCTCCAAATGTGGGTTATCGGACGGGAATAAAATTCCGTTCAATATCTACCATAACTAGATATCCCGTTAATATCTCATCTGGCTTTTTAATAATACTGTAAAGCCGCTTTATTTTATTGTTAGCTTCAAAGAACATTTTAGTGTTATTACTAAATAATTTGCTACTTTTACCAAGTCTAGAAAATAATCTTTTTAAGGTAGCAATAAACGATTCTGATGTAAGACTGTAACTAATTCTAATGTATTCTAAACTGTAAATTTTCTAAATGCACAGGTTACGGAACAGATGAAAATACAAAAGTAAATTTTACTGTAGACATCTTTGCTCTGATGTTTGTACCTGATAAAGAAAGGACCGCAAAATCAATACTTGTACAGTTGAACGCATAATTTTGATTCACTCGATCTCGAGGTAAATTACCTTAAAGTTGATTACATAAAAGACTTCCTGAATATGATACAGCGGCGATTTAGCTCCTACATGGAAACATCTCCTATGGAAATACTGTATAATGTGTTTCGTTAGAACATGTTTATCCAGTAAAAAGCTGGATGCGTCTGACAGAATTTTACGTTTATATTTTTAACCTACCACTAACTCTCAAAACACAATCATTATCTAGAAAGGGTTACAAATTAAGAATGAAAAAATTAGCTCAGAATAAAAACTTACCTCTTTAGTTTGTCTAGCACAACGTGATATATTGTATTTCAACTCTTTCGTAGTTGGCAACCCCAATTTTTTTCTCACCATGGCAATTTGACATTGTTTGTAATTTTCAGACACCATGCGATTACTGTTTGCAGTTTTACGGAAGATGAGATCTTTGAAATCACTAGTAACTCTTCTGTGTCTATTCCAACTGCATATAAATGGTGTTTCCGTTGTTCTTTCAATGCTCCCTCACAGTTTGGAATTTTTTGACAAAATGTATTTTCTCTTCACTTTAACCCTCTGGGCCATTCCATCAAAGTTTATGAACTATAAATTCATTCGTATATAGTCCTCGTTACACACAGTCAGCTGGGTTCTGTTTTCCTTGAATATGATTTTAATTTTCCGCTGGAACAGAAGCCTGAATCACTGACACTCTATATGCTACAAACATTTGCCATCGGTTAGGTTCAGACATTAGCCAAGATAATATAATACTTGAATCACTCCATGCATGTATAGAGTGAACTTGTAATGTACTTCTAACTGCTTGTATTAAATGCTTACAAAAACGGCAGTACATAGGATCCTATGTACATACGATTCCATCAATCATGGAATCGAAATTTGTTTAATACGAACAACTCAGGTTTTTGCTATCAACAGACTTGAATCACTCCAAACAGGTATATAATAAACTTCATTTGTAACTACTTGAATTAAGTGCCTTGACAAAACAGCAGTACAGAGTCTCAATCGTGGAATCGAAACTGGGTTAATGGGAGCAAAAAGAATTTTTGCTATCAACAGATTTACACAAACAGCCGAGTGATTAGATGTCCTAACATAAATAACTGCAGCATAACCTTTTTACGATGCTTCACAGGAACCATGAAGCTGAATTTCGAAGGTTTGGGTAACAAAACATTTCTTGGAATGCGAACTGAATTTAAGTATTGAATTTCTTTGCACATATCCCTCCACTTTTTATCAATCTCTTCCGGAAATGGATCATCACAGGCAAGTTTAAATTTCCAAAACTCTTGAAGACGAATTTTCGCTGAGACAGTTAATCACCTCAATTACAGAAAAATGCATCTTTATTAGGATCCCAATTGCAGGCCAAGACCTTTTATAGCCTTATTTTCCACAATATGAAGTTTATCCTTTAATTGGACACTTTATGTTTCTGTTTTCTAGCACTCACCTTTCATTGATAGACCACTTGTAGAGTTCACACCCACCTTTTCTAAGAACTGGCTCATTTTAACTACGAACTCAGAGCCCTCTTGAACATTATTAGCATCTGTCAACACATCATTCACATAAAAATCCCTTATCACTATGTTGGCGATTTTAGGAAAATTCTCGCTTTCATCAGTTGCTAAGTGCTTCACTGCTCTTTTCTCCAAGTATGAGGCAAAAGCTGTTTCATACGTCACAGTGTTCAACCGAAAAACTTACACATACTGCTTCATTCATTGAAAATCTCTATACTTAGGCTTAATTTTTACTTGTCTACACATTTTCTTAATGTCAGCACTTATTTGCAATACGATAAAACCTAAATCTCAAAGTAATTTTAATCAGATCGTCTTGGGTTTCTGAACCAACCATTAACGTGTCATTAAGCGAAACACCTGATGATGACTTTGCACTTTCATCAAACATTGCTCTCAGTTTTGTCGCTAAGCTTGACTCATTAAAGACAAAATGATGAGATATATAGAAATTTTTATTTTCCAGTTTATGATGAAATTAATTCCATATGACCCAACAATAAATATCCTTGCATGAACTTTCTGTACTGATTATAAATTCCTGGCAATGAAGAAAGTCTTTTCTCCAAATAAAGAAATCTACGAAAAGCCATTCCCTGTAAGTTACCCAAAAGTTCCTAGTAGGTTTGAAAGGAAGCTTAACTGAGCATCTTCCAAGTTCATCACGAGTATGCGAATTTTGAAAATTAACCTTACATAACCTTTCTTCTGTTGTAAAAGATTGTGATTCTGGAACCTAGTCTAGTCTTGAACTCATGGCAAAAGATAAATTTTTACCACGTTTAATAATATTTCCATTTATTAAAAACACAGTTACCCCTAATAAAACCAAATCACTAAATATTACCAATATCTTCAGGTAAAGACGCAAAACGAAGACAATCACTAATATTTTGTGTGTCATGAAAGCAGTAGTTGAAATTTTAAAGTCACTCTTAAAGTCACTCGTACAGTAAATCAAGTTCTCCATTACTCAAAGTGTTAAAAGTTCCTAGACATGAAACTGAAATAGAACTATCTTCCATGTTCAAACACAACTTTTCTGCGCACTCTCCAGTAATGACCTTTGACTTCCAGTATCCAACAAACATCTGCATTTCTTCTAGTATCCTTGTTTTGCATTCTGAACTAATATAATCACTGCCGAACAGAGTAAAATCTGACTATGCTTTATTCAAAGCGCTTCTACAGACAACGATGGATTTTGGCGAATCCTTTGACTCTGTAGTTGAATCTGACACTTTTAGGAATAAATGGGTTGATTTGTATCAAAGGAAGAGAATTATATTCTGGTCTGTTTAACCTCTCTATATGTATTACATTGGGATGAGGGTTTCCTCAATTTTTACATTTATGTACACTTTTACAATTTTTATCCTTATGCCTGCTTGAAAGTCAATTGAAACACAAATTATTACCTTTCACAAATTTAATCCCTTTTGCGCGTCTATGTGAAAGACTTTTCGCCCTTTAGCAAACTGTGATCTTTTTACAGTAGATATACTTAGCATTTGTAATAAACTCAGTTACTTTTTGTTACTAGTTTTGTAACCCTTTCCTACCGAAACTTTACTATTTTGTAATTTCCTTGCATAATGCTTTAAAAATTCAACGAATTCACTTAATTTTGGAATTTTCTCTTTTTTAATTGTCTTTCCCACCAGAATTTAGTTGATGAATCTAATTTTGTCAAAACACTATACCCAACAAGGTATCGCCAACGTTCTTTATTTCCTCTTATAACCCCTCCAAACCATGAACAACTTCCTTCACTGTATCCACTAAGCTTAGAATTGCCAAACCTGTTTCATTTTGAATTGAAGGTAATGAAAATAATCTTTAAATCTGTGCAGATATTAACTCGCACTTATTAACTAGCCTTCAATAATTCCCACGCTGTGACATAATTCTTATCTGTTATCGCTCCCACCTGCACAATATGATACGCATCACCTTTTAACGAAAGTTTTAAATACTGTAATTTTTGAGCATTTGATAACTTGAGATTACTATGCACATATGCATTAAACAGATCATTAAAATTTATCCATTCCTTCAAATTTCCACTAAATGTCGGCAAGTTTAATTTTAGGAGTTTGACAGTTTTTGAAGGTATTCCTACAGCCTTTATCCCTAACTTCAAAACCAACTTAAGAGCTTCAGACTTTTTTCTATCTAATTTAACCCTCTCAGTGTTACGGACGGAAAATTCCGTATAGAAGAGTAGCTTTCGTATTCATTACACATGAAAATTTCTGCCAGCTTTCAATGTATCCGATTTCGGGTTGGATGTACATTGGAAGAAAAGGAATCAAGATACAAAACGAGAAGTCGCTTTTTAATTACAATAAGAAAATACCATTTATGAATGACATTTTGAGGAACTTTGAAATTTCAGTGCTAAACCCGTAACGCTCGGAGGTTACATCTTCTAGACGTTCTTGAATGCTAAACTGTTCCTCAGCGTACTTCTCAATATCGTTTTTCTCACACTATATACAACTAATCAAATATTTCCTTTAGTTTACTACTAAATACATTTAATTTCTTTAAAAGCAATTCACATGTACTTAAGTCTATATTTTCGATGCTAACTTTATGTCTACATTTCGTTATTTGCGATTTTAATATTCTCTTTTCAACAAATCTTCCTGGTTCATATTTAAGATAACTGAAAACACAACTTACCCCTGTAGATTCACCAGCCAGCGGCGACTTTACCGGAACACACACACAAAAGTCTCCGCTACAGAAAGACGAACAGCATGGTATTTCGTTGTAGGTACTGGTCCGGAAAAATACAGTTACACCACGTTGAGATGAGCTATAATCCTTTTATTTCTGCTAGAAGACTCTAGGTTGCATGGTTCTCTTCCTCCAACTTTACATCCCTCCTAACAGCTACTTACCACAGCGGGAATTGCGTTTTACTTAATGTTGGAACAGGGGTAAACTTGGCCGCCTCTCCCTCACTCTCCTCCTTCAATGCAAGTTTTTCTCACAACAAACCTCAGTGCTTCTTTGTAATCGTAAATAAGAGAAAATCTCCTCACGTCACTGCTCGTCATGTAACAGGAATGTTATGGGATACTCAAAAGGACGTTTCTGGTGTCAAACTTTGTGCTGAATTCTGATGATACTAAACGTACAATAATAAGAACTACAGGCAGCATATGTTATCCACTGCGTTTTCTTTCCCTCTTTACTCTCAGGCAGACAATAATTTTCCAAGAATTGTGGGAAAGAGGAATTCATTGGGATGAAGAGTTACCTCAAGAACTAAAACTGGAATGCTGGTGCTCCGAAGTAGAACTCCTGATGGAGTTTTCAATTGCAAGGAAGTACTTTCTGATAAATGCGGAGATGATTGGAGACACATTGTAGTTACAAATATTTTGCGAGGCAAGCTCTAGAGCTTACGGTGCAGTAGCGCATCTCAAATTTTAAGAAAGAAGGAATATCAGCACTAGTTTGGTGGTGGCTAAAGCCAAAATTTCTCCTCTGAAGAAACTGACACTACCAAGATTAAACTTAATGAGTGCAGTAATTGCAGCCAAATTTCTCCTCTGAAGAAACTGACAATACCGAAATTAGAATTAATGAATGCAGTGATTGCAGTCAGAATTGCTGATTACATAAAAGATGTATTCAAGGTGAGCAATATTTTTCTTTGGTCAAACTCTTCCATTACATTGTACTGGATAAAAGGAGCAACGAGGGTTTGAAAACAATTTGTGCCTTAACAGGGTAACTGAAAAAAGAACCACACTGATCCTCAAAATTAGAATCATTGTAAGAGAACAGACAATCCAGCAGATAAACTCATGAAAGGAAAAAGGTGTCAAAATTAATGAAAGACGTTAGATGGTGGCAAAGTCCTCCATGGCTAATGTTACCAGATTGCTTATGGTCTCAAATTTAAGTGAAGTTAATTCAGAAGACTTGGAAATTAAGAAAAAAACTACATTACAATTTACATGTAATATGATGCCAGTAACGGGATCAGTTCTCGATATTGAAAAATATAGCAAATAGTCAAAGCTGTATCGAATTACAGCCTGGATAAAACGCTTCATAAACAATGCAAGGAAAATTTGCAAGACGGCTTCCTAGCAACTTTAAAACTCTCAGAAGCAGAAATTTCTTGGATGAAAACTATCCAGTCAAAGTATATTTAAGAAGAAATAAATCAGTTACTTAATGATGACTTATATTAATATCAAAACTTATTGATTTCGATCCAGAATTAGATGAAAATAAACTGATATCCACAAGTGGAAGACTATATTTTTCGAAATATGAAATGAAAGAAAAATACCCATCGTTAATTTCTGGAGGAATCAAGTACGCAGAACTCTAATTTATGGATGCGTACAATAAGGTACTACATTCAGGAAAGTTGACACACTGAGTGAACTACGGAGCAAATTTTGGATTCTCAGAGGAAGTTAAAAAGCAAATTTGTGTTGAACAAATGTTCAGTATGTAGACGGTATAAGGTTCGTTCTGCAATGCAAGTTACAGCTCCGTTTCCATAAGGTCGCGTTCAAGAATCTCCTCCATTCGATGTGATTGGCACTGATTTCGCTGAACCCTTGTTTACAAAACAGAATAAAGAAAAGCATTATATTTTACTATGTACCTGCTCATTTACACGAGCCATTCCTTTTGGAGCTAGTGTCCGATCTAAGTACAGAAACATTTTTCCTTCCGTTTCGAAGATTCATTTCATGACGCGGACTATGTTCTACAATCTAGCAAAAACCTTCAAAACAGCATATCTGTAAATGCAGGAAATGTGGAAGAAATTTAACCACCATGAAGTTAATGAATTTTTCGGGAAGACAGGAATTCACTGAAAATTTCAAAGAGGAGCATGGTGGGGCGGTTTCTATGACCGTATTGTGAGAACAGTGAAAGCAAGCTTCAAATAATTGGGAAGTCATCTCTTTCAACAGAAGAACTGAGAACTATCTTAACAGAGATAGAAGCTGTGATAAATTCCAGATCAATTATCTATGTATACAGTAATCCAGAAGAGTTAGAACCGCTAAGTCTTTTGTGTTTTCTCACGGGAAAAAGTTTGATTTCTATACCACTCATAAAATATGATGGAAATTTTAATGCAGATAGGAACAATCTGATGAAACAATAGAACTAACGCTAAAATCCATTCGATAATTACTTGAGGTTAGGTTAGGTTAGGTTATTCAATTATGGCAAAGCACACGAGGGCTATCTGCCTAAAGGGATGGATGCCTTCGTGGAGGACTTTCTAAGGGAAACTGGCTCGTATACACGTTACACATGGGGAAAACCACGAAAACGCCCATGCAGCCAGCCCGTTCGCGGGATTCGAATCTCGGACCGAACTACCAGTGTTCAGCGTCTTTACCGCTCGGCCGCGATAATTACTTGAAAAGATGGAAAAGGAATATTTGCTAAACTTAAAATCCGCAAACTGTATAACACAAACAAAAGTCAAAAGAGACTTTAAGGTGAATGATGTGGTAATGACTGACAATAACAAGTTGCCTAGAAACATATGGAACAAAGGCAAAATAGTGTAAATGCAAATTGTACTCTTGGAGTTTAAGGGCCTACCTGATAAGTGCTGGGGCGAAGTTCTTCCCTGATTATAACTGACCTACGACAGCATGGTCTGAGTGCGCTGTCACTGACGCCTTTTCAAAATACACTCGAAGCTTTTAACCTGCTAGTAAAACAGCTAAAGTTTTCCTTTCTGTGGCCGTGTAATTTCTTTGCGTTGGGTTTAGCATCTTGCTAAAGTATGCCATCGGTTGACCGTCTTGAGACAGAGCGGTGCCAACTGCATATCGGAAACATCTGCAGCCACTTTCAGGTTCTGATCCCCCCCTGGGAATTTCAACATCAAATCCTGAATTAGCACTTGTTTAAGTCGTTCGAATGCCTATTGGTTTCTTCAGTCCACTTAAATCTCTTTTTTTCTTTTCAAAATTAGTAAGGGTTCAACTATTTTCCAGAAGTCCTTTATAAACGATCTGTGGAGCGTATGCCGAGAAACAATGACAGTTTCTTTACAGTGTTTGGTGGAGGACAATTTTTAATGGTTACTATTTTTGCATTCTCTGTTTCAATATCGTTTTGGGAAATGTTATATCCTATTAAAAAAATTCTTTTGCGGCGAATTTAAACCTCGATGCGTTTACTTTGAGCCCAGATTCCTTCAACAGCGAAAATATTTCATTTAAATGTTCAGCGGGCTACCCAGACGGTATAGTGGTTAGGGTCGCCGACTGCGATACAAAACAGCCTAGGTTCGAATCCATCCCGGAGAAGTCATGGTTGTAACTGTCCGTCCCTTCATAAGAGGCAAAGATGGCTCACCTATTAGGTGCCTCCATAATAAAGTGACCACCGCTCCTGGCCTTGGTAGTGGCCAACGTCTATGATGACTTGCGTCCACCATTGGAAAAAAAATTTCAATCTGTTCCTCAGTTGTTTCCCTAGTAATAATTATATCGTCCAAGTATATGAATGTACTCTTCCCTAGAACGGGCCCTGAAAGTATATCCACTATCCTTTAGAATGTTGCCAGAGCTCTATCCAAATGGCATCCTTAAAAATGCATATATGCCTGATTTAGTAACGGAAACCGTTTTATGGACATCCTCCGGCTTTACGCCGATTTGAAAGTAGCCGGAAGTTCAGCCTAGAGTGGTCATAAGCTTCGTGGATTTTATTTTCCATATGATTGCTTCTATTATTGGCAGCAGATATATTGGATATTTAGTTATACTATTGAGTTTTCGATAATCGACTGGAAATCATCGATTTCTAGTCCGAAGGTGGGAGATTATTTTTCTTACGGCATAACACTACAGGACTCACATATGGACTGCTTTTGGGGATTATAATTTTATCTTCTAACATTTCTTTAATGTGTTTTTCGATTATTTCCTCCTTAATTTTATCATAGCTACAGAGCTTAACTCTTATAAGGGGAGCTTTTCTTGTATCTATTTCATGCCTCACAATTTGAGTTAGCTGCGCTTAGAATCGAATAGTTGCGAAAATTTTCTTACCAGCTTTGCCAGTTTAACTTTCTCTTCCTTCAACAAATGGCTGAGTTCAATTTCCGACGCTTAGATTTCTTACTCTTGCATCTTGTACCTGCAGTGCGGTATCTTGAGAATTTAAATTTGCGCTCGCTGCGCGTAAAAAAATCATTTCGCAATATTACTATCGCTAGCAAAATTGTTACCACGAAGAAGGTAACTCGTTGCTCTTCGTTTTTAATTTGGACATGCAGACCCAATTTCCCGAGGCATATGCAATCCTTGCCCTCAGCGGCGATGATTTTTTGTCCCGTCACCTCTCCTAAAATATACCATATCTCTTAAAAGGTTTCTTGAAAAAGTCTTGTGACAAAAAGGTGCACTGGGCTGCAGTGTTTAATAAAGCAGTGGCTAGCACATTATTTAATAAAATTTAGATTTCCGGCGGAGCCAAATTCTTGACGACAACTCCATTTAATTTAATTGTAGAAGGCTTTTCTTGCTTCAGAGTTAACCGTGCCTTCTTACCATCGGTCCCTTGAATTAGTTAAATTCTGTTTCTCCGCCTCTTGCTTTTTTATCCTGAAGCTTACTCCTGCGATCGCCAAAACGTTTCCTTTTCTTACCACTAATTTTATTGCCACCCTTTACGGTCGCATCCATTTGACGATAAGGATATTGCCTATTGTGACTAGCCTGTGGCCTTTCCTGGGGTAGAGATCTGAAAAACTGTCCATCCGGCCTCTGTCCATTTTCCGCCGTCCGTATACTTTCCGTCGCTCACAAGCTTTCGCACTTTACTGCTAACTGAAATAAATTATCGTGCTTGGTAGGACTTTTCACCTCGAAAACGTCCTGAATTGGTGGAAGCAGCCTCGGTATGATAACTTAGATCACCTCGGCGTCTAGCCTCTTGCTGTACAACATATTGAAAATTTCAATTTTACTTAAAATAAATTCGGTCAACTCCTCGACCTTATTCTGATATTTGCTGAAAAGTTAAGCCTTCAAGTTAGCTTGGTCTATTACCATTGAGAATGCTTTTACGAACGAAATTTTAAACGTTTCCCAGGTGTAGGTACTACTTACAGGCTTACTTAACATGAACTTGCCTATGCCTTTGTACCAGCTTAACACTTGGCCTTTCAAATTTGAAGTAGCAATCGTAACTTTTTGCATTTCCGGAACAGTATATATAATATGAAAGGCAAATCCAACTGTTCCGCGAAAGACAGAACAGAACTCTTTCCGTCAAAAGTAGCAGCAGGTTTCATAGCGGCCCGCATTTTCTCGACTATGAAGCCAAAACCCTCATTTGGGTTAATTGTTGCCGATGGAACTTAACGCTTTGAAGAAGCCAAAATAAATTTTCCACTGCTTTCTGACATTACTAACAAATTTTCCGGGCGCCAAATGTAAGATTCTAGCTAAATTTCTTTGCTGGCTAGAACTTTACTTGAACTGTAAAGCGTCTACACGCTAAGTTCAAAAGGTATCAATAGCTAGTCGTAAGAAAGGTGAAAAGACCCTTTTATTCAACTCAAGAAGGAATTTACATACGGCTCTCCTGGTACTTATCCAAACTTAGCTAATCCTTTTGGCTGCAACTCAAGACAGAAATCTAGAATTAAAACTAAGTTATATATTCAGCTGGAACTGCACAGAGATAATTAACGCGAGTTGGCTCTTAAGCCTGCCACCCAAGATCAGTAAAATACTTTCTTATAAGGTTGGCGCATTTTTAAAGCGATAGCCACTGCGCATGCTCTATGACGTCACGAACACGTCACTCGTAGACCAAATTCCTTCCCGCCGACGCTGTCCCATATTTACATACGCTTCTCCCGCATGGGCAGCTTACACAAAGAAAGATATTTACAAATTGCAAGTTTTACAAAATAAAGTCTTAAGAATTATAACAAATGCACATTTTTAAGTTACAAATCAGACCTTGCATAGAGATTTAAAAATAGATACTGTGGAAACTTTTCTGAATAAAATTAATGAGACCTTTTTCAAAACAGCGATTGATTGCCCACACCTCACTCATTTTGACACGTTTCGCTACATGATATTAGAAGATGACAAAGAATTACGTCCATATGCAGCACACTGCATCAGAAATCAAAATTTCCCCACGTAAGTCGTTCTGCACGCAATGATCTTTTTTACTGTTTATTCTCATTGTACTCTATTAGTAATTTTATGTATTTGTATGTAATTGCATTATATATATTAATTGATTATAGTATCTGATTGTATGATCATATTGCTTTATTAAAGCACTTGGATTTTTTATTTATATGTCATGACTTTCCTTGCACCCACTATTTACGCAAACACACACGTCTTGCTCAACTACCTCTCCTGCGCGGCTCTTTTTCTTTGGGTTGTTTAACGCCCCCCTACATGACTCTGACCTCCTTCACATGTGTATCCAGTATTTTACTGTCTTGGCGCCAATGGGCGATATTTCATCGAGCCGGATAAGCTTCCTCAATTATGGAGGCATCCCGGCAATAACGGTACCGACCGACTGTTCTGCTGTATTTGCGCGTTGTTGGTTTAAAGGTGTGATTAAAAATGCCTGGAACATGATGTACTGTAGCTGTATGCAATAATAGTTACATAAAAACAAAATGTAGTCCAGATACTAAGGATATAACATATCATAAATTTCCTTCAAATCAAGAAGTAAGAAGTATTTGGATTCAACGCTGTAGGCGAGCTGGGAAATGGAATCCAAATGCTGCACATATTTGTTCCATTCATTTTACAGCCAATGATTTTGAGAGAAATTTGAAAGCAGAAATTTTTAGCATGTTTAACAAATTCTTAGCTTACAAATTTACTATCTGCCTCTAAAGGTCTATCTTATTTTAGTGGTGATAAATGCAAACTTATTTTGCATACTTAAATTCTGTATTTAATTTTATAGTAACCACACTTTATATCATCTGTGTTTATTAAGTATAACAGAATTGTCTATAAATATGTAAAGTGTTATATATTGCATTAAGAATTGTTCAATGGAAATGTAAATAGTGTGCTATATTGGGAAAAGTAAAATTATTTCAAAACAGATTTTGATTTTGCTTAAGTACTTAAAAACATGTACCTTGAAACTTAATTCTTTTGATTATTATTGGCATATATTTTATCCCATATGTTTTACTTATCTTTAATAATGGAAACTCCACTAACATTTCATTAAATAAAAAAAATTCTGTTTAGTAAAATTAATCTTATTAGTCTTAGTATGTACAATTTCAACATCACTTAAAATATTTCGCACACATTACAAAATAAATCATTAAGTTTATCGAATAGTGTTTTAGTCAAGCATATTCATAGTGAATAACTTCTAAGGTGACAGCCTGTAATTACAGATTAATTGATTCTTATATGAAGATGGTCATTTTAAAGAAGTGATGCTCTGTATCAATACTTATATTCTCAAAAATACTTATCAATTTTAGAAATGGCCATCTTAGGGTAATAGTTCATCAACCATCAAAAATGCTTTTGCTTGTGAAGGTAAGGTTTTGCCTTTCAAATTATGGATAAAAATTCTGATTTCCATAAAAGAAATAAACATACTGAATTTAAATTTACAATTTACATTCACATTGTATTTATTTCCCTTAAGACACCTGGAGAAATGGAATTTTTAAGAAAATTATACTTGCTTTATGTGTAGTTAATCAGACAAACAAGAATATGTTTTGAACTGAAGGCAAGTATAAACTAATCTACATTTGAAAAGAAGCAAAAATTTTCTCAAATACCTTAATTTACTAAAAACAAAGGTATTCCTGTTGCTTTTATATAATCATATTTTATAGAAAATTATAACTTAGTGTATACAAAGAAAATATTCTAATCAAACATCTCCGGATTCGACAAATTTCACCCAAAATTATGAAGGAAGGTGAAATTTTCTGAAAAATAAAAAAAAAAAAAAACTCCCAAGTAATTACAAAACTAAAATATGCAACATTTCATTACTAATTTATTACAGTTTATGTGATGCGGCGAAAACTGAAACATAGCTCAATAAATTATAAACATACTTAAACACACTGTTTTACACAGTAGCTGAAATACATTCGTAAAAAATAGTATATTTAATGACTTGCCAGTTTAGTTTAATTCAACAGCGTGAACAATGATTATTTCATATATTTTTCGCAACTTGAAAGTATAAACACAATAAAATGTTGTTTTGTTTTAATAGCATATAACATAATTAAAAAATAATGTTTCATAAAGCATTCTACATTCCAAAATATCAATAGGATGCTGGCATATATCGCAAACACGACATAAACAAGAGTACGACGGGTCTACGAGCTACATCACAAACAGGCAGCCAATGATTGCTGAGCTACCCGAATGCACAAACCTTTAGGATATTTTAGAAACCTTGCCTTTCACCGACGTACACAAACCGGCAATTAATATACACAGCCGTAAAATAGCAAGCTTAATTAGCAGAACACGCTCTGTCTAAAGTAACTCAGACACCAGCTTAAACAGTATCTTGCTACCTTACCTTGCATAACACGCTAAACTGAAATGTCATTCTGGCAAGAAATGAAAATGCGGAAAGATAGAAAACGTAAGTAACAGAACAAAAACTGGTTAGTTTAAAACTAAATGCTTCGTTACAGACGTATCTTTCATAATGTCGATTACATTAAAATCAAAATTATGTCGAATTTGTCCTGTTTCCTATAGTATGGGACATATGCTTCTCATTATAAACATTTCGCGCTTTTTGCATTTTAAGAAATCTCTCAAAACTTGATTCTATATTTTAGTTCATTTTTATATAAAAACAATCCAAAAATAGATTAAAATATTATAAAAACACTGTAGTTTTAAATTCTTTTGCGCTTTTAAAAATTAAAAAAAAGGTTAAAATCAGAACAATTTTTAAAATACTCAAAAAATAATACATATTTTGTAAAGACCCACGTATTTTAAAGTTTTTCCAAGTCTTACAAATATTTTCCATCTATCATACCTTTATAGTTGAATATGTAGTTTCCTTTATTAATTTTTTGATTGCATTATCAGAAAGTTTTTTTAAGAAAAAACTCTTTTTCTCAATCAACTACTAACTAATAACAACTAATAATTGAAACTAAATATAAAGATGCGTGTACTCCATACTTAGTTTGAATTTCTTTCAATAAGATCGCATTACATCTTCCAGATTCTAAATATTTCGGTTTTAGAATTTTAGGATAGCATACAAGACTACTGAATTCTCCAATTTATTGCTAAATATTTTTTAGGACTTTCGGCTAAAGGCTTCTATAAGGAGAGACCAAAAACTGTTATAAACAAAGATACAACGTGATTATTTTCTACAAAATTGTATTCCCATCTGTTAAAACGTCTTTGTCAAAATTCTTAATTTTGTGTTTTATAGTATGATTTTTATTATTTACTGGTTTTTCTAAATATTCAGTACATTATTTCCAAAGTAAATTATCGACCGTATTTAACAGCTGCACTTATTTCGTAAACATTTCGAGAGAATTTTAGTTCGAAATTAAGAAAATAGATGGTAGCACCAATCTGAAGGAATTACAAAGTGTCTGAAAATAGTCACACATGTACTATTTCTTTCACTTATGTCATCATAGTTTTTTAAATCTTAAACTGTATCTCTCCTTATATTTAATTTTTCACTTTATTGCGTTCAAATATATGGTTATATGTATTTTCTCCTATTATTTTCAGGTACTAAAATTATTCGAAAATTCTTATAAACATAATTGTTTTCGATAGATGGCAGCAGAAGTTTTAAAAATTATTGTTGTTTACCATGGAGGTTAGAATCAAGGAGGTTGATGCATAATTGGCACGAGAGCGAGTCAGTTTGGCAACGGAGATATGATTGATTGTCGATATGACACGAGAGCTACAGGACATCAATTCAACGACAGAAAAAATGTGGGATCCGACTCGACGGAAAGGACTTTGTCCTAAACTACAGTCACCTTGACACGATCCATACAGGCTGAACGACGTCGTAGTTCGGATCCGTAAGTCATCAAATTCCAAGCCCAAAGTCGTTCATTACGACAGGCTAGTTACTTACTATGGCCATAGTACGTAGTGTGTCTCGTTTTGACTTCGAACATCAGAAGAATCAGTAATGGAAATGAGTGTAAACAGTTATTCAATGAAACATCTCGTTACAACACAAACAGTTTATTTACAAGTCTAATAATTGACAGCTGAAGTTTCGTTATCTCAATACAGCGCTTAAAAATATAAATGGCGTAAGATAATACTCATTAATTATCTAATATACATGAAATGCAACTCGAAGCCATTTTTCTCACTCTCTCATTAAAAAAGAACGAGCTCAAAACATACAGCTTTGCTCAAAACGAAAATGTAAACATTGTCCACTGTTGCCATATGCAATTTTCTAAATTAGTTAAACAAAGATAATATTAGATAGAGGTTCAACTTAACATCCTCCCACCTAAGTTAACTTTTTACCTTAAAAATTTAACTTACAAAAGAAAGTTAACAAAAGAAAATTACAAATTGTTCATAAGTTACAAAAGAAAAATTACACATAGTTCATAAGTCCAGTCTCTTAGGTACTTTGACTGTACGACCTGCTCTAGTCTTTTGAATCTGAGGTTCAGATACACACACATCATCAGACGCAAAATTCTCACAAGTTTCGTCTCCCACCTTCTCGGTTGAAAAGTTCTGAATAATGGGATCATCACTGGATACTTCAAGTGGGTACAATCTTTGAATTGGTCTTAACAATTGTCCATGACTTGTTTTGAGCTTAACAAGTCTTGCAATTCCGTCTTTTCCTGGAAGGATCTGAATTATTTTACCTAATGGCCAATTGATTCGCTTGGTGTTATCACTGCCTATCAGTACAACATCACCAATATTCACTTTCACAGATTTTCTGTTTTCTGATTTTTGGATGAGTGCCCCTAGATATTCAGACCTAAACCTGTTCCTTAAATCTCTTTTCAGGCTTTCTCTATATTTAACCCGCTTATTAAGACTTTTGTGCCCAATATGATCAAGATCTGGAACACCACTTTTTCGTATATCTTGCAGAAATAGAGAGGGACTTAAAGGCATTAAAGTAGAATCATTTTCAGTTACGTATGTCAATGGACGGGAATTAATCACTGCTTCACAATCACAGAGAATCGTGGTCATTTCTTCAGAAGTTAAGGAGGCTCTTCCTAGCACTCGTCTTAATAATTTCTTAAGAATTCCTACCAAACTCTCCCACCAACCTCCCCACCAGGAGGCAGTTGGCGGGTTGAACTTCCATTGAATTGGTAGTACAGAAGTGTCATCAGTGATTTGCTTCCAGTTTAGATCTCGGAGTACATTTGAAGCGCCAACAAAATTAGTTCCGTTATCACAGTATATGATTCTACTCCGTCCTCTACGAGCTATAAACCTCCTAAGAGCTAGTAAAAAACTGTCGGTGGACATCGATTCAACCAACTCTAAATGGACTGCCCTGTAAACAGCGCAGGTGAATAAACAGATCCAAGATTTCTTGTTGCCTCTCAAGATCACTGGTCCAGCGAGATCCACCCCACAGATTTCGAATACAGCTGCTTCTCGTAGTCTGTCTTCTGGAGGAGGCGCGGTATAAGTTTCTAGGTTTTTTGCAGAAAATCTCCTACACACTGTGCATTGATTAATGAGAGATCTCACAGTTTTACGAGCGTTCAGAATCCAAAATCTCTCTCGTAGAATATTTATCAAAATTTGCGTACCAGCGTGTGCATTTTTCTCGTGATAATATCGCACTAATCTCTTGACAACCTCATGATTGGATGGAAGAACAGCTGGCATTTTAAATTCTTCCGTATCCTCACGAAAGGTAAGTTTAGTTTTCAGTCTAAGGATTCCACTTTCATCCTTGAATACTCCTAAAGTTTTTAATTTCTCGTCTTTTTCATTCACAAAACAGTCTTCTTGAACCATTTTAATCAATACCTTCTCAGCCTCAAAAATTTCATCAGAATCAAGGTTTCCATGTTTTCTCTCAATTTGTTCAGATCGACAATTGTAGGCGAATCTTAGGATCCAGGCAATTAGATTAACTATCTTTTTGTACTTGGAAAAATATCTATAATACCAATCTCTCTTAGTAACCAAGCATGTAGAAACTAAACATTTTGTTACAGATGAAACTATTCCCTTTTTCTTCTCTCTAAAAATCTCACTCTCATCTAAATTTAAATCACCTTTTGGCCAATCTTCTTCAGGCAAGTAGAGCCAACTTGGACCTAGCCACCAGTTAGATTTCAACAAATTTAGAGCTGAACAACCTCTGCTCGGGAGATCAGCCGGATTCATACATCCCGGAATATGTCTCCATGAATTTTTATTTGTTAGTCTTCTTATTTCTTTTACTCTATTCTGGACAAAGACACTCCAGGCTTCTTCTCTCGTTATCCAAGCTAAGACAGCAGAAGAATCAGTCCAGAAGTAAACTTCTTCACTCTGTATCTCAGATAAAATTGAGGACGAAAGTCGTGATGCTATAGTAGCTGCAAGTAATTCCAGTCTCGCGATAGTAGTTTCTTCTTTTCCCGTTGGTGCAACTCTACTCCTGGCTTGTATTAGCTGTACTTTAACAGAATCAAAAGTTTTTACTCGGATAAAAGCGGCCACGGCGTAAGCATGCTTACTGGCATCACAGAAAATATGTACTGAAGTATTTTCACTTGTATTCCTTGAACCAAAATATCTGGGAAAACGGATCTTCTCTAGATAGTCAATGTCTCTCAGCCATTTTAAAAATGCAGTTCTCGTACAGGTACCAACTTCTTCATCCCATGTTATCTTCTGCTTCCACGTTTCTTGAAGCAATAATTTAGGGATAAGGATGACAGGACAATATATACCAAGAGGATCAAACAATCTATGAGCTGTAGCTAAGATTAACCGCTTAGTTACTTTTTCAAAACATAACTCTTTTATACTACCAGTATTTATTCGTAGAGTGTCAGATTGTTTATTCCATATTAAACCGAGCACATTCGTATCAGCAGAAGCATCATCATTAATATCATTGAACTCCCACCCTCTAAGCTGAAATTTTCTCTCAGCCATTACTTCAGTTGATACATTCATAAAAAGATTGAGTTCATTTTCATTTTTGACACAACTGACACAGTTGTCAACATAGAAACTATGCATAAGTTTTTGAACGATACTTTTTGGATATGAGGATTCACCAGTTTCTATTTTCTCTAAAACAGTTTGTAAATGAAGCTGAATAGTAGAGTTTAGAAGAAAAGGGCTGCTTGCTACACCAAAAACTACACGACAGTGCCTGTAGTCTTTCAACTGACCATCACTATCAAGCCACAAGAACCTCAAAAAATCTCTATCAGTGGGTGAAACACTTATTTGTAGAAAGGCTCTTCGTATATCAGCAATAACACCTATCTCCTCTTTTCGAAATCGTGTTAAAATACTTGGAATCTGCTCTATTAGATTCGGACCTTTTTCTAAGCAATCATTAAGACTAGGAAACCCCTTTACTTTGGCCGAAGCATCGAACACCGGTCTGAGTTTTGTAGTACTATTCTCTTTGATAACTTCTCGATGAGGAAGGTAAAGAACTTGAGCTTGATCGTTTTTAGGAACTTCTTCAATTACTCCCTCTTCAAGCCATTCCTTAAAAACATTTTCATAAGCTTCATAATTGGACTCCGTTTTAAGACGTTTAACAGTTTTGTTCAGTCTCCTCTCGGCTAAATCAAAATAATCTGGCAGTGGTGGATGATCTTCCAACCAGGGCAAATCAACCTCAAAACGATTATCTACTACATGGACTGTATTTAGGAAATGTAATCGAGCAGCTTCTTGCAGTTCCATCTGGCTTTTCTTGACTGATGGGTCAGTAATGCCAAGTGTGTCCAAGGTCCATAAATCTGTTATCGTCTCCACTGTAGACAACAAGGACGTAACTAATAATGATGAGGTACACTCGCTTCTCGAAGTATTGGGCATTCGCCCCATAACTGACCATCCAAGTTTTGTTTCTATGGCTACGAGACCACAAGGTATCTCACGACGACCACCTGTCATAAGTTTTCCAGCTACATCAGCCCCAATAAGGATTTCAATAGGATCTTCACAATCATCCACAATATTTATATTATAAGCAGCTAACTCCTTAAGGCAAAGTTTGTTGACAATAGGTGGCACTGACTTGCAAATAATTTGTTGACTAAGAACTTTAAAGTTACAATTATAATTCCCCTGCACACTTGATAAATACAAAGTGTATACATCGTGCTTGCATACCCCTGAATTTTGCCCTCCAAATAAAGAGTGCTGCAAATATTCACAATTCTGAGGTTCATAGTTCATTTCTTGAGCTGTACTTCGTAACAGATACGATCGCTGTGAAACTGTATCAATAATAGCTCTTGCGACACGTTTTTTCCCATTACCTCTAATTATAACTTTGAATGTTTGCAGCATTACGTCTGGAGTTGAAGATAAGTTAGAAAGAGCCTGATCCACTTCAGC
>KK114441.1:144234-156537 GCA_000611955.2 Stegodyphus mimosarum
TCGGGGGGGGGGGGGTTCAATTTGTCTATACGTCATAATATATTTATAACATTATTGAAGGGGGGATATGTAAGATAAAAATATGTAAATCACATTTATAATTTAAATTAATAATTCTCCCTTCTATTCTAAAAATAGTGATGCCTTTTTCTGGATTGCATCATTTCTAGATCAGCCTGTATCATATGACTTGCATAACACTGATGATGTAGCTAATTCAGAACTGAAACTTTCTCTTAATAAACTGCTATACTGGAATAACTGTGCACTTCTGCTTCTATCTCCATTCTCAATAAGATGCTGGTGTGCTGCTTTTCTTCCTATCACAATAGTATGAAAGATGTAAATGTTCTTGAATAGGCACGATTAGAGAGCCAAGTGATTTGTGGCCACAAATGCCAACTGAAATAAATAAGAATATGCCTTGACTGCCAAGTTTGCTGTACATTACAGATTCACCATCCCATGCCACAAATTTTTCATTACGTATATGCCCACCCTTTATTTTTGCAAATGTTTGGTCACAGTCACATACTTCCAAATACAGAAGAGTTTTAAATGATGAAAATATTCATGTTTCGCCAATGTCAAATATTAAAAACAAATAATAATTTTCGACAAAAAAAAAAGGAAGTCTATCTTTCAATGCTCTCGGTTCTTTTACTTCTGTTTGGGAAAGTTTTATACTTACTATGAAAAAATAAAATTATAAGAAGTTTGACACCAGAATGACAAAAATTTAGTGGGATATTTAATTTTAAAATCTGCAGTTTTTTGTTATTTTAAACTTGCCTTGAGGAATAGGTTGATGAGTTCAAAGAAATAAGTTTAAATGAGGAGCAGCAAGAAATGTGTATAATTAAATAGGCCATGCAAGAAAGTGATGTCCATATCAGATTTTTAAATTTTTGCTTTTAACCCATCTAGTACATAAAAACTTGTTTTAGGTAAACTAAGATTTTCTGCTTATAGCAATTAAATTTATCAAAGCTGTGCAACTTTGTGTAGATACTTATTGTCCAATTAAATGTCAATATCATCATACCTAATTAAAAATTTTTAAAAATTCCCAGAAACTTGAGAATTTGGAATGGAATTCCCTAAATCAAATAATTTAAATTTTATATTAATAATTTTATTTCATAATACAATTATATTCAAAACTTCTTAGGTATTGAAAAATAAAAATTGTTGCTACTTATTTATTAATTTATGCTTATGTTGAAAGCATCAATAAATAAATAGCTATCGTTAATCTTAAAAATCAAAGCAAGCATTATCTGACGCACAGTTAAGGTAGCTCAGGGGCAAAACAAAAAATCACACTGCATGTCAGGACACAGGATAAATAACTTGAAACTTAATATTGTAAATGTTTTTAAAATCCAGAGATGCTTAAAAAAGCAACATTTTGGAAGAGAGGTCAGAAGATATGGGGAACTATTCATATAAAGGCAAGGAAAGGGGACAAGAAAGTTTTGTGTTACACTCACTGAAAACATTGGACAAAAATTTATGATGCAGGTGGGCTTCGCTGGTTCATAAAACAGCTGCATTGAAATATAAAATGGTGCATGCACCATTATTTCTGAAGCACTTCTACCTAACAAAGAGTAGTAGACTAAACTACTTTCGTTGAAAACTTCTTTTGTTTGTTTTGCTTCAGCTTAATTCAGCACATTTCTCTCGATATATATAATGCATGTGAAACTGGGAATATTTGCTATTGAAAATAAAAAAGTAATTTGATGTAAAGTAAATGATTATTTCAAATGTAGTTGAAAAGTCAGAGTATGAAATATTATTAATGTGCTTTTAGCTATTGCAAATGATAATGGTATGAAAATGACTGGTGATGCAGAGATGACAAAGATTATAGCTCCTTTTTCAAAAATCAAAATAAAGCTACTGGTCCATTTAACAAGGTATAGAATTTTTTTAGAAAAAGACCTGATTAATTTTCAAGGATAAAAATACTAGGATGTATTTCAGTATCACACTTTTGTATTGAGATCACACAAGGTTTGAACTCTGCAGTTGACGACAGCTGGGCCAGTATTAATATTAAACCAAATGGCAATTAAAAATTTAAACAGCAGAAATCACTAAAGGAAAAAATTTGTGAGCATAAAGCATCTAACACTCATAAATTAGGAGAAAAAGTGAGAAATAATGAAGATATAGATAAAATCGGCACAGTTGTTTCAGCTATGAAAAAGAATAGATAATCACAATGCATTTTTAGGACTGCATGCGACAGCATTTTAGGTATTTTTAGGGCAGCATAAAAAAAAATGCAATATTACTATGCTTGCCCTTCCTTCACCGATTTAAGAAAATTAATTTCTTTTAAGAATTTGGTGCACTCGCTCATAAAAATTTAGCCAATCATGATTTTTCTCTTAATATTAGCAGCTAAACAGATCAAAGTTTCTCACTGGTATGTTACTTTTAAAGAACTCTTAAATATATATGGTGAATACCACTTTGAAACTTTCTTAATGCAGAATTAAAATGGAGCACATCAGAGCAGTAACATTTAATTATCTTCATAACATATTAATTTATTATTTCTTTACAACAAACCATGGACTTCTTCAAAACTATCACAATAACTAATAGAGCACATTTTAGAAATTAGGATGGAATTCTTATGAAATAATTTTTTAAAATCGTTAAAAAGATTTAAAAAATTGCTCAAAGTAGTCTAAATGTCATTTGACGGCTATTTTTCCCCAAACTTAAATGTTGATAGTATAGTTCATTAAAAATATTACAGGATGTCTTCTCAAATTTTCTCAATTTCTATCTCTTTTTGATTAAATGCAATCTTTTGCAATCCCTTTCAGTGCAGTAAAGATGGAAATTATCATAAAAGATTAAATCCAATTTTCGTATGTTTATGCAATCTCCAATTATTGTTACATGACTCTGGGAAATGGATATGATATCTAGTATAAGAAATTCTGCTTCAAAGCACTTAAAAAATAGTTTATTTTTAGATACTAAACAATTTGACTAGAATATTTTTAAATACATTTATTCAAACAACAAATACATGCTATATAAACATTTAAAAGCACCATCTTGGTTTAACAACACTTGCTCCAATATGAAGCAACTGAATATTTTACAATTTATGAAAAACAAATTACACAAAAATTGTTTATGAAATGAAACACCTTTGTAAATTCAAGTCAATGAATATATCACAATCAGAATTAATTACTTCTAGAAGCATCAAGTAGTTCAAAATAAAAGTAGGCTGGTCCCCGACACACTGGACAGGTTTTGCAAAATTCAGAGCAAACACTGCACACACAAGCATGACGACAAGGCAAAAAAACAGGTGAGACAGCTCTGTGATAACATGCAATGCAGAGAACAAAAGGCTCACCATCTGAATGTGATATCTCAGGTGAAGAGAGAAAAATTTTCTAAAAAATAAAAGATAGTCATACATTTCATGAATTACATAATTTTATTCATTCTTTAGGTATCTGAAGTTGCATTAAACACAAAAATCAAATAATATTGTTATCAGAAAACAAAATTCTAGAATTATCCAATACTGGCCCAAATATAAAATGACCTCGCATATAAAATGTCCTGGTGCATTTTTAATATGTATTATAAGGAGGGGAAAAGGAACTTTCATGCAATATAACAAAAAAATGTACATTTATTTTGTACAAAACTACAAACTGATCACTGAAAAAGCAGGAACTATCTGCAATTATGACTTACTGTTAACTCTCATGTAAATTTTGGATCTTTTCTCTGAAGATATGAAGAGATTTAAATATGAAATCATTAATGCAGCTGGACTTCATTGATGGAGGCTTTTGTCTTATAAAGACATCAATCAGCAACCAAAAAATACAGTCTTTTAATGCAAGACTAAGCCATACAAAAGGATAAGGCAAAAACTTCTTAGCCCAACTTCAGTAGCTTCTAGTGGACATGAACTTAAATGACATTCAGGATTCTAAAGTACAAATCAGTTAATTTCATGCTATGAGTGCATATGAATGAGTTTATGAACAAACTATTTTAATTAAAAACAGTGCTATTCAGTGGTAATGCTGATGCCATGTAGAACATAGGAGTACAGCACATGAATCCCATCAAACACATATCACACTTTATGCAGTTGGTTTTGTTTCACCTCAATCAATGGCAGTTTGCTTCATCAATCAATGGCTTCATCCAAGTTCATTACTTTTGCACTGATGTGCGACTACTATCTATCAATCCCTATGATGAGCGAATGGAGGCAGATACATGTAAATCAGCAGAAAGAAGCAATAGCTATGTCAGTGAACAGATCGTTCCATTATTCAAGATTGATACATACACCTCGCTAAAGACCAATTTCACAAATCAACAAGATAGTGAAGATTAATATTTCATCATCATGTGAAACATTCTAATGCATTCTAATTCAACTTGCATTTTTCTTGTCTCAAAAGCACGACTTACGATATGTATTAGATTTATATGCGGCATTGTTCTGATATAAGTATTCTGACACAAAATCAGACTTTTTTTGAAATGACATGCCATTATTTTTCCCTATTTCGATTCTACGACTCAAATTATGCCAAACTAATTATTATGCCAAACAAACAGAACATGGCAAACAAATTATGCCATGTTCTGTAAAAATTGCACAAGTAGTTTTTAAAAAATTAGCTCTAAAAATTTCAGCTCTTCCATGTTAATTGAATTTGGCATATATTTATTAACAGCTCCCATTTTTTATGATCTATTTTTAAAATTTGTATTTTTAAATGATTCACATAAATTTTTCAGAAATTTTTTTTTATTATTATCTATTAAATTTTCACTATGATCTTAAAATAGATGTACCTCTAATGCAAAAAATTAAGAGTTTTTTATTCAAAACTTCCAAAGATATAAGTGAATTTATATATTGGCGCATTTTGAAATTTCGCATATTTGTTGAAAGTGATAATAACCTCAAATGCGGTTTAGGCACTTTCTTAAAACAATTTGAAAGTAGGAACGATGTGACATTTTTTTCTGCTCATACACAACGTAAAAAAAGAAAGGAAAATAAGTTGTCATATATTAAGAAGTTCACTAAGCACATTTACAATGATTCTTGGCACAAACTAAAAAATGCACAAACAAATTTTTGAATTTCTCTGTAAATTTAGCACCAAATTTTACATAATGCAATATTTAGGCATAATTTGAATTGCAGAATTAAAATATGGAAAAAATTGGCGTGTTATTTCAGAAAAAGTGCGATTTGTGTCAAAATACCTATATTAGAATAATGCTATATATAAATCTAATATATTTCCCAGGGTGCGCTTTCAAGACATGAAAAACACAATTTGAATTATTTAAATTTTGTCAATCTGCCCAGTAGAATGGGAGGGCAATTTGCCCAGAAGGACTATTAATTTCGTTTTGCCATTTTGCGATGATTCACTTTTCAAATTGTTGCCACCAAATATTATTGCCCTGTATTATATTTAGAATTATTAAATAATGAAGAAATTAAATAATGAAGAATCTGCATAAATGTATATAGGTTTCTTGCATTGTGATAAAACAACGGTACCTGCAGCCATCAAATTTTGAATAACGTAATCCTCCTACGAATATGGGTATCTGGAAGCCCAAATTTGAAATTTGCTTTATTATCGATTTCATATTTGTAAAACTTCAACGAATTTTTGATTAACAAACTCAAGGATTTCAAAGCAAGCAATGGCAACGCTCTGCAGAAAAAACATTTTATCTCCAGCATGTGACACTCTGTTCAGAAATTCGAAAAATATGCTCATTTTAAAATTATTTTGCAATATTGCTCTTGAACTAAATTTTATGGTTTAAGTGCAAAGAACATGATATTTAGTAAATAAAGGTAACACACAAAATGTTATATATATATATATATATAAACACCCATTTGGATGTAATTTAAAATCTGAAACCTTTCAGATTTTTTTTTAATAGTCCAAAGAGTCTTTGTCCCTGAAGGACTATTGCTTTTGTTTTGCAGTTTTGTGTTGATTCACTATAAATGTCAGATTCACTTTTCAGATTGTTGCCACCAAATGTTATCACCCTGTATTATATTTAAAGAAGTTAAATAATAAAGAATCCGCATAAATGTATATATAATTTCTCCAAATGTGATAAAACAACGGTACCTAGAGCCACCCAATTTTGAACAATGTATGTTTCCACCTGAAGAAGACCAAATTTGAAATCCGGAAGACCAAATTTGAAATTTGCTTTATTATCTATTTCATATTTTGTAAAGCTTTAATGAATTTTTTATGAACGAACTCAACGATTTAAAAGCAAGCAATGGCAACACTCTACGAGGGGAACTCCTTTTATCTCCAGTGCGCGGAACTGTGTATCAGAAATTCTAGATATGCTCATTTTAAAATTATTTTACAATATTCCTGTTGGATTGAATTTTATGGTTAAGTGCGAAGAACATATTTAATAAATACAGGTAACACACAAAACGTTAAAAAAATGCTCCTTTGGACACAATTTAAAATCTGAAACCTTTCAGTTTTTTTTTTGGGGGGGGGGCTCAGTGTACATTTAAACATTCGTAAATTAGGAGCTTTCACAGATAACATATATGCCCAGCTGACGAAGAAGATAGGCCATCTGCAAAATCTCATAACTTACTAACTTTTAAATGTAGTTTTTAATGTGTCAATATAGAATATTTTATTTTAACACATTTCTTCAACACACATTGTATTTGCTGCCATTTTTTTATATACTAATTTGTATAAAATTGGAAATTCACTACTCTAAACATATCATTCCTTTAAGAATTTTAATGCACAAAATAAAATATATAACTAAATGGTCATTCTAAACATTCTGCTGTTTTTAAAGGCTAACTCTGAACTTGCATCAGTAACACAGCATTGAAAGTCAGTCAGAAATGTAATCATAGTGATTGTCTATAACCTTGTATAATAAACATATAACCTTGTATAATAAACATATATATAAAGTACCTTTCGGTACTTTGAAACCAGGTTATCGATACCACCTTTGAAAAAAGGATGTTTTTCAGAATCCAAACAGTAATTGATACCATGTTCCTCATAATCAAATACTTTGAATTCTTTATCAACTAGAACATGTTGCAATGACTGAAAACATAGTAATAAAAAGCAGTTATACATGGGCTATCATAAGATAGTTCAGCTAAGAGTTTCTGACCAAATTGCATCATATTTTGTCGAGTATTCTGTGCAGAACCAGACAATGCCTAGTCATGAAATGGTAAACATAACATTTGTTGACTGCAGGCAGTTTTCTTGCAATTTTTGCACACAGATCAGTGAATTGTGCGCATTACACATCAGAGTTCAATGTTTCATGAGGTTTGTGATCCTAATGAAAAATGATTTTTTGGCTTCACTAAAAACATAATTAAAACTCTCCTCCCATGAATATCATGCTTTGTTCTTTAACAGTGTCAATGGCTGGCAATCATTGTTTTTGAAAATACAAATTTCCCTCATCACCTTTTCATAATTAACACAACTACAAAAGGGCCATTTGCAGATTTCCTTTTTTATAGACATGTTAAAATTTCCTAAAAATTCTTGTAAAGAAACTTTAAAATATCATGAACCTTTCTGCAAGTTCAGAAATTCACTATTTTAAGATACATTTAATGATATGTTTCAGTTTTTCTAAGGGCTTACCTTATCAAATGTGATATGGAAATGAAGTGTCACTGGCAGCCATCCATATCATATTTGATATGCTGAAATGGAACATTTTATTTCGCATTTTAAAATGTGTATAAATGATGTCACAATTCCATGAAACTCAATTAAATTAAATGTCTTTACTGTTAACTTTGTTATGAATAGTGTTTACTATTTTAGTCTACAAATATAAAACACATGTTGCATACAATGTGCAATCACGAGTTTAGAAATCTTTCTTACACTGCAAGCGGTTTAAAATTTTGAATATAAATATCACAATAGGTATAATAGGCTCAGGTATTTAAATTCTTATTTTTTTTGCTTCATTTACTCTATGGCAGGGGTCGCCAAAGTGGTCTATATAGACCCCTAGGGGTCTATTTAACAACAGTAGGGGTCTATCTGATCCAAGGGGTCGAATGGGGGTCTATTGGGACTGGAAGGAAAAACAGTTCTTAATACGCAAATCACACATATCTAACTGCGTACGTTTATGCTGTAACCATTTATGTGTAACCATTTATGCTGGCGTTTCCAAGTTCGTATATGGTTGAAGCCGGTTTCAGTCACGTTAATTCAATTTTAACTAAAAACAGAAATAAATTAAATGTGGAGCTTCGAGGGGATTTACTGTTAAAATTGACTAATTTCGAACCCAATATAGCGAACCTTGCCAAGAAACACCAGGCACACTCATCTCATTAAGAAGTAAAAATCTGTAGCTACTTTACTCTTTACTTTCTGATTTATTAAATATTTAGACTAATATATAGTTTTATTTTAATTACATAAAAATTACCTTTGTGGGGGTCTATGGAGATTTCGAAAAATTATATAGGGGGCGATGATCAAAAAAGTTTGGCGACCCCTGCTCTATGGAAATAATTTAAATATGTAAATATAATCACCATTACTAATGTTGCAATTTAACTTACTTTTTAATTAATTTTTATTCTAAATATTAGGATTCTCTCTTTATATTAGACAAAATAACAGTGTGTTCAAAAATCGAAATATTTCAATAAAAATCAAATTTTATAGGAGTTATTTTTCCATGTTAAGCTTAACTGCAAAATGCCCTGAGGCATTCAGTGCTTAAAAATCAAGAACCTACAGGGGCACTTTATTCTGCCTGTGTCGAAAGTGAAGAGGTTAATCCAGCAGTCTTTGGTTTTTACTCTAGAAATTCACACAGCATTTACAATATCCTATGTGTTATTCGGTTCCCGACACCATTTTCGAATAGCTGAACTGCAAATTTATTGTAATAATATTAAAGCACCAAGCATTACATGATAACCTAAGCATGAATGAGCTTCTTGTTATGTGAAGCAAAATTTCTCAATCGCAATAAAAGCTATAAAAAACAGAGCCTTTAAAATGAACTTTTATTATATTTTCAATGCCGAAACCACTTCAAAAGACTTCATCTTAAGCAGCATCTTTGTTGCAAAGCAAATTTTAACTACTTTTCTTTGAATACGAAAAAATTTTCCCCCCTCAAAATGCTTTTCAAATGAACATTTCAACCATGTCTGGCAGCAAAATCCATTTTTATACTGAGTATCTACAAAGTCTCTGTATTTTATTCTCACAGCTGTTGGTTGTAAACATTTGCTTCTTAATGCAATTTTAATGTTTTGGAATTTTAAAATAATGCAAGTTGGTACAGATTATGAAATGTTTTTATATGGCCCCTGTATGTATGAAAGTCTCCAATAGAACACACACACAAAAAAAGAGAGAGAGAGAAAGGAAGAAGCACAAAGAACAAATGAACTTGTTACTAAAAGTTACATACAAACACTGTTACTTTTTAATAATGTCCCCATGAAGATTCAGGCATTTGTCATACCACTGAATGAGCTTTCTGATCACCTCTTCGAAGAAAATTGAGGAAACTGGCCAGTGAGTGAACTGGACTTGAATGTTCAAACATTCAAAACAACAGATGACAAATACTGAATTCTGGACTTGTCCTCCTTCATGACAATGTCCACTCTCATAATGCTGTGGTAACCCAAAAGCTTCTTCAGCAGTTTAAATGGAATGGGTTTCATCACTCGGCATACACACCCTTCTTAACACTGAGTGGAGAAACTGGGTAGGAAACCACAGATTACAGACCAATGAGAAGCTACAAAACATTCAATTCATCTCACATCACTGGCAGCAATGTTCTTTAAAAAGGGGATCAAAAAGCTCGTCCAGTAATATGACAAATCATGTAACTTCATGCTGATTTTGTCGAAAAGTAATCATGTTTATGCACAACTTTTAGTAATCATTTAATTTCGTTCTTTGTTCTTTTTTTATGATCCAACAGAGGTTGAAAAAACACCCCTTGTATAATGAGCAAAACTTATAAAAAAAATTTTTTTTGAGACTTTTGCTGTGTTTTTTCAACTTTCAAGAGTTCAGTTAATAATTCTAGTCTGATTTTTCTACCATTTAATGCCATTCAGCAACAGTCTGTTATGATTTAATTGTAATATTTTTTAATTTATAATTTTGTTAATTAATACAGTATCCCAAAAAAATTCTTGCATAAGTAATTAAATGTTTCCAGATGCTAAAAATATGTTATAAAAAAAGACGAATTTTATTCAGCTAAATCAAAAACTTTTTTTTTCAATTTTTCATAGTGACAACAATATTAATCACACATTTCCCTAATATATATTTGACTGTAGCAAACTTTGAAAATTATTATTCATAAAGATTTTCCTACCTTTATAGCACCAACAGGACCAGATGAAAGCTTCACATACTGGCCATACAGCTGAGATTTAAATTTTAGTAACTTATCAGAAACATGAACAACATTTGCCATTGCCACCTAAAATTTTAAATTATATATTGTTTAACAGTTATGTATTTCTGCACATTTTAAATACAATATAAAGATTTTTTAAATCCCTAAGTGGCATGACTGCCTTTACCAGGTCATGAGATCTTTTTCACATTTGGTATATATTAGTTCATAAATTTAAAATATTTTGATTTTTTACTTTCTTTAATGATGCAGATATCAGCTTAATGAATGCAAATTTATGAAAAAAACACTAAAATAAGTAATTGTGTAAAATTAGCTAGTAAATGCTATTTAAATACAGATCTACATGAGAAAAATCAAAAAGTCATGCCACTCAGAGGGTTAAAAAGTTATCAGTTTTTCCTTTTACATACAATACAGTACAAAATCCAAGATACGGAACTGTCTATACTTTAGCGATTCCAGATTTTAGATCATCAGTTTAAATCTGATACAGTAGTAGGTTGAAATTATTAAATTAAAAATGTTTGTTAATGTTTGAATTAAAATGTTGTTTATGAAACAAGAAAGCATTTATGACCAGGAATCAAAACTAACGAAAAAACACTACATTTATTTGCATTTTTTATCAAAACTTCCTTTTAATGCAAGTTGTTTAAGCTGTTTTCTTTTTGTGCCAATACTTTAAATTTACAGATAAACATAATTTTATAGTTCAGTTACACAGTTCCATATTTCAAGTCATGTGTGTGTCAAGAATTCCTACTAAACCGGCAATCAAAATTTTTTCATTCTCCACAACCTCTTTGTCACCTTCTTCACTATCAGTATCGATATTTTCTAGATTTAAAAACCATTCAATAGATTTACCGCCCATTAGTTTACTGGGAGACTGTCATCACAGTAGAAAACTTCTTTTATTTATCCCAACTTCTGCATGCTTCACAAATTCTATTATTTGGAAAATTTCTCTTTTCCCTTGATAGCTGAAAATCTTTAAATTTGTGGATTTCATCACCATCAAGATGAAATATGGTAGCTGGTCCTCTCAAGCACTTTTTTAAATAACTGTAGACACATCCTCCTATGACCTTGCAAATCTCCACATAATCGACTTGATGTTAAAATATTTCAAAAAAATTTTAATAGCCCTGCGCCTGTTTAGAAAATTTAGCACAGATTTTAAAGAGGCTACTTTATATCTGCACTTCAATCCATTGGCTGAAACATGGATATAAATTATTGAGGCTTATATCCCCTTGGCTGACAAGCATACCACTTAAGAGGTCACTCAAGACAGGAGACACTACGCTAAAGAGGGCAATAAATGAGGGCCGCTACTTCAGAATAATAATGAAATATATTATGGAAGAAAGAATAATATAAAGATGTTAACTTTTACCAAAACTTTAACCTTTCAGTGGCTGTGAGATTAAGGAATTCTTTCTTCTCAAATATGCGCAATATCTGTCATTTATAAATTTGTTATGCGAAATGTGTTCTTTGGTGCCCAATAAGGTGAATAACTGGAATGTGAGCTGAGTTTCATGATGACCATCAATAAGTTAAATATGAACTAAACAGTTATTTATAATCCGGAAAATTTTAACATCATTCAGTAAACCATATGATTTCAAATGTTGCCAAGCCTTGGGTATGTAATCATTTTCAAATAAATCAATGTTTATCATCTGTGCTCCTCTCATTTGAATGATAGATAATGGAAAAATTGTTACTCTTTTAAATGGATAATGTCGTTCACATTTTCCGCTAAGAAAAGTTTACATT
>KK114441.1:162843-186969 GCA_000611955.2 Stegodyphus mimosarum
AACTGCAGTAAAATTTCTGCAGGAATGAAGAAGTTTGCTGAAAATTTTCTAAAGAGAAAAACAAGAAAACGCATTTCCCAGATAGCCACTGCTGCTGAGAGTTCTACGAAGCCGAGTCTCCGCAGTATTCTTGATTTTTTTTTTTTTTTTGAGTGAAAACAGATCGCTGTGTACCTCAGGAAAAGAACAGTGAAAAAAATTAGATTTAAAGAATTTAATTTTCCAGTGTATCACGTAATCTTTATTTAATAATTCAAATTTGTATTTTAAATTGCTAAAGTACGTTTTCTTTCCATATGTTGATAAGGTTTACTGACTTGAAATAAATACTGATAGTTTGGAAATCTTTTCAGAAAAAAGGCCAAAAAACCACCAGCTTGCACCCGATGTGTAACTTTTATCTTTTCATCTGCAAAAAATCGCCAAATTTTGCCAAGAAGGTTCCATTAATATGTGCCATAAAATGAAGACAAGTATATTTGTTTATTCTAAAATAGCATATCAAGATCATGTTCGCCTATTAGACAATCTATGAAAGACGGAGGAAAAGTGGGTTTGGGAAAAAGGTGAAAATTTAGGGCAGTAATGAAACTATTGAATGAATTGAAATAACTCTGAACCGAAACTGTGAAACTATTTGAAGAATATTTAGAGTTGCAAGGTGTAATTTAAAAACATACAGAAAGTTTAAATAAAAATTATCACAATGCCCTTAATCATACTCTGAATACTCCATCTAGATGAAATGAATTAATCCACATTAAACACAGCAATATTGTAAAAATTACGCTATGAAATATGAATACTGTTGAACAAAAGACAACAGAAGGGGAAAATGTGTGAAATGATAGATTATGTTGCGGCCAGCTTTTTATTTAATAATTTTCTAAATCATGTCAATCAATCCATCACCAGCAGGAAGACATCCCCTTTTTTTTGGCGAAATTGCAAATTCCAGCAACCCCGACTTCATCCCACTTTTGATGAGAAAAGCAATTAAAGCATTCATTCATTCACTCACTGGAAGGAGAAAAAAGCAATTGTTATAGCATCTGCTTCATCTTCAACCTATGTGTATAAATTTCAGCCTCATAAAGCTGGAAAACCACTGTGCAGGTCTGCTAAGATTATCACTGTGAATGTTTTCATCAAATTACACGAACATTTTCCTAATAAATCCAGTAATGATATTATTACTTTTGCTGCTGATTTGACTGGCATTTCTATGACAAGCATACTAAATCTGAATTGAAAGAAAATGGCAGATTTTCGACTCCAGGTAAAGGATTACCTCGGAAAGTCAGTACACAAACCCAAATCAAACGATATGATAAGTTAACGTTAGCAACAATATGAAGGAAAGTTCATGGTTTCATTTTACAGAATAAAATTCCAACTGTGTAAAAAGTAAAGTTATATCTGATGAAGCTGATTTACCAAATATGTCCATTTGCACAGTAGGATGAATGATTTAGGATTTGCATACAGAAAACGACAGTCAATTTTGATTGAACATGATGATATTCAATGCTGGAGGCATAGATATCTAACAGATATAAAAACATTATTGTTCACAGGGTAGGACAATTTATTATACCGATGTAACTTGGATAAATTTTAGGCATTCTAAAACCAAAATTTGGGAGGATACAATTATAAAAAGTGCTAAGAGAGCCTTTTTGAGTGTCTTTCAACAGTTTTAATTGCCCCCTCATCGTGATGCATAGTTGTTCATGCTGGTAATGAAAACAGATTTATTCCTGAAGCATGTGATATATTCGGAGCTAAGAAAAGGAAAGATTATCACAGGGAAATGAATGCAGATTATGAAATTTGGTTTGAGAAAAAAATTACTGCCTAACCTGCAACCGAACAGTGGATAATGCACCTTATCACAGCAATTTGTCTGAACACTTTCCTTCTTCAAGTACAAGAAAAGTGGACATTCAACTTTGGTTGACAGAAAAAAAATATTCCTCGGGAAGCTGATATGCTGAAAGCAAAACTTTTAATTCTCGTTTCTAAGTTCGAAAACAATTTGAATTGCACTGTAACGAAGCTGTAGCTTCTAAGGACAGACATACTGGGCTCTGTTTACCACCATATCATTGTGAACTGAACCCAAATAATCTCATATACAGTTGTGTCAAGGATATGTAGCATCCAAAAAAACTTTTAAAAAGGACAAAATCTGTAAATTGATTGAGAAGGGGATTGATTTGGTGACTCCTATGCAATGGGCTAAATGTGTGAAGCACATAACAGAAGAAGAGAAAATGTGGAAATTAGATTGTCTGGTGGAGAACATCGTTGAGTGCATAAAATTTAATACTAATGGGTCGGATAGCTCAGATTCTTCAAACGGTAATCTTAGTGGGATTGAATACCTCAGTTAAGGGCCGTTTTCAAAGCCTCAAATTAAAAAAGGGCAGAACTATAAATAGTTATTAATAACATTATAAATACAAGCTAACATCCCTTAGAAAATATAATATGAAAAGTGTCCCAGCAATAATCGATTCATTAAGATCGCTGAATATTGGCAGTTTTGAAAGTGTTTGAACCTAAGCTAACGGGCTGGATTCATGGACGGTTGTCTATGTTTTTCCCATGTGTAATGTGAATACGAGCCTGCTTCCTTTAGAAAGTCCTCTACAAATGCATCTCACCCCTTAGTCAGATAGCTCTTGTGTCTCTGCCATATTCAAATCACCTAACCAGTACGGAAGTACTGATCAATTAACTAGTAGAAGGAACAAGGGTTTCTGTCTAAAGGAAGGTATGGCTTTATAAGGACTTTATTCCCACTGTGAGACTCCGAAGCAGTTCAGAGCTTACAGTCATTACAGACAAACTCGCTGCATACTACCAGTGTTTCCCGGCTTAAGCAACTCTGTCATTAATATGCTTGATTTGCAGATGATTCCATCTAAGGAAAGGAACAGCCAGATTTTCCATATGATATGCTTATTTTTATATCTCGAAGGATATGTATGGTTTTTAACTAACTTATATAGTCCTACCCTGAAAAATATAATTTGTAGATTCTCAGAGAGCTGAAACAGCTTGCTTTTTTATAAATTGAGAGAAAAGTAATGTATTCCCCTGCGCAAAGCAAAAGATACACTTTTCACTTCCCATTATGCATAGACGTTTCATTTGACAAAGCATAAAAACTAATTTATTTTTAAAATACAAGCAATCAGTCATTATTTAATACGGTAAATGTCTTAAAAGCAGTAAACACACTTCTTAACAATTTAATTATTTTATACTTTTAGTTCTTATGAACATTTGTGCTTTGTTGTAAATAACAAAAGACATTTCTAATGTTATATTTTTGATTAGTATAGGCTTAATTAATTGGTATAATATCATTTGTTTCTTAATTTTTATGTTTACTTTACAATTTTAAACTTTTTGAATATTTTTCTAATACCTTGATTTTTTTTTATGGTAAACTCTTTAGTTGTTAGACTGAAATCTTAAGATCTCAGTTTCCGGTATTTTTTATTTATTTTATTTTTGATTTTAAACAGTAAAAAAAAGATAGGATAAGACGCACTGTTAGAAGGTAATTGTCTGGGCATGATTGGAAGAGTATGTATCTTAGGAGACAATTAATACAGGATATAATTTTTATAATATCTGCTATAAAATACAGTCAGAATTTTTTAAACAATCGCAAATTAAAATAAAATTAACATCTTTACATGAAAAAATTCATGTATAGTAGAGAGACTTGTTATATTAGCCCTCGAGTTTGAAACGAAAAATTTCATACAGATCATGATACTAATCAAATGTTCTTTAAGGGGTACCCAATTTATAAGAAATAAGTTAAATACACTCTATAACAAAAAAAATTGATGCATCGAGAAGGAATCATTCGATTGCTTATGAAATTTCATATGCACAAATGTTTTGACCAAATATGCATATGATTAAAATTTGATGTCCAATGAATGAATAGTGCAATCTCCAGTGCATCGGATCTGTGCAACCAGCAGACGTATATAAGGAGAAGTTCTTGAACTGTTGTTAAAAATTTCTGTTGCATTGTGATTTAGGATATCTTTCAACGACTAAAAAAATGCCTCGCCGCAGGATTCGAGCTGATTGTGAGCAACTGTCAGAGTTTGAAAGAGGTCGTATCATTGGATTGAAAGAGGCACGTTGGCCAAATTGGAGAGTCGCTCGTCATACGAGTCGAAGCGATGCGGCGATTAGAAGATGCTGGAAAAAATAGGTGGACAATGGCAGATTTCAGTATCACATGATGGTAGTGGTTAACATAGGGCCACAAGAGATCAGGAGGACAAAGCGACTATCAGATCAGTTGTCACAGTAGCCAACTTATTGCTGTCAACCACCAGATATACGACCGCACACAAGTGTCCACCATGACCATTCACTGACAGCTGACAGAGCGAAATTTACACTCGTACCTACCATTACACCACCTGCCACTCATGCTTGCACACTGTCGAGCCAAATTACAGTGGTGCTTGGCTCGATCAGGTTGAAATGATGCGAACTGAGGAGGATAGTCTTTAGTGATGAATCCCGCTTCCAACTGTGCTGTGATGATAATCAAAGACGTGTCTGGAGACGCCCAGAGCAGCATGCCTATCCTGCTTTTGCTATTGCACGCCACACAGGCCCTCAACCAGGAGTTATGATCTGGGGTGTCGTTTCCCTTGATAGGCGAGCCCCCTTGGTCATCATTAGAGGCAAACTTACAACATAGCGGAACATCGACGACATTCTGAGACCTGTTTTGCAACCGTTCTTTTTTAAGTACCCTGACCTTATTTTTCAGCAAGATAATGCCAGACTGCATACGGCATGTGTTGCTATGAGCTGTCTTACAACTTGTCAAACAGTTCCTTGAGCAGCCAGATCAGCAGATCTCTCTCCCATCGAGTGAGTCCGGGATATGATGGGAAGGCGACTGCATCCACCAAGAAAGGTTGATGACCTAGCCCGACAATTGGAGCAAATTTGGCAGGAAATACCACAGGAGACCACCCAGGAGCTTTATTAATCTATGCCATGCCATGTGGCAGCTTGCATCCAGGCTAGAAGAGGGTCAACAGCTTATTGAGGTCATTACTTTGTAACTATGTAACTCTGAAATAAATCATACAATTGTTCTTAAATTTTAATCATTTTCTATTCTGTACATAATCCTCCTGTCCACCAATTTTTGTTTCCATCGAGCAATTCCTTCTTGGTGCGTCGATTTTTTTTTGTTATAGAGTGTCCATTGTGGAACATTTGGATATGGATTGATAACTAGATCTATGTAGATAATTTATATGCTCTGGTTTTATCACTGTGACTTGGCTATTATTTTTGATATTTTTATTGTATTTTATCTTTAAGATTTTAAGTTTTGTAAATATATATCATTGTATTATTTTGTGTTTTATTCCCATGAAATCATCGTTCAGTTGTAACATGCTACTGGTCAAGTAGAGACAAAATATTAGGCAAAACTCACAATGAAAAGCTATGCAGGAACCATATTTTATTGAAAACAAATTTGCCTATTTGAAAATGGGTTGGAAAATAGTAGTGATGAATGGTGGTAGATCTGCTGTTGACTTTCCCACTGAAAATATTAGATTCATGGCAGATTAGATTTCAGATATAGTCATTGCAGTTTTCTGAAAATGATTTTATAGGAAATGTTACTGTGTATATTTCTCCAGGGTAAGATTTACAAGAAAATTTAATTCAGCTGGAAGATATGATTAAATGTTATAATAACTTTCCTGTATTAGGAGATTTTAATTCTAAACATTTTAGCTAGGAAGCCATAAGTACTAACAATGGGAGAATTTTAAACTTTGATTTCATTTTGCAGAATAATTTACACTTTATAAAAACACTCTAATTCGTTGCCTACCTTTGTATGTCCAGATAGGGAAGGCTGCACAGGTTTGATCTTAGGATCTTCTCAAATGTCCTCAATATATGTAGTATTAACTACTAAACAAGAGGAGTTATTGAGCGATCATAAGTAACATTTTTCTTAATTTGAATGAATTATGTGTGGAATATGACAAAGAAATTAGATTCTTACGTGATATACAAAGAGTTGAAAGGCATGTAAAGAAGTAAAATTAATTTAGGGATGGAACTGATAAACATTGCACAGAAAGATGGGCTTGATGACTGTGTTGTAAATTGGAATATATATTAGCTGTTGGAGCCAATAGGGAACTTAAGAAGAAAAATAAGAATGTTATTTAGTGGCAGACACTTAAACTGCAGAGATTAAAGCAACAGATTCGCCCATTTAGAAAACAAGGCCAGATTAAAAATATTTTGAGAATGTTCGTATAGAAAGGAAGACCCAATATAAGAAAAAACTAGCTGCATATAAGAAAATGGAAATAATAATAAAACATCGCAGTAAAATAGGATTTTTTGTTGAAAGTGCAAAATATTACGGAGAATTTCTTCGTGTGGCTAGTGGTAAAACGTGTATCGAAAATAACTGTGAGAGAAGCTAACACTGATTTTTTTTAGATTTTTGGATGCGGATTTGTTACAAAATGATAGATGTACCTTGGATGACCTGCCGTTTAGTTTGGAAGAAATTGGCAATCTGTTTAAGAAATTGTGTAATAGTGCCCTGGCATTGCATGGAATCAGGCTACAATGGTAAAATTTTTATTTTGGAAATATTCTGATTTCTTTGTTTTATATAATAAATGTCTTGATTTACATTATTTTTCCAAAGTTTGTAAAGTTTCTAGAGTTTTGTTTATTCCAAAGCCTAGTGAGAGGGAACAAACCTATATGTTCATTAAAATTTTGTGCAAAAGTTTTAAAGTGGAAAGCTACTTTCAGATTACATTGCATTATTTTTTGTTAAAGAATGATTTTGTATCATCAAAACAATATTGGATTTACACCAGGTCACTTCACAGAAAATACTCTTTATGATCTTTGTCCATATTATTAGATCACAAAAATCTGAATTCCATGTGGCTGTAGTCCCCTTCTACTTTAATTCTACAGATGGACATTTTTTTTCTCCACCCTTAGAGATTTTGGGATCTCCAAAAGCATTTAAAGAATCTTTCTTAGTTATTTTAACAAAAGATAAGTAATTGAGAGATTTAATAAGGATATTTGTATTGAAAGAATGGTTTACAAAGGATGCCCAAAAGGTTCCAGCAGTGCTCTGCTGCTCTGAAACACCGTAATGTATGGAAATGTATGAACATTATAATGCGTGAAAGAAAAAAATGTCCAAATGACGTAAGAACGTTAAGCTATGATCATGACATTTTATATGTCATTTGTAAAAATTCTTTCAAAAAATTAAAGAAATTATTTTCATTTTCTGTAGAAGATCTAAGATTATGGTCTGTGGGGGAAGACTAGATCACCACAACTAATATATGAAGGTGTTAGAATTAAATGTGTTGAAAACCTTAAATAGCTTGGAGTTTTCTTCAATTGTGAATTGAATTTTGAGCATCATATAATATTTACAAAAGAACAATTTCCATTCTGACGCACTGTAAAAGAAATTTCTCAGTTGAGTCAGTAGCATTGAAAAGTAACTTTATTAGATTAATTTATAAAAGCTATTAGTCTCATATTATCTGGTGTTCAAGATTGAGATTCCAGAGCTGCAGGCTTGCAGCAAATCAGAAATAAATTAGATACATTACAATGACCCTGACTGCTACTTTTGACCAGATGTTTTAAAAGTCTTGACAGAAGTCGTTTGCATATTGACCAAGATGAAACCCACTTTGATATTTTATTGCTTTTACTATGATAAATTTAAATTTCTACTGCAAAATATTGATTTTTATTTCTTACAAAGATTTTACTGCACATTACACTTTTTTTCTGTTTTTAGTATTACCCTTATACATCCTGCAATAAGAAAAACAGTGGAATATGAGATTAAATGTCTGCATAGGAGAATTAAGGTTCAGGTCATGACAATGGAATTGGTACAGCGTATATGGTTTATTTATATGGTACAGAACTAGACTATGACAAAATTAGACTTCAATCTTACTATTTGGTTTTTCAGCCCAAACTGGCTATGATATTTGCACATGCATTGATAAAAACCTGACTGTAAAAACACATATTAACATACAGACCTCTTTCTAGTTTGAAAGCACTAGCAGATGCTGATAATAATAATAATTTGGTCTCATAAGAAATCTCTTTGTAAAAGTTGAAAAAATTAATGAAGTTAATCTGAACTCAGTGAAAGCCCATATTGCTGTTATAGGTAATGATGGCTAGTATACTGGCCAAAGAAGCTGCTATGGGTAATGCAGGGATGCATTTGATTTTCAGGAAACAAAAAGAATTAGACATGTTATGGAAAAACATGGCAGCAAAAAGGTATATTAGTGCTACAAGAAGGAATTTAAATCTGCAAAGGCTGCAGTATAAATAGTAATAAAATAGTATTGGGAATTTTAATTTGAAGTTTTTAACTGAATATATGATTTTATTAAATTATTGTTATTAATTATTAATTTTCATTTTTTGTGTGTGTGCATGCTTGCGTGCGCTGGGTGTCCTGCATTAACCATTAAGCCAGCTAATATTGGCTAGGAGAGTTGCAGCTCACTAACATATCACATTACACTATCTACCATACTCAGAACAGTAATGAACACCTAGTTCTAATCGCTGTTCACATCATCTATCTTCACTGTGATATGTCAGTACAACAAGCCTATATACCTGAAAGTGGCAATACTACCTCTGTTTGTACTGATTCAGTTGATTGGATCATTGTTAAGTTACTATTCAAAATATTCTCCATTTTCTAACATAAATATTATTACCGTTATTAAAACCGATACAAAGCTGTGCAATGTATTTTACATTTGCTTTGAACTGCAGGGTTCCTTTGAACTTTAAATGAACTACGTTCGATTGCTATGTATTTTGTCATTTGCATATCTAGCTAAGTAGCAGTTATGTGTTAAGTTTCAAGATTGTAAAATAACTTAAACAGGTGTGCAATTTTTTAACTGCAGATTTTATATTCCTCCATCAAAAAATAAAAAAATCTAATACTCTTTCATTTAGTCAAAGAAGATATAAAATTATCACATAACACTGGGGGGAAAAAGTGAAAAAGTTACCACCAAATGTTGATTCACATTAGCAGCTTTCTGCAATAACATAATGACAACAAAGGGATATGTCTGCCTTGAAGATGGAACATTTGTTTTAAATTGTGATTCATCAACATCCCATCTTGGCTTAAATTCAATCACTTTTTTATCACCTGCAATTAATCTAAATGCTGTTAAGAAATATATCAACATCAGAATAATGTGAATTATAAAAAACTGCACACCATTTATGAAGATCATTAAAATTTTAAAGGATACAAAAGAGGGTCAGCTGAGCAGAGGCATCTGGTACTGAACTTTTCACACTGAACATGACTTATGAGAGCTTTTTTTAGACTAGACCAGCTTTCATTCAAGAGTATAAAGAGCTGATATATAGGAACTCCCCAAACAGCAAGAACATAACAATCTTTTTCACAACTTAATGTACATTCTACACCTACAATAATGAACATCCAATAGTTATGCAATTGTGTTTCAAGAATACGAGAAATATCAAAATATATACTAGTAAAGGTAACTTTTAAAAATTTTCAACAATAACAATGATTTCAAACTTATGCTCAAACACAATAAAAGAAGTTTAAAAATATTTCTGCTGCATAAGCAATTCTTACACAAATCACCAGAATTTTTTAGTTTAAATGTGATAAATGCAAAATACTTTTTGAGTTAATTAACTTTGAATTTTATATTTATACTCTATATTCATATACTGATATTCTTGTAACAGGTGACATACCTGCCTATATCTACTACAACACTACCTTCCATTTGCTGCTGTTATAGTAACATATCATATGCATCAGGTTAATGCTTGAGCAAGAGTGAAATAGTTAGATGGTTAACAGAATTTTTTAGATACGTGACTATAATAATGAAAATAAAAACTACTGACAGCTTACATAACAATTTCACTCACATTCTAATAGAATGCACCATGGTCAGTCTCAAAATTCATCAGCAAGAGGTCATTTTTTGCAAGAATACCAATATTTATTTCATCATAAATTTTAAATTTATTTACCATACATTTTTCACATAAAAATGTAAGATATTACACCACAGCTGCGAACCTTGAAATATAAAAAACAGGGAGTTCGCTTACTAAAAACCAAAAGTTTCCAGGAGATTTTCATGCTGCACAGCAGCACCAGTTTAAAATAACTCAAAATTTATTTAAATTCCCTTTATAACATAATTCAGTTTATTTATAATGATTCTGACATAAGCATATCAATATTTAATTATATATTCCGAATTTTTATGTTCTTTTGCTAATTTCGTTTCATAATTTTCTTACATATTTATGCTCAGAAAATACTGGGTAGGCAAGGAAAGTTTTAATTTATCAAAGTACTTTTAAACACGGTAAAAATATAATTATTAATTAATGTACATACACTGACTGTACCATATATTTGTAAGATACTTCCTTTCTCCTCACTGCATGTGCTAATGATGTAACTGGAAGCAGATCTGATTAGCAATCGTATACTTTTCATGTTTCCCATTCAAATATGTAACTAATAATTCTTCATATTGATGGAAAATGAAACTAAGTACAGATATTTACTGATAAACATTGGTTGAAGCTTCATATAAAATTCTATAAATGTCTATAGTAGATTAAGAAAACTGACAACAAATAAAATTTAATAAGAAAAATTATGGTGAAGGAACGAACTTTCCAGAGTTTAAGCTTCATTAATTCAATAATGAAACATAAAGTACACAAATTTTATTTGCAAAATTTAATTTCAGTTTGGAGAAACACTTTCATGAGTACAGGCTAAAGTTAAAAAAAAGGAGATTTAGTGATCTACTAGGAGATATGTTGAAAAAGTCGGAGAGTTAGCATCTATGCTATATGGTTGATGTTTTTTCTTGTGCAGTTCAGCCAAAATATGATCTTCGGAGTTAAATGATACAAAAATTTTCCTCTTGGAAAGAAATATTCCCTCTCAAGAAACAAGGAATGTTTACCAAATTTATCATTTTAAACAGACTTTACCCCCAAATCAAACACTCTAAAGTTTGAATTACAAGTACAAAGACAGATCTATTATACAAGATCTAATAAAAGCATTTCAACAGTTCATAAGACAACTGCAAGCAAATTAAAAAAAAAAACTCGAATATAGGCTTTGTTAAATAATGGCGGCCTTTGACTTTCACATGTAACTGATTTTTGAAGGTTTGTGTGAATGCTGAATTGTTCGAAGGTAGAGGGATGTAAAGAAAAATACCCATCAAAAACTGTTTTTTAAATATTCATTTATCAATATATATACACAGTGAAGTTAATATGGCATGCTTCAGAGTTTTGAGGTATTTTCTTATAAACTTAAGAACTAGTTGAATATCATTTTTCCCCCCTTGATAATTGAACATATCTTTGAAGAATAATTTCTTTATGTATTCAGTTTATTGCTTCAACACATTTCCTTTTAATTTTAGAATTTTTGGATTTAATTGAGGATTTCTGTTATTCTAAAAAAACTAAATGCATTTAGAATGTATAGAAAATGCTCTTAATTTTATTTCTTTAGCAATATCAAAATTCAGAAGAAATATGAAATATATATATAGTAAGGGATGGTTATAAAGCTGACGTGGCAGAAGTTTTAGAATTTAGTGACAAACAGAGCAACAAAATCTAGAAATGTCATAACGTTTAGAATTTAGAGCAAGCACTGGAAGCAGAATTTAGAAAAGCACTAGGCAGCAGAATTTAGGTTAAACAGAGATTGCATCAGGTGGGAAAATGCCTAGCTCCAGTTCTGTATGATGCATTAAGGCATATTATATGAATCTTTTAAATTGACAGTTTTCAGTTTCTTTATTAATAAAAAAATGCATTTCTATAACGCCTGTCCATGTGATAAGATTAGAAGCATTTCTGATATTTTCCATGCTAGTGCCTAGTGAAAAGTAGAGAAAATAAAGGGAAGATTGTTCTTCCAGATATTCTCCAAAAAGTAAGAAATTACCACAAACTTTCTGTAAAATAATTCATTATGTGTTAACACCATGGAGACATTTTTCATTTTGCTACATATTACTGGAATCTTCTAGAATCGTGGGTCTGTAAATCTTGCCTTCAAATCTTTCTAAACTTTCCAAGCTGCAGTGTCTAAAATCCTAAAGAAAAATTATCCCTACCAAATCTGTAATAGCCAACAGAGAAAACTGATGCAAATGCTGAAAATTCTGAGACAATTACATGGAAAAAATTCTTACTATGAAAAAATTAAAAAGAAGACATTTTTAATTAACTACATAGCTAATTTCGCTTTTAGTAAGAACTGTTTTATAAATTGTGTTTTATAGTATTATAACTTATAAATTATGTTTTATAGCATTATACCTTGTTTATTTCTCAGATTCAAATATTGTGTAATCAGTTGTTAAAATGGAGCTTTATAATATGACAGCGAAAAATAAAAATATTTTATTTTAATGCTATTTTTTAATTATAATATCAATATACTACCATTATTTTGAAATGTATCAATGTTATAATGTATTAAAAAAAATTCCCAGATCTCGAAATTAAAAATTTTCTAACACTAGGCAGCAGAATTTAGTTTAGCAGAGATTGCATCAGGCGGGAAAATGCCTAGTTCCAGTTCTGTATGATGCATTAAGGTATATTATATGAATCTTTTAAATTGACAGTTTTCAATTTCTTTATTAATAAAAAAATGTATTTCTAAGAAAAAAATTCACAGCACCAAAAGCTGTTTAAGAACAAGCAATTCTTCATTAGAAAAAATGAATTTTGAAATGCTTATCTTTCACTTCTTGCTTAGAAACTTGAGTATCCCACTATTTATATTAGAAATAGGAACACATGAATCTATTCACCCATTCAAAAGGTAACCATATATGTCAGTGAATCGCCAAAAATATTCCTCCAAAATGCTAATTCACACTCAAAATGCCAGTCGTAAAAACAGACAGAAATTTCAGATTAGGACCTTATTAGATGAAGGCCTTAGATTAAGGACCTTCTGCCGATTTTGGCTGAAATTAAGGACTTTTAAGGACCAAAAATCGATTCATAAAAACCTAAGGACTTTTAAGGACCGTACGAACCCTGTAGTATTATAGGAATAATGAATATGATTTATTGAAGGATATTAAGGTAAATAATTATACTTTTTAATTTATGTTGAAAATTTTGAATTGTTGATAAAAATTATTAAGTGAATGAAATAACTATGAAACATTAGTATAAAATTTGATAAACAAATAATGTTTTTCAGTAGTATTATAGGAATAATAAGTAGTATGAAATTATGTTAACTAATTTTAAAATTTATGGATCATAATATGTTAAGCTAAACTTTGAAGGCTCCCACTTTTATTTATTTATTTATTTTTTGTATATAATAGTTCTTTTTTTTAATACAATGGAGTGTGGTTAATTTTTTTTATATATAAATGGAATGCTATAGTGCAGTTAAGAAAGGCCAGTTGCCTTTAAAACAGGGAACAGAGACCCTTATAAATAACTGCAGCCAGCATCCCATAGCCATAGGTGCAAATTCGTACACTAATCCGTTATTGTGGATTTGCCCATAAGGTGGAAGTGTTCATATTAAGAGAAAGCTGTAGGGTCTTCCAGTTTGTACAAAATAAGTATATTAGAAATTTCGATAATAATAGTATATTGATTCGAATGATGTTTCAAATAAAAATTTAATTACATTATAAAATTTTGAATTTTTTTTCAATTTTGTAATGTTAACGGATGTGTTTGAAATTTTTATATTTAAAATTTTTTTTAAAATCTTACCTAAACAGATATAATTCTAAAATTTTCTTATTTTATGTTCATAAAATAATATGGTCTATATTATTATTGTAGGGCAGTGTAGAATTTAATATACCATTAATTTTTGTATATTTTTCATTTTATTTAACTAGCTTGAAGATTTTTATGGCCATAAATTATAAATGTAATCTTTGATAATTATACAATACTAAAGTTCAGTTATCTTTATTGAGGAACAGAGGCTTTTATGTGTAATTGTATTTAAGCATCCCACAGCCATCAGCAAGTTGTCACTCTGATTTGCATTGCAGAGGATTTGTCCATTTTTATCAAAGTTCATTTTGTTATTGTACTGAATTTTGTTACGTATTAAGTTCTCAATTCCATTTTATATTGCTTTACAATTAAGAAAACGTGGATTATTTTATAAATAATCAATTCAAACTTCATGAATCTGTAAAAGAAAATTCTGGTTTTTATATTGGGAATACCAATTTTTATGAGAAATTTCCAAGCTAAGGACTGCAAAATATTATGATTACGATATTCAGCAAGGATTTTACAGAACTGTGAACTTTCCAGTATTTCTTGAAAAATTTAGGACATTCCTTCAGTGATTATACAGAAAACTGAACTTTCAGACTTTCAATTTGTATTTATTGTTAAAAATTATATTTACAAAATTTGTTTTGTTAAAAAATTATTTCGATCAAAATTTTATAATTTTGTTTTTCACTATTGTGTTTTCCTTTCTTTTGCTACTGCTGTAATGCTTTTTTCTAAAAAGGCTTTTCTGTCACCAAGTTTTTTTTTTCTTTGAAGGGGCGAGGTCATGTAAGATAAAAAATATGTAAATCAAAATTATCATTTAAACTAAGCCCTAATTCCCTTTAATTCTCTCTCTCTGTGTGTTTTAAAAATCGTAATAACTTCTCTCGATTGCATCATTTCTAGATCATTCCATTTTGCACGGCCTGCGCAGCGCTGATGATGTAATAATTGGGAACTAAAATTTGAACGCAAACCAAAACTTTTCTCATTGTGTGCTTCTATATTGGCTAGCTAGGCACTTCAGCTTCTCTCTCTTCGCTGCTTGGTCGCTATTTCGTTGTGCACACTTTCTATCACAATTCTTTGCAAAATATAAATGTTCTTGAATTGGGACGACTAGAGCACCAAGTGACTGTGGCCACGAACGTCAACTGGAAAATGGAATTAAAACCGCCTCGACTGCCAAGTTTCTTTATCTTATATAGTTATTATGAATCGATGCTGCTCCATCCTTTCCTTGAATTTATTATTATTACATATATATGCTACCGTGAAAGACCGAAATTGGAGAACGCCGACTTTCACCGAAGAATGTCAACATTTGCCAAATACGTCGGTGAAAGATCGAATATTGCATTACATTCTTGTACATTCGAACCCTCACCGGTGTATGTCGACAATCACAGATATGCTCTGGTGTAGGTCGAAAAGAGAGGCGACTGGCTGTTTCCCATAAATGCAGTTGTAAAAGCAAGGGCCTCTTGTGCAATTCAAAGTCTCATAATAGTTTAAGTTGTTGCAATTAATCAGATTTGAATCACACAATTTAAGTTTTTTATTACTATTATTTTATTTTCTCATTTAGAACGTACTGTATAATTAAGTAAGTTTTTTAACTTCTATTATTTTCCTTTCTCATTTTGAATGTATTGTGTGTTTTAAGTACTTGTGTGTTTTTTCGTGACTGAATTAGAGAAAAAATATAATATTCTCATATATTCAACATTCACCATTAGTACATGGTGAATGTCGACATTTACCAGTGTAAGTCAGAAATAAGAGTATTTGGAAAACATTTCGAACATACACCAAGCGACTATGTGAATGTTGAGATTCACCAGTGAAAGTCGACATTCTCCAGATTTCGGTGTTTCACCGTAACATATATACACTGTACCATGACTATTTGAAAATATAGGTAGTTTCTTCTCTTTATGATATTGGATCTTGTGGATGACCCATTGATTATCTTTTAAAGATGGGAAAATATGAAAGAGATATTGAGCAGTTTATTACAGAATGAAAAAATTAGTTTTAGAATGATATAACCATTAATTTTTATAAGTATGTTAAAATAAATGTCCCATTTGCTTTCATAGAAAATTTTTAAGCAAGTAACACAAAGCCCTACGTCACATTTTTCACAAGAATATGTTGACTGCTTTCTTACTCCACTTCTCTAACAAGCAGCACATCATGGAGCTTTGTTTCGAATGGCTCAGTGGCCTATCAATGAAATGGTATCTGAGACTCAAGCACAGCTGACTGAAGCATTTGAATCGTTGAGGAGTTGCTTTATAAGATTTTTTCTAAAATCTGTGAAAGATAAGTCTTAAACTCCTTTATTTTGTACAAAATGAAAATTTCAAACTGCTAAATCAAGTAAGTGGTAAAAGATTTTCTTTGTCCATTTTAAAGTTTTCCTTCCGAATGTATAACTATTTGCCATTTGGTCACTCAAGTCAACGAATCCCATATTTTTGTTCTGGGTTCATACAACTTTGGGTTTTCCTGTTTCAGCATAGGCTGTGATGGGATTGTCCATATTGCTAAGCATAAAAACTTCTCTCGTCTTTCCAACAAGCTGCAGTCATTCCTGATGAAAACCTTATTTTAATTTGTTCTTTCTGCATTCGCATGCCAGAATTCGGTTTCAAATCATTTTTCCGATTGCAGCGAATTGTACCACAAGTGCTGATTTTATATTCATGCAGCAATTCATGAATAAATCTGGTGAAAGAAAGATATTATCCATAAAAAGTTTATGTCCTTTGCCTTTTACACTTTCTGCTAACGCTATTACCATGTTACGACCACCACATTTCCCATTGTTCACTTTGTAGGAATCTCTACCGAGGTATATTTTCAGGTTGTATGTGTAACCATGGCAGCTGCAAGCTTGTAAATTTTAACTCGAAAACGCCTATGCTTTTTAGGAATGTATTGTTTAATAATTATTCTTCTCTTAAATAGAACGATTACTTCATCTACAGCCAGTTCTTTAGAGGGCTCATATATATTTCCGGGAAATTGTTTTTCAAAGGCTCAAATACCTCCCTTATTTTCCAAAATCGATCATAATTAGGACCGTTTCTGTCTGGTGGTAGCATGTTATCTTGAAAGTGCAGAAAACGAAGAATTTGCAAGAATCTATCTTAATACATAGTTTTCTTAAAAAAGGTGTTTCAAGCATTTCGTCTGTCAACCAGTAATCTTTTAACTTGTCTTTTTGAATATGCCCCTATCAGCAATGTCAGCACCAAAATATTTAGTAATTCATCTTTATTAACATCGTCCATGTAACTGTGTGCTGTTTTTGTTTCTAATTCAGGGTTGAAATTGGAATTTACCTTAGTATTTGTTCTGCATAATAATTTGCTTCTTTGATAATATTTTCCATAATATTTCCTGAGAAAAGATGTTTGAAAAATTCAGTTTCTTTTGTAGCTTGAGAAGCAAGGCCTTTTATATTCTTTCTGCCAATAAAATTCAAAACATTTACCTTGTCATTAGCTTTTGAATCGAGCCATTCAAATTTTGAATCAAGAGATTTTGTCCATGTTATCAGTTTGTTCATCACTGTAATTTACCGAATCAGTCAATAAGTATGAAGTTCCTTCTACATGCTTGTCAATAAGTATGAAGTTCCTTCTACATGCTTGTGTAATCTTTGAGATCCATTTTCTACATCTAGCATCTCCGTAGTTTTCATCACCAAGCTCCTGAACAAGTTTTCGTATTTCTTTTTCAGTCAGTCATCTTTTCCTTTTCGGCATATTGCTACAAAAAATCAGAATAATTCCTAGAAAACATACAAAAATATGCAATATTCTAAAGCAATGCAAAGCTCTGTTTACAATTTACAAATGCAGTTGTCCCGAATTCTGTAATTACACGAATGAAAAGGGAAAAATTCGGAAACTGGACCCTTAACACAAAAGATGAGTGTGATAACAAGGTAAGTGGTTAAAACACCAGGGACTTCAAATTTGACATTTCATCCCACACTTTCAGCCTCGAAAATGGAGGCAAAAGACATGGCCACTAAAGTGGACAGCATAGTCATTTCAAACAGGTCATTCTATAGCCACTATAATGGCCATCTCATCCTCAAAGGGTTAATCTGTGGAAATCGTCTCTTAGGCTGCTATCACACGGTCGTTTGTTTCGGAAGGACAACTGTTTGGAACAATTTTTCGGCTTTGTCACGTGATATACAACAGCCAATCACCATAGATCACTTTGGGGTTAACATATAAAGGGGAAACTGGTTCTCTACTGCAAACACGAAGGCTACCAAAATTAGCTATTTTTAGCTCGATGAGGGATTCGAAGCAGATAGCTGATTGGCTGAAAACGAACAACCTGCAATTTTTACCAAACGGAAGGAAAAAATCGCGCGTCTTTCTTTCAATAGTAAACCAGTTAGAAAAGTTGTACGAAACAGTTGTTCGTGTGAAACAAACGCCGTGTGATATGGGCCTTAGTGTTCCAATAGTCAGCCATCATACATACATCCCATCTACCTTGGTACTGTGCCCCCATGACCTACATATCTTAGTGGAATTGCTGACCTTGCTCATCACTGACTGCACCAAGATATTTCAGCAAATCATCAAGATGGCTATGTAAAAAATGCAATTTGATGCTCATGTTGCAATGTAGCATTTTCAAGCTCTCTAAAATTTGCTGGACAATTCCAGCGTAATTCTGTGTTCATGTATTTCTTTGACAATGTTATGAATGCCAACCAAGTATTCTTTTGAAGTTCTATCACTTTTCTGATGAAATGTTCATCCTTAAGGAGCTGCCGAATCTGTGACCAAACATACCTACCTTTATCTTTTCAAATGGCAGGTTAGGAAATCCCAAAATGAGATATTTAAAACAGTCTCTTTTAATTGGCAAAGCTGCAAAAAATTGCTTCACGAGGTCCAGTTTTATATGCAGAGGTAGAAATATAATGTTCTTTCTGGCCACAAGTCACTTATGTAGAATGTTTGGAATATCAGGTTTCAGGTCAAATCTTGGCAATCAATTCAACTGCACCTAATGCTTCTCATGAGCTATGTTGTCCCACATACACAAAAAACACATATAAATGGTATATCCGTGTTGCTGGCCAAGGAGCAAGCAGATCACTTTAAGACAAATCAATACAGATGATTCTTTGGTGCATGTGATATCGCAACAAATCGATTACTCTCTTTCCTTCCTTCCTCAATGGCCCAACAGCCCCGGGTGGGCCTGGCTTTTTCCAGCCCAGTCTACTTCCTGCTAGTGTTTTCCAGTTTTGGGAGTTTTAAGCCCAGTACATCAGTTTCTAGGCAATCTAACCATCTTAGATTTGGTCTAACTTTTTTCCGTGTGCCTGTTGGTCTGGCGTTGAAGACATTTTTCTTGGATGGTTTTCATCCATTCAGATAAGGCGGTGCGCATATTTTATTCCTTGGCATTTAATGAAGTTAATGATGTCAGGTTCATTATTGAGCAATATAGCTCCAAATTTGATCTTCTAGATGATTCTATGTATTCATAATCTTCACACAAAATAACTGAACAGCCTACTGGGACTGTGCCAAATAAATTTCCATTGTGGAGGAAGACACACTCAAGTTCTGCTTTGAGCTATTGATGAAAAATCACCATTGAGTTGCATTATAGGCTGAAATTCCCATCTCTTCCATTAAAACATGTACGTTGAGACAATACACAAATCCACCATCACTTTGAAAGTATTGCAGAAACATACTTTCTCTTGATTGAAAGTAGGGTATAGCTTAACTCCTTTTTGAAGCGTGCATTTTTTATGCTAACAGCTCTGAAGCTTTCTTGGATAGCCCCAAATCCTGTACCAAATCATTCAACTAATGCTGATCAAATTCCTTATAAATGGAATCATCTTCAATTTTAAATTCACCATAATCGTATTCTTGTATTTCCAAAGAGGGTGATTCTTTGAGAACTAGCACTGGAAGTTCAACTGAGTAAGGCACTGGGCATATAACTGATGGTAAACTAGGATACTTGATTTTACATTTGTTTTTCTTGTTATATCCTGACATTTTCACTATACAAAAGTAACAATCACTTGAATGATCTTTGGCTTCTCCCCAAATCACAGGTATACCAAATGCCTAAATGGAAATTTAGAACATATTCTTTTTATCCACATCCTTAAACCCTTGACACACTGCTTGCACACTTTGTGAAGGGCCCATGATTTATCTTGATCACATATTTTTCCTTTAAAATAGATGAGAAAGGCTTAATTGACAAATGCACTGATACTTATCCTTTGACTGAGAATGGTGTATATATATATGAATATGACGCGAACTAGCAGAGGCAGACATAAGGGAAGGTTTCAGTTCACATACAAATAAGAATTAAACACTACTACCCTTGTCCACAAACAAGAACTTAGATTATGCTTCACTATATCAGAGCGACACACATCTCACAACAGATCTCAGATGTAACTCAACTAGTCTAGAAAGTATGCACCTGTCGCTGGTCTCTTATGGCATCATTCACCAAGCACCAATGGGAGGGTTTATGTCAACCAATAGGAAAGCAGTAGTACTTTCTATGATCCACACTTGCTGCTGCAGAGAATAGTTACATTCACATAATGTGCTCAAACAGCTCAAAAATCGAACTCTAGCAGAAACTATGATACAAATAATTCCCCAATGTATTTTATAACAGAACTTTTACTCTTTGAGGTAATCTAAAAAACTTCTAATTTTATATTTATTTCAAAGGAAATAAAACCTGATGCTACCTTTACAAAAATCCTGTATGAATACTAAAATGAAAATGTATGTTAAATTTACTGTTCCTTGTTAATTTTTAAACATCTTTACCTTCATACTGGAAGTAAATTAAGCTATTATTGGCTCATTTCTAAAACTTCATTTCATACTTTTAACATAAACTAATATTCTAAATAATTATTTAGTGCCTCAGCTTTTAAAAAAATACTCTGAATGATTATTCAGACTATTTAAAAGTTAAGAAGCATTCAATAAGACATGCCCAAAACTATTTTCATTAAGGACATTCTTCTATGATGTCATTAGTCATAATAGATGCACCTTCACTGCATAATAGATGCATATTTTAAAGCATAATATATGGACTGCATTTTAATGATAGATTTTTCAAAAATGTAATTTAAATATACTGCCATTATTTTAATAATATTGTAATAATGTTATTACACTTGTTAAACAATACTGCTATGAATTTCACAAATCCCGAAATAAAAATTTTTATAGACAAAATTCACTTTAAAATTGCCAAATGTCGATAGGTATATACCAAACTCATCAAAAGACAATGAAGAATTCACATGGCATAAAGAAAAAAAGGTTGTTTTTGGTTCTATAAGAAAAAAGAACTCAAACAACAACCCAAATGTCTACAAGATATGCAAGAATGTGCTTTATATGGTGGAAAAAATGCTAATTTTTAGTTTCTGCAAAAAATTGCAAAATTTATAAAAAATTTATTTCATGTATAAAATAAAAAAAAAGTTAGAGAGTAGTTTTAATAACAATTATGAAGAATTCATGAAAGTTGACAGATATGCATTAATTGAGGTTCTATAAATTTCAATGAAACCTACAGTCCAATAAAAAAATTGCCTCAGCAGCCAATCACATCACCAAAACTTTTTTTTAATTTTTTATTCGACTGGTCATTTCATTGCCAAAGGAATATTCTAGATTTTCTCCACTATACTTAGTGGCACTGACGTAAGGGCAGTTGAACTCTCCATAAAAATATATGACCCTTGCCAGATTTAGTATTCTTACACCAATAGACTTTTTCAGAACATCCTTCCTTTCCCAAGTGTGCTGTTGATGTCTGTCTTTTGTCCGTCCCTTGAAGGATTTCTGGATTCACTGATAACAGTGAGTGGAAGCATGACCTTTATGAAGGTCATGCTTCCTTTCTATGATCTTTGACATTTTTAAGGTTGCCATTTTGTCACAGCAGATTGAAGCCAAGATTGGCCAAGATTAAAATCCAAGAAGTTTTTTCAAGCAGACAGACAATATTCTCGCTGATAAGATATGTTTTGAAAGGTAACAGGGACCACTAGTCAAGCTACCCCCACCTCCTGTTTTAGGATAGTTGATGATCCCAATTGTTTACAACAGCAATTTGAGATTGATCCATCAAAAGCTGCACGATTTCAATTTTATATTCATCCAAAATATTAACTCAGAACGGTAATCACAGAAAAGAGATGAAAATGTCAGATGAGCAAAATTAGGACTTCTGAGGGTCAAAAATTGTTTTTAAATAGCTGACAGCTTCTAAGAACAGTACAAATCCTGTTTAAAAACCTTTCAATATTATACACTCTTCTTAAAAGTTACAAATATTTAGTTGATGCACTAATAAAATTTCAAAAAGTAAATGTATGAACCTGTTAATCAGTGAAAATAAATTATACTATTGATCAAGTCTAAAGTAGTTACCATCACGATGACATCTGGATTTGCACTCTTCACTAAATCAATGAAGAATGTCTTAAGAGCTTAAAAGTTGATTTTTGCATGTATCTTTCAACTGACATGTATATGAAATTCAGCATATATATAGCTATGACAGCAAAAACCCAGTTCCCAATATCTGGCATTTTTTCTTTTCTACAAGTTAGCAATTTAATTGCAGGAAGACCTAAAGCCAAGATCTAAGGATCTTGAAGGAAGATCTAAATATTTTCATCATTCTGAAAATGGTCACAAAATATTTATCACATGGATTATTAAGACACTAATCGGATTATTCAAATATTATGGCGTTTCTTGAAATTCAATTAAAAATTTTTAAGCATTTTAGCTTTCTTAGATTTCAGAAATTTCAGCAATTAAAACAGTTTACAAAAAAGTATGATACAAAGTTTTATAGTTTAAAAAAGATAAAATATTTCAACTGATTTTTTTTTTAAATACTTGTGTCTTATATCAGAGCACGAGCTTTAGCTGGTCACAGAACAACAGATATTTATCACGTGGATAATTACAAGACTAATCAGTTAATGTAAATATTGTGAAGTTTCTTGAAATTAAGGTTTCTAGCTTTCTTAGATTTCATATATTTCAGTAATTAAAACAATTTACAGAAAAGTATGATAAAAATTTTAAAGTTATACAACAAAAAATACAAAATATTTCAACAGAATTATATACATATACACTGCTTGACATTGAAAATGCAACACCAAGAAGGAGCAGTCAGAAATTTATGCAAATTTTAGAGGAGACACACGTCACTGAGTTATGCGAATGATGTGAAACGCGCAGCTCTTCGACGCACGTGAAGTAAGATGTAAGAGAAGGAACATGCAGACTGGGCAATATTCGTGTTGTTATTTCTGCCAGACAAATTATCGAAGAAAGTTGTTTTTTGTCCCGGAGGATACGTGTAATAGGAGAGAATGCCAGGCCGCCGTCAAGGAAGGCACTTCCAGCAGATAGACGATTTTACGAAGGGTAAGGTGATCGGATTGAGAAGGGCAGGTTGGTCCTTATGTCAAATCACAGCTGATACCCACATGGATGCGAGTACGGTGCATGGGCTATGGCGAACATGGTTGGAACAAGGAAATGTAGGAAGAAGGAGGAGTGCAGGTGCAGCCAGAGTGACGTCAGCATGTGTAGATCGACGCATCCGCCAACAAGCTGTGGCGGTCCCGCAAGTCACTTGTACCACGATTCTGCAGCATATGCAAGATACCCTGGATGTTCCTGCGTCGACCAGAACCATTTCCCATCGATTGGTTGAGCGTTGCTTGCACTCACGGCGTCCGTTAAGAAGACTGCTATTGACCCCACAGCATAGACGCCAACATTTAGAATGGTGCCGGACTGGAGCGATGTGGATGACAGAATGGCGAAACGTCTTGTTCTCAAATGGGTCACGCTTCTGTTTATCCAGTGACAGTCGCCGCATACGTGTGTCGCATCGACGTGGAGACAGATCTAATCCGGCAGTAACTGTGGAATGCCCCACCGCGCCACAACGTGGCATAATGGTTTGGGGCGCTATTGCCTATGATTCCAGGTAACCTCTAGTTCGTATTCAGGGCACTATGACAGCCCAACGATACTTGGATAATGTACTGAGGCC
>KK114442.1:0-17563 GCA_000611955.2 Stegodyphus mimosarum
TCTTTTCAAGACTTGAGAAGAGGAGTTTTTAGTAGAGGGTCTTGGCCACTGGGGGGGTTAATACTTGCTGCGTGTGGCAACTAAACTAGTGTTGAATAAGAACTCTGTTCTTGTGACAGCCGTGTGGAATGGCTCGCTATGTTGTAAAAATTTTCGCATTATTAGAATAAGTGTAATTAAATAAAAGTGAAAAATATAGAGTCCAATTGCTCTTGTGTTTAATTTTGTGTACCAGCTGCGTGAAACTGTGTTAAGTAAGCATCATGCTCATACACTAATAAAATGATTAAAAATTCAAGGTAATAGTACTGTTCACGGCTCACAATCACCCATTAAGTGTTCAAATCAGTAGTTGATCGAACCACCCCTGGCAGCAATGCATGCTTGAATGCGTCGAGGCAAAGAGCGGTAGAGGTTCCTAATGTCATCCTGCAACACATTCTGCCAGCCATTTATCAGTTGTCACTCCAGATCTGCGATATTTTGTGGTGTCCGAATCTTGCGGCCTACTATATCCCAGACATGCTGGATTGGTGAAATGTATGGTGACCTTGCTGGCCAAGGAAGAGTATCAACCACACGAAGATAGTCCAAAGATATGCGGGCGGTATGTGGCCTGGCATTATTTTCTTGGAAAAATGGCCCTAGGCTGACATGAAGGGTAATGCAACCGGCCTCAGGACAGTATCAACATATTGTTGAGTTATTTAAGATGTACAGAGGATGACTAAATGACCTGCTGTCATAAGAAATAGTGCCCCACACCATCACACCAGGGGTTATGGCTATATGACTTTGTAAAACAAAGGCTGATTGGGACCGCTGGCCCCGTCCTCTCCAGACACGAACACAATGGTCATCTGCTTCAAGCATGAAACAGAATTCATCGCTGAAATCTATACGATGCCATTCTGATGGCAGCCATGATGATCGACTGCAACACCACTCCAGACGACTCCGCTGATATTGTAAGGTCAAAGGCAAACATCTTAAAGGCGCAACACCGCCTCAGACAAGCATCGTGAGATGGTAGCATGGGTGGTATAGACGTGGCTGTAATGCGTTGAGTAGTCGACAAAGATACCGTTGGGGCGGTTCGGGCCTGGCAAACAATCATCCTACCTTGCCTCGCATTTGTGCTCCTTGGCCTTCCAGAGCCTTCATTTTGTGAGCAATTTCCTTGTAGCAACCACTGCTGGCAACATCTTTGCACAGCAGCATCTGTACGCTGCAGGTGGTGACCTATTGCTCGGTATAACCACCCAGCTTCATGCAACCCTACAATGCGACCACGTTCGAAGTCGTTTAGTTGTCTGTAAGGTCTTCAATATCGTCGTAATGGTATCTTTAGTTGCTTCTTTACGGAATTACAATGGCAGCAACAAAAAAAGATAAATTTTTTGCCTCTGTTACTAGTTTTACACTTTGCGAATTGCGCAATAGAAATGCACACTATGATCGCAATTCCTGTTCATTTGCATGTTCGATCAAGATGTTTTTGCATACGAAATTTCATTGCCATCACAAAAGTCCCTCTTGGTGCTTCAATTTTTTTGCAAAAGAGTGTATTAGGTTTTTATTATTCTCCCAAAAATTCTCCAAAGAGTAAGCAATTCATCACAGATATTCTGTAAAATACGTCCATTATGAGTTAACACTATGAAAGAATTTTTTATTTTGTCACATTTTTCTGGAATCTTCTAGAATCTTAGATCTATAAATCTTGCTTTCAAATTCCTCTAAACTTTCCAAGGTGCAATGTCTAAAATCCAAAAGAAAGATTACCACTACCAATTCTGCAACAGCAAAAAGCCAGAAGTATTTGAAAAAAAAAAATTCACACACACACACAAATTTATAGAGAAAACAGATGCAGATTCTGAATATTCTGATATGATTACATGGGAAAAAACCTCTTGCCATGAAAAAATAAAAAAGAAGACATTTTAAAATAATTACACGGCTATTTTGCTTTTGCTAAGCACTGTTTTGTAAATTATGCTTTTTAGCATTTATTAGCCTGCTTATTTTCAGATTCAAAATATTGTAATAATAAGTTACCAAAATGAAAAGAAATATCACTTTATAATTTAACAGGGAAAAATAAAAATGTTTTATTTTAATGTTATTTCTTAAATATAATTTCAATATATTACCATTATTTTAGCGAAATTTATTAATGTTACAATGTTCTAAACAAAAGTGTTGAAAAATTCACAGATCTCTGAATTAAAAATTTTGTACAGAAATTGATCTTAAAATCGCCAAAATTTTGATAAGTAGCCAAATTTAAAACCGTTTAATTAAAAAATTCACATCCCCAAAAAGGAAAAGTTGTTTAAAAGCTCTTCATTAGAAAAAAGAAACAATTTCGAAATGCCTATATTTCATTTCTTGCCTAGAAACTCAAGTATCGCACCTTTTATATTAGAAATAGGAACAAATTCAAACAATAACCATATTTGTTAGTGAATCACTAAAAATATTCCTCAAAAATGCTAATTTGCACTTGAAATGGCGTTCGTAAAAATGGACCGAAAAATCGATTCTACAAAAACCTAAGGACTTTTAAGGACCGTACTAACCCTGTACAAGTGTTTATTTCTACTCTGGGAAATACTAATCACTTTTGGAAGAGGTCGCCACAAGAGGTTTCATTGTATACTAAATGTTCAAATCCAAATCCCATGGCTATAGGATCCATTTTAATTAATTTTAAAATAATTTTTAATAACTAATTTTCTTGTTTTCCAATTCAGACTTAAATGCAAAATTAAACAACTGTTTCCTTTGCAAATACATTACTTTTAATTAAAATCAAGTCAGAAAAACAAAAAAGGCGACAATTAGCTAAAAATTGAGTAATAATCTTATCGCAAACCGTGACTAAATTGCACCTACAATGGTTTGTTAAAATACTGCTTTTAATGCTCTAGTGCTAATTCTTTTTCTATTATGCAACAATGTTTCACTGAGTCACGGCTTAAGGCTATACCTACATGGGGTGCAAGGGAGGTATTACTGTTGACAATGACTCGCTGGTCAACCTTCTATATTTACCATCGGGCAGGCCAGCAGCTCGCTATCTTTTCCCTACTTCCGAAGTTTTGGTTGCTATGATAAAACTTTTCTCTCCCAGCTTGGCATACTTGTAAACATCCCTTGTTTTTCTCATTGCAATTTTGTATTGACTTATTTTCAGTTTCCTAATTTTCTGGTGCCCTTCTTTCCGTTTTTTTTCTTTTTCGGGTGACATTTTTTCCTACAACCGCCATGTGCCCATACTGTCTTAACGTGCTTATGTTGTTTAATAATTAATCAATCCATGACAAAAGCCAGCATTATTTAAAAAAATTCGGTGCTTGGGAGTTTTAGCCGCGTGCTTTTACATTTTGTTTAAATCATAAGGATAGGAAGAAGCAAAATCTTTCTTTGCATGTAGGCGCAAGATTTCTAATACGCCGCTGGTAGTGGAAGTATTTTATTCCTTACTGCACACAAATCAGTATACCACATTAAGTCTTACTAATACAATACATGCGTTCTCTGACGCTTGCTGGATTTAAAAGACGTTTTTCTAGACGTTGTTTCGAATCACATAGCATAATGCACACAGACAACTATAAATACTATATCCCTCATGTCCCCTCAGAGGTATACATCAATCCAAATAATGCAAATAAATAATACTTACGATGGAAAACTGGCTTTATAGATAAAAACTATTGATATCCGCGATTACAATGACAAGTATAATTAAAATATATTTAAAATTACTATCATTCGGAATGTTTCTCTTTGTTGGTTGAAGTAAAAGTAAGCAGCAAATCAAAGTTAAAAATAAAAGCACTTGTATAGTTAAGATTATTTTAAAGACACTTTTTTTTTGTAATCTGTGATGAAATACAGTGCAATGTAAAAGTTTACAATGTGCTTATTATACCTGTTCAGTAGTTTTAGAAATATTTTCCTTTGGTAATTAAGAGATAAAATAAAACAGATTATAGAAAATAAATTTCTTCACTATTTGACTTTAAAAATTTTGATTCTGTTACTAAGTTACATTAATTAAGTTCAATTAAAATCATATAATCTAGAGTTGCGTATGCTATAGTAGAAAAACAAATCAAGCAAAAACTCAAAATAAGAACTAATATTTCCCCAAATCCGTATCACGTGACTTCCGGTTTTGTCTTCGTTCAACATCAAAGTTCGCTGTGTTTATATGTCTTTACCTTTTAGGTTAGTAATGCAATACTTAGTTTAATTTCAGGATTTCTCAGCTTATTTTCTTGAAATAATGTTGAAAGCTTATTTCATTAGTTTTTAACGCTTGATATTTCTGACGTGTACATTTTATTATAGTGTCATCATAAACCACAGTTTGTATTCTGTATTCATATTTTTGACATTCATTTTCGTAACTTTATATCTGAGATTCTAATTTTGGATTTTATATAGGCAGCCGGTTGGTGCTCCACCACCCATACGAAATGGCCAGCAAGCTGTGCCTAGCAAAATGATGCCACCAGTGTGTACGACAGGCCCACCTGTCTTCCCTGTCATGCCAAATACTTTTGGTTTGGTTCCTACTCCGCCGCCTCAATATGTTACTCAGCCAATCATGTACTCACAGCCATTAGTAGTTAGTAACTTTTATTTATATAATCTTTGTAGAAAATTGTGTTCCCTGTTTCTTCGCAGTAAAAAAAATAATAATTCTTCTTTTCTAATTCTTATTGGTTCCTTTTCCGTATTGTGAAAATATTAGCACTATTTTTCTGATATATAAATTTCATTTGAATCAACAATGCCAGCTATTTCATTAAAAACCTATCATCAAAATTGTTCATTAGCAGTGTATTCATTCTTTAACAGTTTGCTCATTAGTGTTCTTAGTTGGAAATTAAGCAGCTAGAGTTTTTTTTTTTTTTTTTTTCTTTTTCTACCCAGGTTTTATCAGATAGTAGAGTGAAACTCATTTGTGAAATAATTTGTTTCAACAAAGAAAACATATAAACTGTGCTCTTCTGTCTGGTCTGCAGCCAAAATGTGGACAAGCCCATTAACAACCTTACACTGTAAACTGAGATTTTTTTCTTAATCCAAACATGTTTTCACAAGAGTTGAAATCATACATATTGAAGGACTCATAAAATAGCCACAAGATGATTTGTTTCAATACTAATTCAGCGTTGAAATGGCAAGAAAAGACTCCAAACCTAAAACTTTCGTTAGGATTCTTCACCTCTAGAATGTGTGTAATAGTTTTCAATACAGAATGTAATACAATCTCTCTCCCTAAGAAAGCAATTCCTATGGCTTCTGCTTCATCTTTGATCATCATATGTGTATAATTTTGAAACCTTATAAGGCTGGAAAACCACTATGCAATTCCGCTAAGGTTATAGTTTTGAATGCTTTTGTCGATTATGAGAGATTTTCCCAATAAATCTGGTAATGAAATTGTTGCTTTTGCTGCTGATTTGACTGGCATATGTGTGACAAGTATAAATTGCATGAAATACGACTTGAAAGAAAAGTGTGGAGTTTCGATTCTGGGGGGAAAATTATTGCTGAAAATCCGTACATGCAAACCCAATCAAACGATATGATGAGCTAACTTTAGCAACAATACAAAATATATTTAACTTTCTCTTTTTATGGCATAAGCCGTGAAAAGGTCGTTCTAGTGTTGTATATATTTTAGAGTAAGATTGTCATGAGATATATTGCGATTGAGATGTGCCATTGCCATTTCACATTCACAAGACTATTCTGTGCTGGTGACTTTACTTTTAGAGTCAAGTAAAAACAAACCACCCAAAATATCTAGATATTCTCAATTTTTGTTAGCCCAGAAGGACTATTAATTTCATTTTGGCGTTCTGTGTTGGTTCATTATAAATGTCAGTTCACTTTTGAAATTGTTACCACCAAAAATTAGAGCCTTGTGTTGTATTTAAAGAAATTAAATAATGAAGAATCTGCATAAATGTATGTATGTTCCACGCATTGTGATACCTAGAGCCATCAAATTTTGAATAATATTTCTTCCACTGTATATGGCCACATGGAAGCCGGGTTTTGTAATTTGAAATTCGTTTTATTATCAATTTCATATTTCATAACACTTTAATGAATTTTTTGTTAACAAACTCAATGATTTCAAAACAAGCTATGGCAATACATTACGGGGGGGACATTTTTATCTCGAGCGTGTGAGACTGTATGGCAAATTCCAAAGATATGCTCATTTTAACCCTCTCAGCATTACGGCTGGATTATTCCGTCTAGAAAGCTGCCTCCTATATTCAGTACACATGAAAATTTCTGCTATCTTTTAATGTATCTGATTTCGGTTTGGATGTATATTGGAAGAAGAGAAATCAAGGTACAAAATGAGAGAGTCATTTTTTAATTAAAATAAAAAAAAATTCCACTAATTCATGACATTTTGAGGAACTTTGAAAATTCACGGCTAAACCCGTAATGCTCGGAGGGTTAAACTTATTTTGTGATATTGCTCTTGAACTGAATTTTATGGTTTAAGTGTGAATAGCATGATATTTAATAAATAAATTTAACACACTAAATGTTAAAAAAATGCCCCTTTGGACGTAATTTAAAATCTGAAACTTTTCAAATTTTTCTTTTTCTTTTTTTAAATTCTTATTTTTTATTAATCCAAGGGAGCTTTGTCTATGAAGGACTGTTTTTGTTTTGTCATTTTGCGTTGATTCACTATATATGTCTGATTCACTTTTTGAAATTGTGCCACCAAACATTATTGCCCTGTATTATATTTAAAGAAATTAAATAATGAAGAATCTGCATGAATGTATTCGAATGTTTCTCGCATTGTGATAAAACAAGGGTACCTAGAGCTATCTAATTTTGAATAACATACATTTCCACCTGAATATGGGCATCTGGAAGCCCAAATTTGAAATTTGTTTTATTAGCTATTACATATTTTGTAAAACTTAAAATAATTTTGGTGAAAATGCGCTTTAGCCCACTGCTTGGCGATGTTTTGAAAATCGCCAATTCGGCGCGTTTCTGCGAAACATCTTTGCAATTGCAACCTTCCCGACACGCTCCGCAAAAACCTATTGTAAACAAAACATAGAATTCTAAAGCATAAATTAGTATGGAAACTGTTGCCACAAAAAGATAATAAAATAATATGCAAAACGAACATTATGATCATTAAAATATTTGTCAGTTAGGTTTAAATTAATTATTTACATTTTATGTTGTAATACTTACACATTTTATGCCGTTACATAACCTTCCCGACACGCTCCGCGAAAACGTAACCAAAATGGCATCGAAGAAAGAAGGAATTTTTTTTAAAAGAGCATTAAAATTACAAACGATACCATGTACACACCGTTCCGTTTTAACTTAAAAAAAACATCTGCGAATAGCACAATGTAGGCAATGTACACAAATGAACAAAATAACGAAAATTAATTACAAGAAAATGCCATGTGCACAGCGTTCCTTTTAAACTTAAAAAAACTTCAGCGAATTGCACAATGTAAGCAACGTACAAACAGTCAGCCATGTTGGCGGATATACGCCGTTATCCATGTTGGCGCGTTTATTGCTTATTCTAAAACAACCGCCGCCAAGCAGTGGACTAAAGCGCATTCCAACCATAATTTTTTATTAACAAACTCGAAGATTTAAAAGCAAGCAATGGCAACACTCTGCAGGGAGGGGGGGGGGCTTTTTTATCTCCAGCATACAGAACCGTGTATCGGAAATTTTAAAGATATGCTCATTTTAAAATTATTTTGCGATATTGCTTTTGAACTGAATTTTATGATTTAAGTGCAAAGAACATAATATTTAATAAATAAAGGTGAAATAAAACGTTAAGAAAAGGCCCTTTGGATGTAATTTAAAATCTGAAACATTTAAGATTTTTTTTTATTTATTTATTTTTGTGCGTGTGACTAAAAGTCTTGGTTCAGTTAAATATGAAGCTTTTACAATATTTCTTGGCACGCAGTTTGGGAACTACTGGTCCAGAAGTTCCATGCCATTGATATATTTATTGTAATTTCCAGTGTGTTTAGATTGCTTTATGACTTTCTTTCTTTGAGTATCTGTTGACCACTGAAGGCAGATAAATTTTAAATTTAGTTGCCATAGTTGTGGCAGAACTATTGTTCCATTGAATTAATGCGATATTATGCTTTTTATCAAATGTGGTGTCATATGTGCCGCATTCTTCTTTTTCCATTTTGTTTACAGGAATAGGAAAATTTCCTAATCTGCCCTCAGCTGTTCCAGCAGCATAAAATTTCAACTCGTTCAATTTCAACAGCAAAATGTGCGATGTAAAAAAATTGTCGAAATATATATATAATGATTTGAAGATACTTCCACCATACTTAAAGATCTGGTACAACATCTCCACCTAATCCAAGATCAGTAAATGTTTTTGAAGGTTTTCCTGATTATATATCAAAATAATATAAGTACTCTTCATAAGAACACAAACCATCAAACTTTGTTGTACTCGGAAAGAATGAGTTTTTCTATGAGAAATATTTTGTGTGAATGCGTACAAAAATAATGCATTATTTGCTCGTGTACAGAAAGATGTTTTGAAAAGTTCAATGCATGTTTTAGAGGAAAAAAAACCTTGACTTTACCTGATACATCTATCGGCTATTATCACCTAACACACATTCACAGAAAAAAAACATGCAAATGTAAAATTTCAAACTAGGCCCATTTGGAGGGGAAAAAAAAGTCTGCAGAAATATATTTGCTTCTGAAGAAGAGGGATGCGAGTATGATCAGCCTCAAAATCTATGATTATTCAAAATCTTATGGCAAACTAAGGTTGCTTTCTTGCTTAAATTTTAAATCGGTGACTAAAATCGGAAACAAGCTGTTTGGCGACATCCACTTACTTAGCAATTTTTATAGTATGTTTTGTCCTAATTTGGTGACTTTACTTCAGTTAGAAATTTTATTCTGTAATACTTTGATAATAATAACTGAATTCATGATCACAATATGCAACGTATTTTCCATGTTTATCGTATGCAAACAGACAGGACGTCAGCAATTCAATGGCAATATCTGATTGGTAATATTAACCGCTATCACTTAAAGCATGTATATTGTCAAACTCAAAATGTTCAGAAACATTAATGAAATTCTAATTGTTCCTGTATTTTTATTTTTCACCTGTCACGTAATTTTTTAGGTGCCACCCAGCCGAGTACCTGTTGTTGCTGGTATCCCATCTCCTGTACCAGCTATGTACATTCCTATTTCTCCAATGCCTCTTGGAATTAAGTGAGTCCATCTTTGTTTTACTAGCCTGTTTGTTTATAAAATCATACTGTGTAGTATATCCAGATAGTACAATAAATGTAAAATGTGATTTTTCTTGTTCTGTAGATCTTAAAAATGAAATTACTATGGACAAAAATAATCTTGATTTATAATCAGTCTGACTGTAGTATAGTATTTGATTTCTTTGCCATTTTAACTTCTCAAGATAAAGTTGTTTGGGAGTTTCTTGAGAAAGATATTGGGTACTTCTATATAAGAGGAGCCATTGCAGTTTGTCACCAAAATTAGTAAATTGGATTGACAAATTTATAGTTTCAAGTCTTGTACAAATTGCCAAAAACTTATATTTTGGTCACTGTGATAAGAGAGGGTCATTTATTGATAATATTATGTAGTTAAATGTGATTTTTTTTGTTAAGTATGTAGTTAAACAATTAGAAATCAGTTTGCTGCCAAATGCTCTACTTTGATGTCGATTTTCGTGCATTTAAATATGAAATTATGCTACTGATTATTTCAAATATTGCTTTGTTGTTTTCTGTAAAATTCTAAATCACTTAATTTCAATCTAAAATCTGTAAGAAATGCTAAATTACCGAGTCAAATTTCATCACTGAAACCTGTGAAAAATCACCTAACTATGCTAGCACACAAATACCTGAGATGATTACATTAATTCGTAAGTGCCTTTTTCCTTAAGAATGGCTGTCTGAAATAAGTGAATTATCAGAAAGAGCTATTGATTTACTTTAAAATGAAATTTTTTTTTTGTCTCTGTTGAGTTCTTATTTAAGTTTCGAAGCAAATTAATTAATAAGATCCTGCATTAAAAATTAACAAATCTGAATCCTGAAATGTGCAAATAAGACTTATTTTTTTATAGAATGTTACTTGCTTTGAATTTTTTAAATTGTATTGAAGAAAACAGCTATGAATATCTTGATAGAGAATGGCTCCTATTGAGAATTACAGAAACACTGACTAAAGGTTAAACGTTCATGTATTTTTCAGGATGTTTTTGATACTAAAAGTGCTGTAGGAGGATGAACATTTCATAATTTCACTGTTAACCCCTTAACTAGTCAATTTTTTACCAGAAATGTTCATAAAAAAAGCATATTTTTTATTGCATATAACTGAATTCCAAACTTGTTATAAAAGAAAAATGAAAGAATTTTTTTTAAATTTTCATAATTAATGAATTTAAACATTTTTTTAATTTCATATATTTTTACACTTATGCCCCTAAATATTTGCTTTTCGCAATCACAGAGTACATGCAATGAAGACTGCATTACAGATCTCATGAACAATTATCTAAAAAAACTTACCATGCATTAAAAATTCATACTTTTCAATACTGTTTTCTTTGGAAGTCCTTTTTTGTGTGTTACAGTTTGAAACCATGAAGTGTCTCTCTGTCAGTCTCAGAGGATTAGGCTCAGAACCAGGTTGTCCACATTTGAGATTCATTCCAGAATTATATGTCTCAGTAGTTCTGTCAACAAGATGAAGTCTGAACTGTAACTGCGTCTTTATTCCTCCTTTCTTACAATAGATGACATATGAGTTCTGTATGGCAATATCAAAAATGTGGGAAAAAATTTTTCTGTAATATTCTTTCCCTCTCTTTCTAATGACTTCAAAATTTTTCAAATTTTGGTCCATGCGGTCTACTCCTCCCATTGTGTTGTTATAATCCATAACAATTTTTGGTTTCTGTTTCATTTCAGAGCAGACTTGGATTTCTACCTTTTCAGTATTATGAATAGTAAACAGTAATGAAACATTTTTTTGCCCATCCACTTCATCACAGTAACTTTTCCTCTCTGAAACACTATAATTTCTCCTCATTTTAGTTTTTTTCTTTTGGATTTCCTTTGGGACTTCTTTTCTATTTAGGTTCAGAGTGCCATATGTATCCGTTCGACACGAAATTAATTTGTCTGCTAATTCCGGTGAAGAATAGTAATTCTCCTTTGTAAAACAGTATCCTTTATGAAGTTAAGGCTGCATCATTGTCATAACTTGTGAGGAAATACACAAATTAGAAAACTCTGGGTTCAGAATTGTATCTTTACCTGTATATATTATTATAGAACACACGTAACCAGAAATCAACTCGCACAGCATGAAACATTTTATTCCGAATCTTGCTCTTTTTAGAGGAATATATTGCTTCCACCCTAATCTTCCTTTGAAAAGCATAAGGCTTTCATCTATCATTACATCACGTTCTGGTGTCACCGTCGAACGAAACTTCTCTTTCAGATATTCTGGCCATAATTTCACTAATTTTGGGCATTCGTGATTTTGAGCATCAAATACTGAATTATCTGAAAAATGTAAGTACCATTGCAAAAGAAGAAATTGACGATGAGAAAAAAAGGGTGTGTATGTGGAATGTCTTTTGCTTCAGTACTGATAAATTCCAGGATTCTTTATAATTTCCTGGAGTATAGTCAGGGCGAAAAATATATGCATCTCTTCGTTTGTTCTCAAAATTTGCTTCTTGAGAATATTCCTGCAGTGCTTGATTGGGTGCACTGCTTAGCATATCTATTTGTTTCTTTTACAATTTTAGTCATCAGAGAAGAATCAATAAAAGTTTCATAAAACTGTAGCTCATCAAAAGTATCATCAAATTGTATATTTACGGCTGGAATACCAGTAAAATTAAACCGGGGACATGGAGGAGGTAGATTTTCCACATCAGTTTCGATAAAATTTCTAGCAGAAATCAAATTTTCATCGGAGCTGAACTCACTACACGAGTCAGCTGAAGAATAATCCAGAACATTACAAGACAGTTCTGAATTCATATCAGAAACATCTAACAATAAAGTATTATCATCAATTATATCATTCATAACTGAGACGCTTTGAATTCACAACCAGAAAACCGTACAACAAAAATATCAAGAACAAACAATGCCAAGTATTTCAGACTTTGGTAACAAAGGAAAAAACCAGTTTGAATAGTTTTCAATGACATGGACTAGCTGTGCCATCTGTTGAAGTATGTTAATAGTAAAGACTCTCTCTCAGTCAATTAAAAATACTGGCAAATCAAAACAAGAAAGGAGAAAATATTGTTGCCCGTATGCTGTACGGGTAAATTAGATGTTACCAAATATTAGTAACTCGTACACTGTACGGGCAAACCAGTTAAGGGGTTAACTACAGACTTCATTGATGAAAGATTCCTTTTGATAAAGGAAAAATTAAAACTTTATCAATGATAGGTTTCAATGTTTTTTTTCTAATTAATTTAGCAAATTCTGCTTTTGATAAAGGAAAGATTAAAATTTTAGCAATGATAGGTTTCAATGTTTTTTCTAATTAATTTAACAAATTCTGCTAAAATAATGAATGAATGTTTCAGTTGTTTTTCTGGATACTTATGCATTATTACAGTAGTCAAAGTAGCCAAATTTCAAAACACTAATTTTTTTTTTTTGGAATTTGCAAGTATGCTAAACTATGGCAACCATGCTAATAACAATCTTTCAGTGAAGTGACATTGCCATGTTTGTGTGCCTCCTTTTTGTTCTGTTCCAAAGACTGTGATATTTTTTTCCCTTAAACTGAATTCTAAAATATGTACTGGTGAAATTTGCTGGCAGTGAAAGTTATGATATAATATTTCTGCAGGAATCTAGTTATTTTTTGCTCCAGAATCGCTAAAGGGAATAATGAAGAGATCCATGTGGTAGATAGCCAGTGTACAATGTTGAGGCTGTATACCGTAATTTCCGGAAGAAACGCTGCGGCATTTACATGTTTAAAACTTAAATTTTCAGCGGGTGCAGCATTTAGGTGCACTAAAAATATTTCCTATGATGGTCATTGTACAAAGTTTGAATAACCTTGTCATTGTACATAGTTTGAATGGCCTTCATTGTGTATAGACTGGTCCTGTTCCGACACAAAAGACCACTCAGTTGCTTTTTGCGAACGTTATTTTGTTTACATTCTTTCCCTTGAACGGACCTACATGCCTTAGTCACCCTAAACAACAAGATCTCAGAACAATAACATTCTTCCCCCTTTCAAATCAGCATTCTCATCAGTTTGAATAGACTCTCTCCTCTGCCATTCGATGAATCTTCCAGGACCCATCCTTTCCCCACCCCTGCCTTTTCTGCAATTTTTTTCAAAGGTGGACATGACTCCACCTGCCTCGCAATAACGAACTAAGACGTATTTCCCCTTCAGCATGAATCGGTTTTTCTTGGCATTCTGCCAGATACAGATCCCATCAGTTTGGGTACAAGTACTTGTTGGATAGTTTTTAAGTAAGAAGGGAGCGGAAAATTTTTGAAAATGGCACCTAAACGGCACAGAAGCTATACTGCTGGTTTTAAGCTTAATGTAATTTCACGTGCTGAACAAATTGGAAATAGAGCAGCAGCTCGAGAGTTTGAAGTGGACGAGAAATGTATTCGACGTTGGAGAACTGAAAAAGAAGAACTTAAAAATATGCCACAACAGAAACGAGCCAAAAGAAGTGGTACTGTAAGGTGGCCGAATCTAGAGGACGATCTTGCAGACTGGATAAAGGAGCAACAAGGAAAGGGAATGGCAGTTTCGACTGTAAAAATTCGCTTTCAAGCAAAATTTATAGCAAAACAAATGAACATAAATGATTTCAAAGGAGGGCCTTGCTGGTGTAGCAGATTTATGAAAAGAAAAAATATTTCTGTGCGTACTAGAACAACAGTCGGGCAACAATTACCAATGGACTGGCAGGATAAAAAAGCATCTTTTCTAAAATATGTGACAGATATTATTGATAAAAAAAAACTTCTTCGGTCACAGATAATAAATATGGATGAAACGCCGTTAGCTTTCGACTCTCCTGCAAACAGAACTGTTGATGAAACTGGTGCAAAAACTGTATCTGTGCTTACGACGGGGCATGAAAGAACGTCATTTACATGTGTGTTAGCTTGTGCCGCAAACGGTGACAAGCTAAAGCCGATGATCATTTTTAAACGAAAAACTATTCCGAAGGGAGATTTTCCTAATGACGTAATTATTTGTGCAAACGAGAACGGCTGGATGTGCGAAACAATTATGCATGAGTGGCTACAAAAAGTTTGGCAGTGTCGTAAGGGATCTTTTTTCCAACCAAAAGGGTTATTGATAATGGATTCCATGCGTGCTCATTTACTTGAGTCAGTGAAAACCAGATGTCAAAAATTGTCTACGACCGTAGCAATAATTCCTGGTGGTTTGACAAAAATCTTACAACCATTAGATTTGTCAGGTAGTCAGGTAATAAATCCTTCAAAGCTGAAGTCCGAAAGCGGTGGGAGTGTTGGATGAGTGAAGGATTGCATACGTATACCAAAAGCGGTAAAATGCGTAGAGCATCTTATGAAGAAGTTGCAAAGTGGGTAGTAAATGCGTGGAAATCAGTAAAATCATCGTCAAGCAGGGTTCAAAGAAGCTGAAATTATATCCTTAGATAAAGAGACTGTAAACCAAGAGGATGAATGTGACGATTTGGAAGACTTGGACTTAGATCAAGATTTACTAAATCTTTTTAATTCGGATAGTGAGGAATCAGATTTTGATGGCTTCATATGATGTATAGGTTACTGTAATACTTTTTGTAAGTAAAATTTAAAATTTCCTTTTGTCGTCCAAATTTAATATTTCGTTGTTGCAACATGTTTTATAATATAGTCTGAGTATTACAAATATGGACTTCTTTAGTGGGTAAATATAAGTATATTCGTGAATGTAAATATATTTTCAACATTTCTTACCTTTAATTTATTTTTGAGTTATGGTTTCATTTCATGCATTTTTCTTAACTGATATGTCATATATCAGGACATAGGTTGAGATTTTGCATCTATATGGCCCACGGCGATGTCACGCGCAATTTAATCTATTGCGGCATTTACGCTGATGCGGCGTTTCTGTGTAATTTTTATTTTTCTCGAGTGCGGCGTTTACGCTGATGCGGCCTTTCCTCTGGAAATTACGGTAATTCTCTATTTTTTTTAAGCGAAAACAGATCGATGTGTACATGGAGGAAAAGCAACGTGAAAAAAATTACTGGAGGATACTGTGGAAAATGTTTTTTTTTTTAATTTTATTTTTAATGTCTCTATATTAGTAATTAAAATTTATTTAATAATTAAATATTTCATAAGTATTTAATAATAATTAAAATTTGTATTTTAATCTGCTAAATTGTTTTTGCTTTTGATATGTTGATAACATTTGCCTACTTATGATAAATATCAGTAATTTGATAATCTTTTTTTAAAATGTTGTGAAATTGTGCAGAAGGCGTTGTGTTAATGCATATCTTCCTTTTTCTTATGTAAGAAGGTATGTAATTAGCATATCAAATGAAATATCAGTATGTAAATAATATGTAAAATAACTAAAATACCTGCACATAATGGAAACGTTTACAAAGCTAAAAGTGCAAGTTTCGTAAATGACTGCAGTGACAGTCTTGACATTCCTTTCCATACTTGTTAGGCGTATGATAATATAATAGTTTCGTGCTTTGTTTATGTGTGATAATAAAATGGTAATATTATTGAGTTTTAAAAGAGATTAAAGAATTAAACAAAAGCAAATAAAAATTTATAAATTTTGTTCCTACACCTAGTACCTGTTATTTTTCTGATTTAGTTTGAAATATTTTTGCTGAGTAGTTATGATACTGAATCTTTGCAGATCATTAATTGATATATACAGTACCCTTGCCAAAGGCATAGTAATATCATTAGTACATCATGTGTACAGCAAAACTGCATTCTGCAAAGTTAATTGTCTTATGAGAAAAGGGTGTTGGTATAATTCAGATTAAAGAAGTATGAGTAATTTAAACAAATCTAAATGCCATTGTAATTAAAAGAAAAAATGAAGCACATGTTAATTGAAAGGATTTTTATTACTGCTTAATAAAAAGTACTTGTGCCACAACTCATACTCAGTGCCACAACTAATGCAATTCTTTAAAAGTTTCGCTGTAAGAAACACCGGTAGAATTTTTCAATGATTCTCATGAAGTGTCCCATGCTTTCTGTATTTGGATTGGTTTCTATTGCAAAATCACATAGTTGTGCTTTATTTAACAATTAATTTAATTTCTTGTAAATTAAAGGCACTCGATCTTCTTCTTAATCACCGCTTTCACTGTTGCTGTTGTGATAAAATTGTTCAGTTCTTCATTCAGTAGTTCTCAGTTAATTCTTTCACTTTTTCTTTTTACCATATCTGAGAAATTCATCGTTAGTGTATTTTGCAACCTGTACAATTTCTTTGGCTTCATTTTCAGTCTTTGGAAATTCTTTAAAATTGTTGAAAAGTTCTAGCCAGAGCTGATGGCAGCAGCCATCCAGTGTCGACGAATGAATGTTAACCATGTATAAATGAAATTCTGGCATTAGACAAATGATTGGATGATTGGAATTAAATGGAAATGTAACGCGTATGTGAAATAGCATCCGTAAATCAGCATTCGACAAAGAGATTTTACTGTACTGTATTTAATCCTCTTTTCCTTCTAATTACTTTGCATGGAAACCAGGAGAGAAAAATAAGCAGTGTATTCTATTTTTGTTAATAGCTTTACGTGATAAGCATACCTATTACATTCAAAAATCACATATAAAGAGCCACTAATATTATGCATTTCAGAGGATTTATTTATTAAATTTCAATATTATTGTTTTTACTTATACAAAATACTTTCTTATTTGTGGTTATATTTTGCATTGACTTTAAATTAAAAGTTTGTAAATCATATGGTGAAAAAACTAGGGGAAAAATACTCGAGTAAATACAGTGTTTGGATTCGAATAAATACAGTATATATTTTAATTGTTATACACTTATTAAATGTGTAATTTAATATAATTTAAAAACATGATCATACAGTCTATTTATTATTATTAGCATATGCCCCATAAAATTTATTTATTAGCATTCCCCATAAAAATGTTATCTGTTATTTTTTCCCTGCAGTACAACCAATGCAGATCCTGCTAAATTATTAGAAGAGCAAAAAAGGATAGAAAAAGAGAGAAATTTTCAGTTGCAGCAGCAAAGATTGAAACAGTTCACAGTTGCTGGTAAAAAAGGTAGCTTGAATGCTGACAATCTTATAGATAGCATGTTTGGAAAACTCCAGCCAAAGAAGACCAATCCTGTGTCTACGTCCAGTCCCAAACCTACTGGTAAAAAAAAAAAAAAAAAAAAA
>KK114442.1:17726-35170 GCA_000611955.2 Stegodyphus mimosarum
GTAAAACAAATATTATGGTATTTCTTTGCTAAACTAGCCAAAACTATAATCACCCAGTCTCTAATGTACAAATTTCAAATATTATTTGAGGCTGATATGGTGGGCACTTTAACAAGAATGTTCCAATATTGTTATTTTTTAGCCAGTTAATGATGATGCAGTTTTTAATTTTTTTAAATTAAAATGTGAATTATTCATTTTATGACAGTTTTGTGGCTAAACTATTTTTTTCATATTTGTAATTGTACTTTATGTACATTTTATTATTTAATTATCCTGTATATATATTTTAGAATCTAGTATATAGATTTTAAAATAGGAATTTTTTTCGTTAAGTTCATATGAATAACAATACTATTCCAAAATAGTGTGAACATTTCATTTTGCAGCGAAACCTTCATTTCATGCATACGGTTTGTTCCCAAAGGCTGTTTGTTCTTCATTCAAAATGTTTGCAGTTTTTGGACCACAGATGATTGTTTATTTAAATTTTACAACAGTACTCTGTGCACAAGTTTCAAACACAGAACCAATGGAAATCATTAAATTAAAATAAAATAAAGCTTTGGTTCTTTTCTATTAACAGAGCTCTACTTAGCAGAGCTTAAACATTGGCATGATATCTAATTAGATGTTGCAACTCTAATGATGCATAAAGCTTCATGAAAATAATAACTATTTTATATATAATGAATATAATATAGTATGTAGTTTTTAATGTTTGCATTAAAAAAAACAGAATTTCTCAAATTCTGCATCATACACTTTAAACATTATTTATATTATTGCATAGCTATTTGTGATGTGACATAAATAGACATTTGATGGCTAGCATCCTTTTTATAGAAAAATACTAAAATTTTTCTAAAGTGAATTAATAAATTGAAGTCATAATAGAAATGCTTATGCTATAGCAAGCTATTGCTTTATCAGTGAATTTTATATGCAAAATTGGCACCTTTCCCCATTTTGTACAAATTTCAATCTTCCTTAATTGCCTTTTATTTCTGCTTTTGAAATTGCTCCAGTTCTTTCTTGTTAAATTCAATTTCCTTGTTCTTTTGTAACTTCTTCAAATCTTCATTGTTAACTTATTAGTCTGTATGCTTTTGCCTCAATACATAGATAGGTCAACAACAATAAAAAGTTCTTCAAAGTAAAAGCCCTTAAAGTCTACTTGCAGCACAGTTGGGTCTGGGTCATAATTTCTTCCAGGTTGAATTCATGATCCTATCGTATCGTATCTTCATATTCTGTATGACTTAAAGTCAATGGTCTTAAACTGTCTGGCTGCATGTATTCTCAAAAGCCATTGTATGGAGTCTGTTAATATGTTTCAATTGTGTGTTTCTTGTAAAGTTTCAAGATTTTAGTTATTTGAAGTCCCAGTTTACATAGAAGGACTAGATTGAATAGATAACTGTATGGTGGCTGCTCTACTACTTGTAATAATCTTTAGCATTATCTGGCCACAAGTGTTTAGTAGGTCCTGTCACTGTCTGTAATATTCACTCAGACCTGTTAAAACAAGACTGCCCCATTGCGAGCATCATCAAGCCAAAGCAGCATATTGTCCACCACGTATGTCTTTGTGACTGCCAAGTTAAATGTATCACCAAGATGTACTCGAACTACTCATTAGAAAAACACATGCAACCACATGAAGCACCACTCCTATCTAAAAAAAAAAAAAAACCTTGCCAGTCATTTATTGTACTGGCTAGGATCTGTACCATGACAGTCTTGGCACCTGAGAATTGGCTTATTATCCATAGGCCAGGCTTAGAGGGCCTTTGGTGGAAGAGCTTTCTCCCAACTCTTTGCAGGTGTGGTAGTTTAAGTAACCAATCTAGGGTATCAGTTACGATGTAGCAGCTGGTTCATTACATCCATATTCTGTATAAACCCTCAGTTCGGATCGGCCTGTGTAGTACTGGTAGGTAGCAAATCTTGATGACCGGTCAGATCTTCAAACATTCATATTTCCCGCCACCATGATCCTTAGAAATGGAACTGGTGGCCCTACATGTTCAGGGTAGTGGTAGCATAAGAGAAAAACTTTAAAGTCTACCTTCTTGGGTTTGGGGAGGTTTGGGCAGTAGCATGATTGACATACTTCTATTTCTTGGGGGACTTAGATTGAATGCCCCACCTTCCGCCAAACAGAAGTTTCTTACTTAGGCCCAGACCGTGTTGTGCTTGACAATAAAAAAAGTGAAACATGTAATGTAATTACTTCTATCTGGAGAACATTGCTGCCCCTCTACCAAGTACGTTACACTTACTTCCTCATGTCAAAGTGGAACTGAACAACAACAATAAAAAAGTTCCTCAGGGTAAAATGGCCTTAAAGTCTGTTAAATTCAAAAACTGAAATACTACTTGTGAATATATTCTGTGTGAATATATTATGTCCTTATGTATTGGGGATCTTACGATATTAAATGTGTTGATTTGGAAAGCTTTTGTACAAAGTTATATTGAAAAAAACCGTCTCGTCATTAATTTTTGCACACCAGTGTATGTTTTAATTAATATTTAGTAAGTGAAATTAAAAATTTGTTTATAATGTTTATTTCAAATTAAAAATTTTCATTTTGTTTAAAAAACGAAATCTGGCTTGGCTGCCTGCAATTTGAGTTTAAGACTGCTGCTTTCAGTCACTTGCTGCCAGGCTTTGTTAATAATGGTTAAGAGTGATATAAAATGTTAAAATGATGTTTGCAGAAGTTTTGAGTATTTGTAAACTGACATTGTTCTCAACTTGATATGTTTCTCTCGATAATTTGTTTGCGACGAGAAGCATTTTTGATTCGAGATTCCATTATGCAAGAAAAGTATAAATATAGTATTTCTTCTATTTCAAGATATGTTCTGTAATTTTAGTACCCTTAATATTTCTAGTAAATAATTTTCAACGGTTGGTTTTGATGTATTAAAAATGGTAATATATAAATTAGTGTTTGAGAAAAATTAATTACTTCAAAAAAACTAGTGATTTTGAAAAAGTTATTAAGACTGGGATTACCAATCCTTTTCTTACATCTACTCACTTCTTTAAAGGAATGTTTTTCTCCATCGATCCCTGTCATGATCCTTGACCAATTCATCTCTTCTGGTTCGTTTTCATCCACTTATGAATGTTATTGATCGACTCTATTCTCAGAAAATAAATTGGCACACTTATGCAGGTTTAACAATAACATGAACTATATTTTATTGAAGTATATAATCTTTTCACAAAGTATTTTTTCCACAATTACATTAAAAACGCACAACTATTACATTTCACCTCTCAGTTCTTCATAATAACAGATCAAACTTCAAACTTTGGAATACAAAAATAATAATTCAAAAATGTTTCACACGAGCCTCCGTCTTTCTCGCATCAAGCACGTTTTCTTCTTCTTGTAGCCAGATTTTGCTTTCTCTCCGCTTTCAGATAGACAATTTTTTTTTTTCACACGAGCAGGCTGTTGGCTTAACTGTTCTTCCATCAGGGCTTGGTTGGTAGCTTCGTCTTACCGAGCATGTGCATGACAATCCCCTTAGATATTTCTTTATTGTGTACAGTATGCACAACATAATCATAATAGAAATAATTGAACAGTGATAACTTAATCATAAAGATAACAATTTGACTACAAATAGGAACAAGAGTTTTTAAAAAGTGATTTATTAGATTTATGTTTTATTATTTTTAATATTATTATTTTCTGTTTTACAGATATAAACGAGTTTTCAGAAATGATCAGATTCTAGTTGTGAAAACATTAAATTTTAGTTAATGTGATGGCTGTACTTGCTCTATTGGTGCGGTGTTTTTAATATTTCCCATAAAATTGCTTAACTTAAACCATCTTATTCAAAAAATCTGTAATTTGTGTCTTGTTTTCCACAGTATGTTATTCATCAGACTAAAACATGCTTATACTAAGTGAGAAGAGGGAAAAGTCAATAATGTTGATGTGTTAACAGCTTTAATTTTGGATATTTCTCGTGGATGACCTTTTTAAATCCCAAAACTTAGCTCAGCTGTGGGTTTAGAATCAGGTTTGATTTATTTGTGTGATAAAGATTTTTGTCAATAAACAATTATAAGTTTTATTAATATATTCTTTGTAATCAGCGAAATCTTGATGGCGATGCATGTTCAGTTAATGATCCCTTAGTCATCATAGACCTCCTTTAAAGTTTGATCCACAGCATTGGAAAACCTTGATTTAAAAGAATGCCCCATTTTAGTTTCGTTTATATGTCAAAAAATATATACCTCGACATCAAAGAAATATATTTGAATGAGGCTTATTTAAAGTATTACATTATGTTTTATGCTGAATCCTTCTTGCGTCCCCACCCCTTTTTTGTTTGTTTGGTCAACCAGAAATACAAATTAAAATAATGAGAGAGAACTTTGACATCTTCGACACACTGGACTGTAATTCTGATTGTGTCTTTCATTTTTGTAGTGCCATTGATAGGGCATTAATACAGGAACCAGTTTCATAGTCCTTAATATTTAACTCATAAATAGATAAGATATTACTGTAGTTTCTGGCTACAAGCAGAAGATCACTTTCTGTTAACAGAGACCAAGTCTGTTGCTAAGAGGCATGTTATTTGTTGAATAAGTATCACGCATTGTATACTGGAGTACAAGCTCCTTTGCTTCACTTAGAATGTTGTCTAAATATGTACCAATATTAAGTCGTACATTTTTTTCCCCAACCTTCCCCACTGCTGTATTTGTGTAACTCCTTTTTCTTATTTGGGAACTTTGTGTCGGTTCAATATGAGAGCTAAGTCTGATCAGTCGTGAAATGAAAACCAAAACTGTTTTATTTGGAATATTTAGATACACCCTCCAGCTACTTTTCTACATAGTTACCACTCTTAAGACACCTGTCACAGCATCATAGTGCCATATTCTTGTCATAAATGGCAGTTGCCTGTGCTTTAAGCCATTTCTCTATGCTGGTCTGCAGCTCAATGTTTGAGCCAAACTTCTGTCCTAGCCAGCATTTCATGTGAGCAAGGTGATGCGATTCAGAGGGAATTAAGTCCGGGCTGTGTGATGGGGGATCATACAGGTCCCATCAAAAATGCTGCTGAAGCATCTTTATTGCAGCTGCAAAGTGTGTGGCCATGCATTGTCATGAAGAATGACAATGTCTGATGACAATATTGCTCTGCGCGTGTTCTGAGTTGCCTTTCATAGACGTTCAAGAGCAACACCTTATGAGGCTGCAGTGATGGTTGAGTTACATTCTATGAATTCCACCAAAAGAACACTTTTTCTTTCCCAGAACATAATAGCCATACACTTTCTGATGGAGAAGGTGTGCCGGAACTTCTTTGATTTACTTGGGGAATGAGTATGCATCCACTCTTTGAATTGTTCTTCCCCCCCCCCTTCAATTTTGAAACAGGTCCATGTTTTGTCTCCTGTGGATGACTGTTCAAAAAATCTTCTCCTTCATTGTGGTAGGGTTGGAGAAATGTTAAGGCAGCACCCATGCACTATGTTTTGTGATGATCATACAACGTCTTTGGAACCATCTCACATAAAGTGTGCAGTACTAGAGTCTCTCGCTCACAATGATACAAAGAGCTGACCATGAAATTTCAGGAAATGAATCACTCAGCAGAGAAATTGTGAACTGACAATTTTCATGTACGCCTGGTCCACTTGCTGAACAAGATCATCGGTTGACACTTGCTTCCTTCCCTCCCCACCTGCATCATAAATGTCCGTACCTCCCACTTCAAAGTTCCTGCACCACTGCAACAGTTTGCTATCACTCATCAAAGCTTCTCTGTAAGCATAACTCATTCGTTGATAGATTTGGGCTGCGTGGCACCCCTCAGCATGCACTTAGCAGGAGAGACTATTCCTCAAGGCATGTTTATGTGCTCACTGCACGATCAAAACTGACTACTGAGACCTGATGTGATCAATGGGCATGTTAGAGACACTGCACGTTGGAATTTTCACTCCACAACCTTTTGGACCTTGAGGAAAATAATAGTCATCATACAAAATTAAGTTATATATAGAATCATGATGTTTAATCTCATATATTCTACCTAAGTTTTATAATTTATATTTTTAATGTTCTTCGTAGAGTCTGTAATTGCACAAATAGTTCTAAAAAATAAATGGAAGCATAAGTCTGCTAGCAGAAAACGGTTAATAATCAGCAGTATGGCTATTTAAAAAAATTCTTTGTGTATTGATTGAAAATGTATTAAGATTATATCAATAAATGTACATATAAATATTTCAGATGTATGCATTTGAAAACAAATGTATGAACATCTGCCAAAAAAAAAATCTATCGAACTTTATGCTAGCCTAATACAAGAACCGATCCATCATAGCAAAGCACATACAAACTGACATTCAGTCTGCAATTTTACTGAGTGAACTGGGCATTCACTTTCTCTAATTATTTATGGATTATGCAAGGCCTAAGAAGTGGCATAGACAACAATAAGAATGGGTAGAGTTCAAGTTACAGGGAAGTAGAAATGAAGATGTCTTATTAGATAGTGTAATGTTAATATTACTCCCCCCCCCCTTTTTTTTTGACAAAACAATGTTGTGATAGTTACCTATAGTTTGTCAATGATTATGTTTTGTTTGTTACTTTCTTCCTGTAACCATCTCTTTCAGAAATTAAATTATTTGCATAATTTTCTCCTTTTGATATTTGGACAATAGAATTAGCAAAAAAAAGGGGGGAATACAGTGTTAGAAATGTGTGAAACTAAAATTCTGATTTGTTTGTTCATTTATTTATAGATATTAATAGTAAATCTCAGAAATCTAACTGTACTGATGAGAATGTATTAGAGTCATCTACGGCAAATAAAGAAAAAAAGGAAAATCTTCAACAGACATCTCATAGTCAAGGCCAAGTTACATCAAGTAATTTCCCACAATTGAACGCAAAAGAAGTTAAAGGTATGAATATATATTCACATTTTCTGGTAAATGAATTTTGTTCTAACATTAATTGTGTTTTTATCATCAAAAAAATGCATATATTATAGCCATAAACTGAATATTGCATAATAATTCACTTCACATTCAGTTGCGTTATACACTGAAGAGCCAAAACGTTATAACCATTTACTCAATAATGTGTTGAGCAACCTTCAGCCTTCAAAACAGCTGCAACTCATCTTGGTATGGCTACCACAAGTTCTTGGTGGACCATTGTACCAAATGTCTAAGCAGCGGTCACACAAAGTTGAGATGTTCCAACATGGTGGTGTTTGTGCTCTGAGCTGCCACTCCATATTATCCCAAATGTGCTCAATTAGGTTAAGATTCAACAAGTTAGGTGGTCAGGACATTGACTGGAATTCATCTTTATGCTCATCGAACCACAACAACACAATTTGAGCTTTGAGACATGGGGTGTTGTCCTGCTGGAAGATTCAGTTTCTGTTTGGGGAGACAGATGGCATGCAGTTATGTTCAGATAGTCCGTAGCTTTCATGGTATGTCCTACTGCAACTAAGGGTACCAGAGCCGCTCTTGAGAACATCCCCCAAGCATAACTGCTATCGCCAGCCTATGCATGACCTGCTGTACAGAGGGAAGAGTAACTGTTCGCCTAGAAGACAGCATACGATGGCATGACCAGCCACATGATGAATGAGAAATCAGTATTAATCCAACTAGGCAACTGTCTTCCACTTATCCATGGTCTAGTCTCTATGTTTTGGGCCACATTGGGAACGTAGTTGACAATGAAACTTGATCAACAGAGACATATGTGTATGACGTCTGCTACGAGCTGAGCCACTCTCTAATGCCAATTTTACCGTACCAAGCGGGACAGTCTCTGATGTCCTTTCTCTTTGATGGCATGTGCATGTCCAACACCTTGATGTCTACTGCTGATTTCACTGTCATTAATCCACTTTGCATAAATACTAACAATGGCAGACTGTGAACAGCCAGTCATGCAGTTTCAGGATACTCGTTCCGAGTCTTCAGGCCATTACAATCAGCTCTCCATCAAATTTGCTTATATCAGCAGCCTTTCCCATGACTCCCAAAAAATAAGTGCAACAATGATTCATTACCTTCCTTCTTCCAGCAACAGTTAAATACCATTCTCAATCACATGCTCTCCACGTCATCCAGACAAGTTCATCGAAAAATGTGAGGATGGTCATAATGTTTTGGCTCGTCAGGGTAGATTCATTCTGTTTACTTTTTACGCTATGGATGAGTTGTATTAATTTCACTTAATGCGCAAATCCTTTCTTGGCAAAATTGATGGATAAAAAGAATGGAAAGAATTTTAGAAGTAACTTTTTGCTGTATCTTTTACAGGCTGTCATGTGTGGCTAGTTCTCGATGTTGCCATTTGGCAGAGCCTATTGTGTTTCAAATATGTCGTGTTTTCTTCATAGCATAATTTACAATATCTTTCTACTGTATAAACTTTCTTTTTGTGCGTGCGTGCGTGAATTTTCATGTTCTGCAGAAAGTTTCTTGTCTGTACTAGGCCAAGAACCATAGAGAACAGAATTCATATAAGCATAAAAAATTTCTAATCTTAACTAACAATCTTAATCTGTGCTTGCCATTGCTATACCACAATACCGGTGCCCTTCTAAGCAGCATGCAGGGCCTGATAAGAGAAATAAATTCCTTGTAAATTCACATGGCACCCATAAATAATGGACACACAGTCTGTATGTTCCTCACATTGTGGAAGAATGGGCTAAAGCCACCAGATTTCGAATATATATAGTTTTGTACCTGAGCATGTGCACCTTATAGCCTGAATTTTGAATTTATGTTGTATTTTGTACAAATTTAATGAGCTTTTGAGTAAACATTTCTTGATTTAAAATCTTTGTGTTGCCCCTTGGCAAAACATGTATTTATACTTCAGATTTAGTTAGAAAACTTGCTGTTATATAAAAAGACAAGTATTGTCAATTAGCAAAACACAATATACTGTAGTATCTTCGAATAAAAGGCATTTCTTGTACCAATCATTTTGTCCCTTAGATAGAGGTATCCCTTCTTCAGAGCGTAGATTTAAAAAAAAGTAATTTAATTAGAAATTCAGGTTGTATCATTCTTTAACTAAATGATGTATAAATATGTAACATAGTCACAAGTGTTTATTTGAATTTGAAATTAATAAAAAGCGAAAATTCATAATTTAAAAAGTTTAATTATTGCAGAAATGTATGAAATGAACAAGAGAGTTTTGTACCTACAGAAATTTATTGAAAATAATATGTTACACAGGTTTGTTTGAATGTCTGTGCATTGCAAGCATTTTTTCCATATGTGTTTTAAAATCAGTGATAATCTTATGTCCTTCAGTATGACAACCAGTTGTACTGAATTTTTTTTAATTGGGAGGTGTATTTTAAGGCATCTGTAAAGTTTTTATATCACACTTTTTCTCTAGCTCTTCATTTTTCTCAGTGTTTTCTAAGTAATTTTTGTTAAACATCATCAATTACAATAGAAATAAAGGGTTTTATATCTTTGTTGGTGTTTATAGTACACAAGTTTTTATCGATTTCTAAATATTTTTGCATATGAGTGCTGGCACTGATACTGACAACTTCAAACAATTCATTTTCACCAAAGTGTATCACCGAGGGCACAAGAAACTCGAATTTCAATACATTGACACATTTTGCAAGCTGATTGTTGTTTCCGCAATGAACTTGACAAAGAACATGCTGCGAAACAGTTTGGTGTAACAAACCTTGAAGCTTCCACTCATACCTTAGTCCAAAGGATGTAGCATTAGGTAGGAAAAACTCTCAATTTCACTGATTTCAGTTTTGCATTTGGTGTGTGGGCTGGTGAATTGTCAAGAAATAGCAGAATCTTCCTATTTTTTCTAGACATTGTCTCATGAAGAGCAATCATTAACTCTGACATCATGCTTTGTGTCATTCATGACTTTTTATTATGGTGCCATTGAACCGATAAAGCTTTTGGATTTCTTTGTTTGAAGTGTCTTGGTTTTTTGGCCTTTCCAGTTACAAGTGGTTACTCAAACTTCTCCTCCAAAGTAGCATAAAAAATGTTCCTTGCAGCTTTACCAAACGGAGCACTTTTCTTCTATGAAGCAGAGTAATATTAGGCAAAATTTGATAAAATATTCCAGTTTCATCTGCATTGTAGGTGTTTTTAGGTTCATATCCTTCACAAATTTCATTCAGCTTTTTTATAGAGTAAGTTACATGTTGCATATCTACTGATTCTTCTTCACCACAAATAGTCTTCGATAATGTTATGTCTTTGCTTAAATTTTTCTAACCAACTGTTTGGTGCTTTGAAGTTCATTAGTCCCAGATTTTCCGAAACTTCTTTTACCTTATCTTGCAGTAATACTCCTCTTGGACTATTGTTTGCTGTTATGAACAAAACCAATCGAATACTACTGTATCAAAATCACATGTTACAGTTTTTGTAAATTTTACAGTCTTGAAATATTCATTTAAATTAGTAATCCGTAATATGTTTACTTCTTCTCTATCCTTTACGATATGATTTACTTGGCTTATTTCAAATTTCTCTCCTAAGTCTCTCAAACTAAGCTTTTCAGTTTCTGCTACATGAATTACATCAGTTTGTTTTAATGTTAATATTTTCTTCTCTGAAACCATGCTACGAAACATAAGTAAAGATAATATGAAAGTACAAAACTACACTTCTTTTCTCTCCAGTTCTAGCAAGATAATAGAACTTATCACTCAGTTCACATTGTGAGATCCCTGTCTTTGTCAGGTAGTCCAATCATCTCACCACCAGTTCTTTCCTTATGTAACATAAGTAAAAATAATACACAAGTACAAAACTACACTTCTTTTTCTCCCCAGTCCTAGCAAGAACTAAAAATAATAGAACTTTTCGCTCTGTTCACATTGTGAGATTCTTGTCCTTGTCAGGTAGTCCAGTCATCTCACCACCAGTTCTTTCCTATTGGTCCCTGTCTTGGATTGCCTTACAATTTGTTAACACTGTTTTTCTCCCTACTGAGAGCTGTAGCAATAACTGTAATTCTATGAATGTGAAATATCTTTTTGATTGCTCACAACATGCTTTTTGCCAATGTTTTGTAAACCTTTTTCGTGTTAAAAAGCAGTTTTCAAAAGAGCGGGTTAACTTTTCATCGCATTGCTAATTTTTCATTGCAGTGAAAATTCTTTTTTCACTGAGCACAAAACTTGTTCTTGAAACCTCAAAAGATTACTAACAAAGACAAGTTGTATATTTATTTCTGTATCTCTATCTAATTATTGAAACTTTTTTTCCTTTTACTAAAAGGTAATTAAGGTCCTTATTCAAAGGGGTAGGGACTAACAGAATTGTCCTTTTACAGGAGGTTATGCTGTTTGTCTTTCAAAATTTAATCATATTGTGGAGAAACAGCAGCACCTAAAGCCATCATCTTTTGAACATGCCTAGTCTTCAACCCAAACAAGTGCACCTCAAAGCTAGAACTTTGTATTTGTTTCTTTTTTATTTCATATCTTGTGCGAATTTGGGGAATTTTCATTTCTCAGTAATATAAAAGCTTTGTGTTGCATTTTAGCAATTTAAAAAAAAATATATATATGTTGCCACAGACCAAAAAAGTATTTTTATTTTCCATATATCCATGTACTAGCACATTGCCAGTTGATAAAGCATAAGATATTCAATTTTTCTTTCGAATTTAATTTCTCTGTTATTAACAAACTAAACAATATAAAAGCAACAAATGCAGTTCTTCTTTGCATAGAATAAAAGTCTGAAATATCAAAGAAAAATTGACTTTAAGAGTTTGTTGTTTAGTTTTTACTGTGTGAAATATATATTATGTATACATTTTATCTGAACCAAAATCTCTTTAAAATCGTTACACATTTTCTTCTTTTCTTTATAATGATTATTTTAGGTGGTTGGTTATGAAAGTGCCTAATTTATTAAAAGATTGATTGATTTAAAAGTAATATGTTATTGCGTATACCTGTAATCTTTTAAGGTTTGTTTTAATTATCTTTCAAATTTAATAAGTCTGTTATTGATTCACAAACTGACTTAAAAGCAAGTTGTTGCCATTTTACTATGGAGAGGGAGGGGGATTGCTTCTACGTACCTTTTGAAGGGTCCAGATCTCAGAGTGTGGTTTTTAGATAAAGCATAAATTTTTTATTTATATTTTGAATTTAATTTGTTATTGAGTAGTGAACTGGATGGTTTAAAGGGAAAAAATGCAGTGTTTAAGAATTTAAATCTTATTATTATTTGAGTAACTGTTATAGTTAATTAGTCAATTATTACCCATTTGTAATAACTGTCATGCAGTGTTTCATTTCCTGAGAAATAGAACACTTGCTTTTTTTTTTTTTTTTTAAATGGGGCAACATACTTTTTAGGGAATGATTGATGTAAAATGTAGTAATAATCAACTTTTTAAAGCCAGTGATACCAGGACTTAGAAGACAAGGTTTAGTTCATAGAGCTTTTCCTCTTGAACAGGAAGTGAGGAGTGATGATGTAGTCATATTGACGCTCAAAGACACAATTAGCAGCCAAGAAATTAATTTTTTAAATTTGAAAAAAACAGTCATAAAAACTGTGTGTGCAAAAATAACTAATTTAGAACAGAAGATGTTATTACTGTTTGCATTTATAGCATTTAAAAAGTAAGTGATATTTATTTATTAGTTTTAAAATAATAGATAAACTATGCTACATTTTCTTAAAAGGTGCAGGTCCCCCCCCCCCGTGCATTTATTATTAAATTATGAAAAAGAAACTATGGTATTCATTATCTTTTCTTCATATGCGTTCTAAGTGGGAGAATTCTGTTACTCTTTCTAAGATAACTATAATAACAGTTTTTTAAAGTTAGACCTTCCTCCCCCCCCCAAAAATGTAGTTTGGTGTAGTTTCGAATATACATGTCATTTTTTTTTTCCTGCATATAAAGAACTTACGTTTAACTGCCCTTGAAATCTATAGTTTTGTTTAAAAATTAATTTAACCTAAGACCTAATTATAAATTTTACATTGGTGTGTTTCTCTTCCTATTTGATACAACAATAGATATTTTTAAAATAACTGTCTTAACTTATACTCACATTTATGAACATACATTACATTTAAATAAATATGAGATTGATGTCTTAAGTTTGACAAAACAACTTTGCTCACAGTATCTAAAGATCCTTCAAAAGAGAAGCAAAGGAGGAAGGTCATTTTTATGCAGTTATAAATTAATTTAAATGCTGGCTTAACTGTGTTTTCTACAAATGATCAATGCATTCTTGTTAATTTTTGCAGTTAGGGCATTCAGCAATATTTGCATCATCATTTGTGAGTTCAGTTTTAAAATTATTCATATCTTGTATTGTAAAATCGTTCGTATTCTGATTTATTATTCCTATCATTTCATAATCAACCTCAAAATGAATTTTCTTCAAACTCCAAAAAATCATGTAATTTTTCAAAAGAATTCTGCATTATTTTTCTTTTCTTGGCACACTATTGCATTTTATTTCTATTGCGGCAATTCAAGTAAGTAATTTTTCATGTCGTCTTTACAGTCACTACATAGAAAACATACAAATTCTTCCATTCTATATTAATAGAATCCTGTCTTCGATACGAGTATCCATTTCTCGAAAAAGCAAGTTGTCCTTTGTAAAAATATGAAATACAATATCCCTATCTTTCTCATTTCGACGAATTATGGCGCTGTGCTACAACAATAGACATTACATAAACAATACTTTGCAACAGTAGTCTCAAACTTGCATTGCACATGTGCCAGTGCAGAATTTGAAAGTAGCTGATGGTCAGCAATTATCAAAAAAAGGGGGGGAGGTGCTACCCCAACCCCAACAAAACAAAACTTGTGAATTAAATTGAAAACTATTTACTAGATGTTTGTGAAAACATGAATAGAAATAATGCAAAGAAAAATATCAAATTTATACTTATATTTTGCCTGAAATCTAATAGCTGGTATCTGCAAAAAATTTCTGTTGGTCATAATTTGGAATTCAGACAGACAGCTAAATATTAAAATTTTCAGATTGCCATTTATTCAACTAATGTAATATATTGAACTACTAAGTAATTTATTTTTCATTGAAACTAAAAAGAAGTATATGAAAGCATCCCAAGAGGGACAAAACTTGAGAATAAATAATGACAACCTATTCTCTTTTTTTTATTTATTAGATTTCTCTACGACGCAAAATAGAAAAATAACACTTTTATGTAAATTATTGTAAACATCTTTGTTTTTTACTGAACCTTTCAGCTACAACACCTCATGAAGTTTGTAATCTTGGAAATTACTGAAATATATCATCAGAAATTGTAGATACTCATCAGCAGTCTGGTTCTTTCCGAAGACTATTATTTTTTAACTATGAAAAAAAATCTGTTTTCATGTAAATGTACTGAAAAAAAGAGCGAGTATTCGCATTGCAAAAATTTGTAACTTAAGATAGTTATCTTTTGACAAGTACTAATAAAAGTTAATCAAATTTGCTTCTTAAAATCTTTGAATGAGATTTATATCACAGTGTAAATTAATTAGCTTTATTTCTAGATTTTCCAAAGAGTTCCGCTCGTTTTTCGCATTGAAAATAACGTAAAACATTGAACCCAAACGTAACAACTCCAAACCATTACATTTTAAACTTTTTCTTCATATTCTTGTCATAATAATGCTAATTAATTTACAGGGTATGTATTTGCTGGCAGTATAAAATTGCTTCGAGGATCGCATGCAGCCCGTGCGCCACTAATTTGACTTTAACACTGCATTACTATAAAACAGTATATGTGAATACAGTTTCGGATATCCACATTCCTAAGATATTGCTTCATAGCAGAATGGAACTACAGTTTTAAGAAGGCAAAGCAGATGCAATGTAGTGACGTCAAATTACTTCCTGTTAGCCTCCCTACGAGGATCACGTCGTCGAGGTGTCACACAAAGGAATGAGCTAGTCCTTCTGTGTATCACTGGGTGGTACAACTGTTGTACCAGGAAAATTATTTCCTTTAACTTCGGCTGCAGTACAACTGTCATACCAACATTCCCTTTGTCATTTTAGAGTAATTGCGTATCATTAGATTTTTAGGTGGTTCACCAGGCTATGCATTGTTTGCCTGGCTATGCATTGTTTCCAATTTCTTGTCAGTTTGCCTGCATTTTGCCAAACCTGCCATTTCCTCTCGTGCCAGTATACTTGAAAATCAAATAGAAGATATCTCTTTCTCAAACGTTGGAGCACTGTCTCATAATTTTAGAGTGCTAATTTTTTTCTTGCGCAATTTAATCCTTATATTGGCACCTCGTTTCAAAGAGTCTCAGTCAGGCTGAAATTAACAAGTTGCTGAGTTATTTAGGAAAGTAAAATTTCTCCAGTACCAATTCTGACTATTTAGATGCAGACGGAATATGCTTTGATTAATCTTTAAAAAAGATAAAGACTTTGAAGACAACATTAATAATGTATTTGAATAGAGATAGTTAAATAAACAATAGAGCTGAGATTACAGAAGGGGGAATAGAAAATAAAGAAACTACATTTAGAAAATCCTACTGTAAAGAAATACATAACACTGAATTTTTTAGATTTAAACACCTTATTTCAGGTTGTGGTGAATGAGCTAGTTGTGTCTTTTTTATGGTTTGCCCCATGAAAAATATGAACGTGGACCAGTTCTTCTGAGTCCTCCATGAAAGCATCACTCTCTTTAGCAGAAACTTCTATTGTGCTGTAAGGTATATTATAATTTTATAACAGTTATTTAGTTAACCTTTTCTATTTCACCTTGTTTCAACTTACAACTCCTTATCAGAATGGATTTTTAGAATTTAAACATTGCAAAGTGTCCGCGAAGCAATTTATTTTTTGCAGTTACAGAAAGTTGTGACGACAAATGTCAGGTCATGCCATAGGTGCCTATTAATTGATGATATTAATTATAACCAATGAGTTGGTGGGTATCAATTTTCTTGGACCTTAACCCAGAACAAGGCTAAATAAAAATACACTCTTAGACAAAAAAAAAAAAACGCACCAAGAAGAAGTTATCCAAATGCGACGAAAATCGGTAGAAGTGATGGTACATGTACAGAAAAACAAATGATTATAGTTTGAGAAAAATTGGATGAGTTATTGAAATGATAGAGCTTCACAAAGTGAAAAAGTCAGTAATGCATTTGTCCACCTCTGGCCCTTATGCAAGCAGTTATTCGGCTTGTTATTGATTGATAGAGGTTGCGGGTGTCGTGCCAAATTCTGTTTAACTGGTGCGTTAGATCATCAACATCGCGAGCTGGTTGGAGGGCCCTACCCATAATGCTCCAAAATGTTCTCAATAGGAGAGAGATCAGGTGACCTTGCTGGCCAAGGTAATGTTCGGCAAGCAGTAGAAACATGTGCCGAGTGGGGGCGGGCATTATCTTGCTAAGGCGTGGCATGAAGGGCAACACAATGGGCCTTAGAACTTCGTCGACGTATTGCTGTGCTGTAAGGTTGCAACGGATGACAACCAAAGGGGTCCTTCTATGAAATGAAATGGCACCCCAGACCATCACTCTTGGTTGCCGGCCTGTCTGCCGGAAGACAGTCAGTTTGGTATCACACCGCTGTCCGGGCCGTCTCCAGACTCGCCTTCGCTGATCATCGGGGCTCAGTTCAAAGTGGAATTCATCACTGAAGACTATCATGCTCCCGTCAGTGACATTCCAGTGCAAATGAGCCCGATACCAGTGCAAACAGGCTTGACATTGTACAGTGGTCAATGATAGTCAGCGCAAGGGGCACCGTGACCTCAGCCCCCTTTCTGTGAGCCGTCTATTAATGGTCCTTGCGGTCACTGAAGCACTAGTTGCACATACTGTTGATGATAATGATGCATCTAGGGCTGTGAGTGCCGCTGTGACGATTGCTCGGTCTTCACGTTCTCTCGTTTCTCTAGGCTTACCACTTCCTTCTTGACACTGTGTGCAGCCATGGTTCATCCTTTCCTGCCAACATCGTCTAATAGTGACATTGCTCCTGCTCAAATGTCTAGCTATTCGCCGATAAGACCAACCGGCTTCTTTGAGCCCAATTACACAACCTCTAAATTCTGACATCTGCACATATCATCATATCATCATATCATTCGCGCACATGTATGCGAGGCATAGTTACTGTCTACCAGATTACACAGAATGAAATTTGTGAAGAATTTATGACCTGGAATCGTAATTTCTCTTAAATATATTGCCAGTTGCGCAGATCAGATGCACTGTGGCGACAACTGTTCATTCATTGGCAGGTAAAATGTAAAATTTTGCACTTTCCATTGAAACATGTATGCGTATCAATTTGTGTCCAATTTGCTTTATATCTTCTCGGTGTGTCTTTTTTTTTTTTTT
>KK114442.1:35201-60887 GCA_000611955.2 Stegodyphus mimosarum
TTTTTTTTTTTTTTTTTTTTGTCTAAGAGTGTAGATATCTCTTAATTGTCGTTGATAAAAAAATTTTCAAAATGGCTGGAAATAATTCCTCTTAAATGAGCACCAGCAAAAGTAGTGTCAAATTCATTTTTAAATAAATATATCTTAAAATATGGGGGCCCATTGGAAATAATATCTGATAATAGAAAACAATTTGTAAGGTCAGTTATTTGAAAATCTTTGCACAGGAGTTGGCATATGCCATATGAAAATCGTACCATGTAGGCCGCAATCGAATAGAGCAGAATGCATAAGCAAAAATATTGTTAAAATTATTCGGGGATACGTTAAGAATTATCATGACCCTTTGGAAAGTTGTGTCAATGAATTAACTTTTCTTTTAAAAACGGCGAAACATGATACATGTAAAAGACACCCCCGAGAACGTTTTTTAGGGATGAAAATTTAACTCCCTTGGATAAACTCTTTGTTGTGTAACAAACGCAAGAAGAATTTAAGTTAAAGGACATTCAGAAAATTATTGACAAGGCAGTCAAAAACTCAAATTCAGCTAGACAGAAATAGGAGATGTACTACGATGAGAATAGATGGCAGGTGGAATATTCTGTGGGTGAAAAAGTACTGAAATTGAAACATTCCTTATCATGTATGCCAGAAAACAAAGTAGCCAAATTTGAACCCAGGTTCGAAGGGTCTTTTATAATTGGAAAAATTAATATTTAAATTTTATAATTGGTAAACATAAGAGGAAGTCTGCAGAAAACTCGAATGAAAAATTAGCTAAACAAGTTCAGGCACAACGAGGTCCAGGGCGAGCAGTAAAGAGGAAAATTTCATCAAATGGAAGGCCAGCTAAGTGCGAGTTCCGCCACAACTGGTTCCAAGGCAAGACAAAAAGTCACCAACCATGACAGCAGTCTGAGGGGTAAAAGGTCAGCTGAGTGAGCCTATATCCATGTCGCTCCTGCAGACAAGGAAGTCGAAAAGGAGGGTAAAAGACCTGGAGGAAAGAGGACCCCGCAGGAAATCAAGCGCACGCCGAAGCACCAGAATCCTCAATCAGTAAGAAAAGTAGCTCGATTCACTTCTAAGGGATCGAAGAGCTGTTGAGGGGGGGGGATGAAACTCACCCTTCATGGATGACTTTCTTAGGCAGGGGTGGGCCCATTTTTTTTCTGATAGCATAAATAATTTTTTTAAGGAGACAAATGCATTACATACACTGGTAATATTAAAAAAATAATATAATGGTTATCTGCTGTGAAACATGTATTTATTGTGAAACCAAAACATTTTATTTTACAAAAAGCAAAACACATTAATTGGCACATTAAAGAAAATGAATAACCTTTTTTTATAACTAATTAAAATAAACTTAATAGTAAAAACCTAATTTCAGTAGGTTGTATAGATTTACTGAAAATACAAATTAAATGTAAAAAATAATAGAAATGCAAGTATGTAATATTAGTGAGATTTTTGGAATTGGGTAGAGGCACAGTGTTGTTCCAACTTTAGTGAATATTCAGAATTTTTTTAACTTCATACAACTTTTGAGACTTTCGTCACTAAGCATACTTCTTAATTTGTTTTTAATAATGGCTATCTCTGAAAATAATTGTTCACAGTAATAAGTAGATCTGAAAATTGTCAAGATACCAAAAGCATGTGTTTTCACTTTATCATAAAAGTCAGGAGGATAGTTCCATATTTCAAATATAATTTCTTCCTCCTTCCTATTGGAATTTGTCAGCAATGGAAAAAATCTGCTCTAAACTTTCTGCAGGATTACAGTATTTTACATCACAAAATCGCTCAAGATGACATGCGTTTGGTAGGTAATCAGTGTTTAGTTTTGAGTTTGCGCAATTCTCTGAAGTGAGAACAGATTGCTCTGTACATAAGGGGAAGAAAAGCACTAAAACGTTAGAGGTTCCCTAAATTATGTAATTCTCATTTAATAATGGAAATTCATATTGTAAATTTTTAAAGTGTATATTTATTTTGATGTGTTGGTAATATTTGCGAGTTTACAATAAATATCAATAGGGAGAAATTTTTTTAATACATTCATGGAAATGGCCAATTTTCACCCAGTAAATAATTTTTACCTTTGTATCTGTAAAAAATCACCAGATTGTGCCAAGGCAGTTGCATTAATATGTAAGTATCAAAAAAGAAATAAAAAATTCTACTTTTCAGAGGGAACTGAAACAGCTTTTCGATTTGTTGTAACATTTATAGAAAAGCAGAATCAAATAGTATTATTAATGAGCATTGGTACTGGCTAATATAAAAGTATCACACTTTGCAGTGCCTTTATGAACTTTTTAAAAATATTTTAATTGAATTCTGTAATCATATTTTCTGCTATATATATATATATTTATACTGCAGTAAGTAATAAAGAAGTATTTTGCATTTTAGAGCTAAGTGTAATGATGCTGGAATGTTCAGATTTATCTCGTCCTCAAAAGGCAAATACATTCCAAAAGCAGTTGATGAAAGATCTTTCACATGCATCTCAGCAAAAAGCTACCTTTACTGCTAGTAATAAGGCCAGAGATTGGCGGAATGTTCAAGGCTTGAATGATGTATTTATTTTGCCAAAGTCGCGTAAGTTTTATTTCCTGTGCTTTGATGTGTAATAAGTTCCTGTAACTTTTTTATTTATATTTTATGTACATGTTTTCCTCACTTTGTGGAAGTAGATCCTATCTGAAAACATGTTACAAGCTGAAAATAACATAGAGCAATGAAGTAATTACCATTAATTTATATCAGGAAAATCTGAGTGTTCCTATGTATAAAGGAAAGTGTTACAAATCTGCCACTGTTTTACAAAAAAATGTTCTAGTTTTACTATTTTGGTTTGAAATTTGTTTTTATGAGTTTTGCAGTTTCTATTTAAAACATGAAAAATTGTATTGATAAATCTAAGGGCATATAAACTAGTGTGCAAAACTTAAGCAACAGGTATTCTTTTTGCCATAACTCCACGAGAAATCATCTGAGAGACATGAAATTTAGAAATGAGAGACAGCATTTTGTACTTAAATGATGATGAAAGCATAGTTTCTCAAAAATGAATACAATGCGAACAGTATGAAATCAAACAAAAACAAGCTTTATTGAACTCATAGTGTCATTATACATGATTGTCTGCACAAGATAAAGAACAAAAAGCAGATGTTCCTTAGTATGGGATATGCCCTCCCCTTACTTCAATGGTTGCTTCGTACCATCTCTCCATACTCAGCACTAGATTGTCCAACAGATCTTGGGGTACGTGTGCCCATTCCTCCATCAACAATTGTTTCAATTGACGGGTGTTACCAGGAGGATGTGATCGTACCAAAAAGCGTCTCCTCAAAGTATTCCACACATGTTCTATGAGATTTAAACCAGGGGAATACGTTGGCCAATCCATCCGAGTGATAGCTACACTTTCCAATAGCTTCTGAAATGCAGGAGTCTGGTGTGACCTTGCATTGTCATCCATAAAAATGAAGTCTGCTCCAATGACACCTTGGAACAGATGCACATTGAGAAGGATCACCTCCTGACAGTAGGGATCTCTGGTTACAGAACATTTGTTGAAAACATGGAGCTCTGTCTGCCCGTTCAGCATAATACCTCCCCACACGAGAACTCCAGACCACCTAAACGGTCTCTTTCCGTAATGTTACTGGGATAAAACCGTGTCCTGACCTATCTCCAAATCAACTGCCGTTGAAAATCGCTTGTGGCATTAAAACGACTCTCACCTGTAAAGAGGGCACGACTTCATTGATGAGATGTCCAGTTTTCATGCTCCTTGCACCACTCTGAACGGTGGTGCCAATGGCCAACTTTCAAAGGAATGTACCGTTTAGGACGGCAGGCAAATAGGCCACCTTTGTGAAGGCGTCTGGACACAGTAAACTGCGACACTTGTCTCCCCGTTGCTATACACAGTTGCTGAGCCATGGTGCTTGCTAACTGGTTTCGGGCTCTTTTCCCATGCAGGACGATATATCGGTCATCCACTGCAGTTGTTTTCTTGGAGAGGGCACCATCAAACCTTTCTAACAGCTGTACCTATGATTTGGAAGGCTTTTCCAAGCACGCGAAAAGACACTTGTTGATTCTGAACTCTTCAGGTACACTTGTCACACTACTCATCTCTTACAGCTTTCTGATCATTCTTCCACGTGTGAAGTCATCCAGAGGATTTCTCCTAGCCATATTTCACGAAAGAACTCATTTGCACTTGCAGGGAATGTCTTTAATTGCACCTCCATCCTTCCTTTTATTGTAGTCCTAAGCTGAGCTCTCCAACTGCATGTGTTTTGCGTGCTCTCTCGCCACTTGTGACGTTTTGTTCCTGACACTTGCATATGCATGACCTTTCTACTGAATTGCGTGTTCATTGTACTGATCTCAAGAACCTCTTTTCTGAAATTTCATGGCTGATTAAAATTTAAATTGTTACTTAAGTTTTGCACACCAGTGTACTTGGTAGATATTTGCAATACCAGTTAAATTCTCCCTCGTTATTTCATTAAAAGCAAATTCTTTCTTTTAGAAATATGAATTCTTCTGTTGTTAGTTGTGACTGTTTTAAAGAAAAATGCTAAAAAATTAGAAAGCGATTAGAACTTGTTTGAAAAAATCATGATTTACTGGTTTGCAAATTTCATGCAGTTTTTTAACAATTGCCATTATTAAGATATTGTTAAAATACTAATATATTAAAATCTCATGTTTAAGAAAAATAACGATAAATTAAAATATTTTTGTTTCCTTCTGTCATGTTTTAAAATGTGTTCTATATATTAAAATGTTTTGCCGATTTTTGAATTCCTGGATTTCGAAATTTATACAGGATATTGAATGTTACAAAATAGTTTGCATATTACTTCTAAAAAAGAGCAATAAAAAATTTATTTTTATTAGCAAAATTAAAAATTTTTTTTCTTGTGTCAAATTTTCCATTTTTTTATGGCAAGTCCCCCCCCCCCAATATAATTGTTTCAGAATAAATATTCTTCAAGTCAAATATAATACACAATTCTTATCAATAGAAATAACGTGTGGTATAATTTTGTGTTTCAATGCCAAAAAGAGAGTAATTGCTCAAGAAAACTTGGACCAGTTATTGCTTTAATCGGCCAGTTTCCAAAATTTCTTTCTTTCTTTTCTCTTTCCCGATGGTCCGGATATTAGTTCATTACAGATATTGGATTCCAGACTTTGGATTTTATACTGACTAAGAACACATGTAATTTTTCTAATCAATAGTTGTTGAATGATTTATTCTTAGTTGCTGTATACCCTGATGAGCTTTTGATAATAACTTCCACTCCATAAATCTTTCTTTTCCCAGCAAGATCTTTGGTTTCAATGCCTAGGTAGTAAAATAAAATTTCTTTTTGTGGTTTTCAAAGTCTTCTGGCATGTATAGATAATACATTTATTCTGGAAGAATATGATCATAACTGTCCATCATTTGATAATTGTCAGATTGCATAATCTGTATTGATTTTTGAAAATAAAAATGAGGGTTAAAAAAAAATAAAAGTCTCAAATTGAATATTCCTGAATCAATATTAATTCTTCCCTCTTATTTGCAATGATGTTATTGCACAGCTCTTCATGACCCAATATAAACATTTGGTGACTGACACCCTGTTAATAGAAAAGTGCCACTAATTAAATTTCAACTGAATTTTATTGTCATTTATGTAGTGATAATTATAAAAGCATTTTTTGTAGTTTTAAAGAGTAGTTATAAGTTTTGGGGGCAGTTTTCCATTGAGTGTTAGTCTAATGACAAGAAATATTTTGCAGTGATTATTCGGCAGCTTCCCCAAGAATAGCTCCAATTTTCTCAGCCATTATATTTTTGTCACACAAATTCAGTGAAGTAGCACTGAAGTCATGCCATGTCATTCTCCTTTCTTGTTGTACCACTTAGCTAATCCCTACACTCTGTGTATACGTTCTGGCATCTCTGTTGGGAACTTCAAACAGCAAGCAGATGACAGTTTCATTTCATGTGTCTGAATGCCCACTGAATATTTAGGCAAGATCCTTCTGATATTGTTTTTCTTACGTACCAAGAGATTCTTGTTAATTTAGATAGTTTTATTGGGTCCTCCTGTTTGAATGTTAGCCTGTTTGATAACAAATAAATGTAGCAACCAAAGACTGAGCAGTAGACCTGCTGATGAATGCAGTTCGACCCTCATTCAAATCTTGATAAATTGGCTGGTTGGCTGCATGGATGGTCACGTGTAACATGAATACTGGCCAGTTTCCATGATTAAATTTACCACAAAGGCATCTTTTCTCTTCAGCAGATAGCTCTCATATGCTTAACCAAAAAAATTACCAAACCTTACCTTAACCAAAAATTAAATGAAATTTGAGTAAACCTCGTTATTCAATTGTAATTATTATAGTTATTAGTTGTAATAATTAGTTATTCAGTTGTAATATTACAAATATTTATTTTCCCCCATCATTTGACTGATATCATTTCTTCCATTTGACAACAGATAAAATGTAATATGTTCAAAGCATTTTTGATGCATAAAATTAGTTTCCATCACAGATATGCTTCTTTTTTATGTGTTCTTTAAATGTATAACGCCATTTAAGTTCTTTGAAAAAGATTTATTTCATGACTATTGTCACAAAGTTTGATAGAATTTCCTTTACTTGAAGAAGAACAGAACAGCATCTTCATTTGACAGCAAATTATTACATTAATGGAATATAATTATAGTAAATTATTAGTTAAGAATATTATTATAATAAAGAAATTAATACATAAAAAAATGAGATAAATAAACAAAACAAATTGAAGGTCGTCATATTAGAGACCAATAAGGTTACCAATTTAGACAAATTATTGCAGTTGCTTTAAAGATACATTCTGTAGAATTATGCATTTTCATTATGTTTTGACTATTCATTTGTAGGATTTCCAAATTGGTGTACTAAAGAAAATGTTCCAGAGCTATATAAAAAGATTGAAGCATGTGTGACAGCAAATGGCATGCATGCACCTGACACAAATTTGCTTTTTCCCATATTGATGTCTTCAGGATTATCACGAGAAGTTCTTGGCCACATATGGGAGCTAGTTAGTGGGTCTGCCGTAGGTCATCTGACCATTGAAGAAATGTATGCAGCACTAGCACTTATTGCAGTGGCCCAGGTAAAATATGTAAATCATATTTTTAAGTTAATTAAAGTTGCTTGCATGTATTTGCGTTAATTATTTAAGTTGCATTCGCCAGGAGTTCATTTGAAATATTCTTTATTCAGTTATTATTGCAAAATTAACAATTATTCATTTTCTCTTCTGGACATGATGCTGTTTTGATATAATATATGCATTGTTACTATTAAAATACAAAAATTGATAAATCTTAGGTTCTTCCAACAAATCCTAACATCCTATAATGTGATGGTAAAATTCAAAAAAATATGCTTTAAAAATTTATTTCATGCTTTTACCAAACCATTTCAGTAAATGGCAACATTACCAACACATATTGTCTTGTAAAGATTTTTTATGTCTTTGACAGTGCTTTTTGTAAGACTCTCTCTCCCCAAGTCTCTGAAACATAATTTTAAAATATTCTAATAGTCTTAATCTTGCATAATTTTATAAAATTTAATTTTGGTACCGTCCCATTCTACTGGATCTATAAATTATGCAAATGAAATAGCTAGTCAAAGAAGTATTTTATTATGAGATAAAATTCTGCTTTTCTCATCATTAAAGTAATATGCTATTATTTATACTGACAATAATTAAAAGTGGTCCAATATTAAATTTTCTGTGTTTTTAGTGTTTGCATTATTATTTCATAACATTTTATGTTTGATATGATTTATTCAATCAATACTTTTTTTTCAATTTTCCTAATTTTTATTAAAAGGCTGGACATCCAATAAACAGCATCGACATCATCCATCAACTACCAACGTGCCCAAGTCCACAGTTGCATTATTTTTCTAGTCCATCTCAAAGTCATGAAAGGCAGAAAGAAGTCAGCAGTCCTTCAGTTCAATTGCCAAGCTGTAACAGCTTAAATAAAAACCCTGCTGCTGCAGAGCAATCTGAAATGCCAGATCATCAGGTGCTATGGCCAGTGGCAATTTCTTTCAAAGACAGTTCTGTTTCGGATATTCTACTCAGTGTTTCAAAGCAGAGTGTTAATTCCTTAGGGAATGTGAATTCATCTGGTAAGTAAAATTTTTTGTTAACGATTTTACTTTCTTCATGTGTGCTATATGCATATTACCACTGTTATCCTAAAACAGTTGCTAGGAAATAAAGTTATATGTTGGGTGTTTTTCTTGGTGGTACCTTCAAAGAAACGATCATAATTTGAAAGGGGCTTTACCTAGAAATATATGGTTTATAACACCAATCACAAAAGATGGGAAAAGAAAAGTGTATTCTGCCAACCCTCGGAACATGCTAGGAAAATGCATTCTGTGTTGTCAAAAGGTGTCATCATGTAATTCACCCAATAATGCAGATTGCTTTGCTCTTGTTGCTTTCTGAGTAGTATGATTCCTGAGTTTGGGAATTAGCTTATTGTTTAATGTAATCACATATTGATCAGTGTAGCAGTTAATGATGCCATTTGCCATATTACTGAGCCTGGTTTTACCCAGAAATGGAATAGGTGTTTGTAAATGTTTTAGTATCTTTGTGGCATGGGGGCATTTAAAATACCCTCTAGCCAGAAGTCTTCTTGGGAATTTTGGGATAATAGACCCTTGGATTTTCATCTTCTGTAGCATCAAATTTGGGATGGAACTAGGCAAAGTTATGTCTTTAAAATTATGTTTTTTAGAAAAGTAACATAAAACACTTTTATTTCCCACTTCACATTTTAAAATGTCTTTAAATGTCATTTTGATGATTTAGGGTTGTTTTTACTTTGAGTTGTCAATAAAATAACAAGTATAATAAAACACACTTTCCGAACTACATTTTAACAGAAGTAAAAAATTACTGTAATTATGTTTAAATTAATTTCATATCTATTTCCCTTCTTTAAACAAGTCCTGTGTATTATTTCAAAATACTCATAAAAGTATTTTGAAATTATAATAATAAGATTTTCTGCATAAAATTCATTATTTGTTTAATAAAATTCATTATTTGTTTAATAAAATTCATTATTTGTTTTTCTTTTTTCAAAATTCTTGATTTTTATTCTTACGAAATTGGAGGTATACACTACCACTTTATGGCTAGATTTAAAATTTTTTATTCTGGAAATTCTGTTTTCATCACACATTTCAAATTCACTGTTGTCAGTAGCACAGAAAATATTACCAGTCTTTCTGCAACGTATACAGATATCAAAATGTACTTAAGTCAGTATTTAAATTTTTGGAAATAATATACAGTATATTTTTCATATGTAATTAAATTACTATATTTCTTTTAAAAAAATGTTTCCCTTTTAACATCAGTACAGTTTTTAATTAGATAAACACCTTCTCAAAACTGTTGTCCATCAACAAATATTTGTAGTAGAAACATTTTAGTTATAAGCTTCAGTCAGTTAGTTTCTTATATTTGATTTATTCATTCCACTAGCATTTAAATCGCTGAAAACTGGCAGTTTGACACTGATTCAAATCTTATCACGTGGACTGGCTGCATGGAAGTTTTTAGGGTTTCCTCGAATATTTAATGTGAATATGAGCCAATTTCCTTTAAAATGTTCTACGTGAAGGCATCTCTCCCCTATAATTTGAATAACCAATCCAATCCATTTATAATGTGTCATAAAAAAATGTCAGATTTAATTTGTCCGGTAAATTACTTTATTTTCAGCAAATATAAAATATTTTAATATGCTTACAGCAGGTAAATGTTCTGATTTGAGTATGGCGTATGTTCTCTCACTCTGTCGATGAAATTCATTAATCACTTCTTCATATTATTTATCTGTCTATTGAAGTTGCTAATGACATGCCCAATCCCCCCCCTTTTTGTGTGTTTTGTTTTGTTGGTGGTGATTCACTATAAGTTCACATTTTTTGTGATCTGATAATACTTTCATGCAAAATAGCTGTATTTTCAACTGACCAGCTAGATCAAGAGTGTGGTGATTTAATGGCTACTGTCAAACTTGTGTCCCCATATTTCTTTGTCAATCATATTTCTGATATTACTTTATCCACAGCCTAATTAGCAGTATATCTACATCCATCAGGGTTTTCAGCCATTGAAGTTCATCTGTGCTTTTAAAAATGGGCCCGTTTTTGCTTAGGAAGCCAGCATATTTTTCCTGAAAGGCAAATGACCTGGCTGCATGACTGTTTTCTGATTTTCTCCATTTGTAACGTAAATACAAATCATTTTTCCTCAGAAAGTCCTCCACAAAAGTATATCTTCTGTTGGGAAAATAACCTTCAAATGTTTCACCATATTCAGTTAAACAAATCTTATTTCTCAAATTTTTATAGCATTTAAAAGAAACTGTCCTTTTAAACTTCAGATTGTTGTCATTTTTTCATCTGGCTGGACTTTTACCATGAAATTAACAGTCTATAGTTTGAAATAATTTATACATTTAACATTTAAAAAAATTATTCAACTTATTATCAACTGTATTGCTACATGTAGAACCTTAATGCCATGTTGAATTGTGGTCGTATAATTGTGTTTGGAATTTTCATGAAATACATTATAGTCATTTCCTTAAAATCATGAATTCATCCTTAAGATTTCAGAATTGTGGCAGAAAGGGCATTCAAATATAGCCTGAACACTTGGTTTATTCCATGCAGTGATTTTTTAACCTCGGGAAATAACTTTGTATATTCCAAACATCACATGCTACAATTATGCAGTGGGAACTTAGCCTTGTTAGTTATGTATAGTGTCTGTCACAGTGCCTGAACAAAATCAGTTTTCCAGATTTTGAAGAAATTATGAAAATAATATGGAGAACAGTGTCTGTCCTCAGATTCCTGTGCTTATGATGGATTTCTTTAAACCAATTGTGAGTTTTTGCATTTGAGATAATTCATCATCATGTCATTCAGAAGTCATTCTGAAACCCCTGCAATTAAAACTGATGTTTTATTATTACCTTTGTAACTTGAAATAATGCCATTAAAAGAATTTTATAACATTTCTAGTTCTAACAGCCAGTGTTCACAAGAAAGTTCAAATTTATGAAAAATCACATTGTCTGAAAGTTATTATTATTGATATTGCCAGATTCTAAACAGTTCCGTACTGCCTTTCACATACATATTTTTGTTGTTATTGTTAAATAGTGAACTCTTTCAAATGATCAATTATGATCCAGTTGATTTTGATATTTTTTTTGGGGGGGAGAGAATTGAAGATGTCTTTAGAGAGTTGATGTTTAACGTCTATGTTTAATTATGTTCTTACTAATATTGTTTGCTTTCAAAAGTGCCCATCTCAGGAAGGTGGTGTCTATGAGAGGAACTACTTGTGCTTAGACTTTGGTAGAAAATCTGAAGTCAGCCTTAATATGAACAAGTCTGATTGCAAATTGTTTCTTGAATATTATGAATTGTATTTTATACCAAATAATTACTTTCATAATTATGTTGTTAATGAAATAAATTATTACTTAATTGAATTAATAACTATTGAAAATAATTATTAATAAAAAATGCTAACAAATAATATATTAACATATATAATTATAAATAAAACAATGATATTAACTAATAACTGTTAACAAATAAGTATTCATAAATAATAAATATTATTTATTTATTATAATACAACTAATTTTAATTGAAATGTTGTGTGTACCCAGATAATTAATTTATTAAATAATTGTCAAAATGGAATTGTTCTTGAGGAGTAAATTCAAAGATATTTTAGAATTGTTTAGAAAGGAATATTGAAGAATACATGTATTTCCATAAATAAGATAAAACATTTTCACAGGTTTTTTTTATTATTGAAGTTAAGAGATTGCCATATATACAGGGTCAAAATAATTTTAAAAAAATTCTTAAAATATTTTGTTTAATTCCAGTATACATTAAACAAATATGTAAGAATCTGTCTCAGAATGTTGTTGCATTTCTGAAGGTTTCTGTCCACTATAGCCAAGTCCGAATGGTAACTTTTAAAAATAGCAGAATTATTTCATTTCCCTTTTTTTATCTTTCACTATATAGCCGAAATGAAGAACTTTATTTGTTTTCATTAAATGAGAGTATTACTGAAAGAGAAGGGGATCTTGAGATTGTTTGAACTATAGAATATTATAATAACTGAAAAAATTGTAGAGTAATTATTTTAACTGGAGTAAATTCACCAAATAAAGTCAAAACTTATTATAAAAATTGGCAAGTAAGTGATTAAGTTGCAAAACAGTTTGTTTTTGATTTTAGTCAACCATTAAAAATTAAGCAAAAAAAGAGAACAGTAGTTTGACTGAGATTTTGAGGGTGATCAGGCACAAGCCCATCTTCTTCAGGAGCAAGAATATTTCTGCAAAACTTTGCTCCTGCGAGTGGGGGGGGACTTCTGAAAATATCTACTGCAAATGAAGGTGGCTTTTTGCCTAATTTTATAATAGCATATTCTCTTCCAGGGAATGGGGAATATCTTCTGAGCATTAAGATTAGGGTTGTAAAATCAGTCGAATGATTTGTAGAAATGTTATGAACAGTTCATAAATTAACTTTTTTTTAGAGGCATTATGAACAGTACATAAACTCATTCTTGCACTTTCCTAATTAAAATTCTTTGGAAGTATTTATTTATGTGTTTCTTGCTGTACTTGCATTAAATTATTTAAATTTCTTTGCTGTTTTGGAAGGATGTTTTTTTCTCATCATTTAATATTATCAAAATAGCCATGGACCAATGTGATCACATTAAGTGGCACCTGCTGTATAGCCAAAGTGCCAGAGGATGTTCATACCTTAAAACTGAGAGAATCAAGAATGAGAATTTATTGGTGCGAAAAGTATCTTTTTGGTCAGCGTTCTCTTTACCCTTAATTCTTTAATGGAAGTTGAAGGTGAATTGACACTCATCTGATAAGTCTATCTGAATTAGGTAACCAATTATTCACACTTTTGACAACAGCAACAGACTTTAAGTTTGTTTTTTCATGTGTCATCTATATCACCTAAATTTTTGTGCAGCAAAATTTTATTTCTCTCTTTATATTCTGAAGTATTTCATAATAAATATTTATTAAAGCTGTTGATAACTTGAATGATATTTATTAAACCGTGTATATATATACTCAATGAACAAGACTGAGCCACCTTAAAGACCATCTGGCTTTAAGTCAAATTTTAAATTATGTTATCATGCTAATATCCAACCAAGAATTATTAACTAAGTTGTTGTTTATTTTTATTAGTTTCATTAATTTATTATTAGTAGCATTTTAGAAAATAAAATTCTTATTTAAGGTTTGAAGTGTGAAAAAGTTCAGTCAAGTCTTACGCTGTTTTAGGTTTTGTGAGCTCTCCTGATGACGAGTTTGATGATTTTAAGTCAGCCACTCCCACGGCAGTGAATTTCTCCATGCATACACCATCATCCGATCAAGCCCGTGTGGAAGATGAATTTGATGATTTCAAACACGCTGAGCTTGTCAATCATTCATCAAATGCAAGTGAGACACAAGTAAAAAATTCCGTATGTACAGCTGTTGAATTTGAACAAGATCTTATGTCTCCTGAAGAGGACAAGTATAGTGTGTTTCGTTCATTACAAGAAACTGAAGAATCTAGTTGTTGGAGTAGTTTCACTTCTGCTTCAAAAACTGAAGGATCTAGTGTTTCAGAAATCTGCGATCAAACAACGGCTATCGAAAATTCATCTAATTCTGTTGTTTTTCCTACAGTAATTGTCACAAAAAGTACTTGCAATACAGATTTGCTGAAAATTATTCAAACTGATGTAAAATCTGTGATGGACGATGATGAATTTGGCGAGTTCCTACATGCTGATATTTCTTCTGCTGTCATTACTCAGTCTGAAAGTACTAATGTAACTCAACCTGAGTGTTTAAATCTGAACTTTGCCGATTTCACTAACTTTAAAGATCAGGAGTTGCAGGAAACGTCATCTTTAAATGCTATGGTGACTTCTAGCGTGGATGATGAATTTGGTGAATTTGCGAGCAGCTTGCCAGTATTTTATAAACCAGAATCCCAAGACTTCCTTTTTCATCATGTGAAAGATAATATTTCACTTGCTGAAAGTCAATCAGTTTCTAGTCTGGAATTGGGAACCTTTGATGGTGGGGGTCACAGCGGTGAGTCAAAATCATCTCTTAGCAGACAAGGCTCCATACCGAGTCTGGACTTGAAAAGTATTTGCTTAGAAGGAGCTGACTCAGAAGACTGTTTTGCAGAGTTGCAGGCCCATGTTTTTACTAGTAGGGGATCCAAGTCTCCATCTCCTGCCAAAGATCTGAAGGCATCTGATTGTAAGTTTTAGTTATATTTCTTATTAGTTCTTAGTTGCAGCTCAAGGGTTCCTAATCGGTGTTGGACCCCTTGAGGTTAGACAAAATTTTAAGGGGAGATCAATGATGATCAAGAAGTCGATAGATGAATATCCATCAGCAACTGATCGGCATAATCAAGATCTCACTGATTTCAAAAAAATTAGTAATAAAATTTGATAATTTTTTTTTATATAAGCTAAATTATACAGTAAGGAAGAAATCTTTTGAAATATATAAAAGTGGGAAAATCGGCTAAAATTTGTTAATATTTTTTAATATATAATATTTTATGCAATATAGAAAAGTATAATGCAAGAAACAATCAAAAATACAAAGAATGGGAGACAAGAAACGGTTTGAATATTTCTGAATGAAATTAAGCGATTTAATATTTAAGCTATTTTATGCCAGTTATTAAAAAAATTGCATCAATACTTCAAATGCAGCTATCAGATTAATTAAAACTGACCTTTCATGCAATTAAAATCTATGATTTTGTGTCTGTGAACATGTTTATATTTGTAAAATTAATTATGACATATGAGTAATAAAACATAAATCTAAATAAACTTTTTTTTTTAAGAATTTTTGTTTATATCCTTTATGTAGCTCAGAGGCCCTTAACTGGGAAAAATGCAGTCAGCATTTTATTTTGTTGTTAAGTGTTTAGTTTTAATTTATGAATATAAAAAACTTCTTTTATTCAAGTTTTGGTGTTTATTATTAACATTTTCTGCAGCTTTGTGTTGTTTAATTTATAAAAACATGTCAAAAATAATCTAAATTGAAATAAATTGCATGTATTTTTCAAAATTGGGGAAGAAGAATGGAAATGATCTAACAATGATGAAAGAATTACATAAAAAAAAGTTGAGAACCACAGGTCTAATTATTATCTTTAAGTTATTTATGTGCAAGTATTTGTATTATGATTGCATTGCATACTGTGTAGTACAGAAAAAAAAAAGTAAGAGAGTCGTAAAACCATGTAAGAAAACCTTCGATTTAAAAGAAGTCTATGCAAAGAAAGGATCCGGAATCCCTGTATTAGCTATTTAATTATTTTGTGATAAAATCAATTCTCACTTACATGGAAAATTCAAAATAAATGAAAAATGGCTCAGAAAGTCAGTAAAAGTAAATGTTTTCAAAAGTAAGGGATAACTTAAAATTTAAAAAAAAAAAGAGAGGATAGTCCTCTCAAGTAATCAAAAGTTCACGTTTTAAATGATTGCTAAGGTCAAGAAATTGTTGTGATCTTTATTTTTCTTGCACAAAGTATTTTAACTTAGCTTACATATACAATTTTATCAACTCGTAGTAGCTTTTTTCGGCATCTTTTAGTGAACTATTATTTTTTCTTCTTTTAAGGAACATGACTTCTGTTGTTAATTGTTCATTCCTTCAGGAGTTAATATCATAATTTTAGAAGTCTGTATTATTGTGTAGTTGTGATCCAATTGTAAGGATCGATGAAATTGTTGTGACAATTGCTAAGGATTGATGAAAGTAGCAGCGATAAGCAACCACAAAATAGAAGGCAGAAAACTGTAAGATACAGTATGATGTGTTGTTTGTGTGTAGATTTTGGATTGCCGAAGTTGTTCGTTTGTCAATGCTGATAAAAGATATAAAGGATTTGATGTATATTGACCATTATTGTTCAGAAGCAAAATTTAATGTAAAAGAATCAATTGACGAACTTGCAATTTTCAGTATATTTTCCTGACATCACTTACATGATTTTATGTGTTGCTGTATTGTTGGCAAGATTGAAGAAGGGCAAAAAATATATGTTTCTAGGGGGTTCGACATCAGCTACAGTGTTGTTTCAAGGCTTTGGAAATCATTTCAAACAAATGGAATGTGTAGCAAACATCATGGGGGAAAGTTGTGTTTGCTGTATAACATCTGTAGAAGATAGGTACATAGTGCTGTCTACAAAAAGGAAGCAGAGCAGTACAGCTACTGACGTAGCAAGTCAGTTACTTGCTGCTACTGACAAGCGAATCCTCCATTGTTATATGCAATGCTGTCGACAGCATCGCAGTTGGAGGGAAGGCAACTGGACTTGTGTACTATTCTCAGATGAAAGGGAGTTCAGTCTGTCATCAGATTGTAGATGCCAGTTGATCTGGCATGAGAGTGGTACTACATATAGTCTGAGAAACGTACAGGAAAGGGACCAATATCCTACATTTAGTGTCATGGTATGGGCTGGGATCATGATCAACAACCATATGTGACTCTATATGCTTCCAGCTGGGACTATGACTGGCCAACGATACATTAATGATGTTATGCTGCCTCATATTTGCATATTCTGGTATGCTGCTGATGATAAATTTGTTTTCATGGACATGTCATTAAACAGTCGCTGTCCAGGAGTGTCTAGAGCAGGGATGACCAACGTTTTTGGGAAGTGTGCCACTATCTGAAAAAAAAAGTTATGCATGCCACTTCCAACTTTTCCAATATACTAAAAAAGTATAAAAAAGTGAAAAATCTTATTTATAGGCATATTATGGGATTTTTTTTATCTAAGCCTGAGTAGTGGACATTTAAAAAACAATATAAATAAAACAAACCTACAAACTAAGGTTTTATTGTTAAAAAACATTTTTAAACATCCAATCAGTTAGGTTATGTATAAAATAAAAATGAATAATTTGAAATATTTAATTTTAAATAACTATTAAACAGTCAATACTTAATTAATGCGGTTTTTGAATATGTAGATTTTTAACAAGTCATCTATATTAGGATTAGTTCTTGAAGGTAGTAACAAAATTAGGTGCTTTAGGAGCATATCAGGTAATATTGAACAATATTATTTTTTCTTTTTTTTAATTTTATTTTCATAATAGAAAATATTTGTTAATGCAAACCTATAAAAATGTCTGACAGTGAAATGATGTAACTTTGAAAAATTCCTTGTTGGTAAAAATTTTCAAAATTCAATATAATCTGGGTCACTTGCATTTGAAATAAGTTCCTTATATTTGCTTTTCAGTATAGTATGCTGCTGTTGATTTGGATTTGGATTCCAGTTAGGTAACAATTAACGTCTTGCAGGCAAGTTGAAAAAAGATTTGTAAAAAGATCAGCAATATTTTTATCCTCTTGAAAATCACCAAACCCACCAGTGAATGAAGCGTGCAAAATGGATATTAAATTCTGAAATCTATTTCGGTGAATTATTGGTAGTCAGTTCTGCATTAATGTGAAATGTGTTAACTTTTTCCCTCGGAAATCGAAACAAAAAAAGCAAAAGTTTGTTCACAAAAGAAAATATATGTTTAACTAGGATAGGAAAAATTCAATCTTTTCCTGTAATCTTAAATTTTAATTATTTAAACATCCCATAAGGTCGGTGAGAAAAGCTAAATCCCATAGCCAATCTTCATTTTTGAGTAGCAAGCACTCACTGGCCAGTTTATTGTTTTCTGTCAGATATTTTAAACACACTTCCTCAAATTCTATCGCTCAATTTAGTTGAACTTAGAGAAAAGTGACACTCGTTACGGAGAGACGGGGACGCCCTAACTTTACCGTTGTGGTTATACGGGCATAGTCCCACGCCCTCCTCCTTGTTTGTTCTTATCAGCTCCACCACAGCCAAGGGAGCGGACAAGCCAGCACCAGTACGGTCCCTGTCGAGCCTGATCCCATCCTAGGTACAATACCCGGGTTCTAGTCCTGTGAAGAATAAGGTACAATAGTACCTGATATTTTACCCCCGTGGTTGAGACTGTCTAAGTACAGATCCTAGGCAGTACTTCCCAGGAATTCTCCTGAGTCAACCCCCGGGGGGAAGAGAAAAGTGACAGAGTGTCACTAGTGAAATAAACCTCAACTAAAATTCAAAGAGTCATTAATATTTATTTTAATGTCTTTATGTATGTATCTATCGGCGGAGTTGATACAGACGATATATTTTTTTTAAATCTTTTAAGTTTTCAATAAGTCTTAGTGTGCCACTGTTAAAACTCTCCAGTGCCATGGGTTGGTCATCCCTGGTCTAGAGAGTGAGGATATTTAATAAGTCATTTGGCCAGCACATTCTCCAGATCTGAATCCCATTGAAAATGTTTGGGATGCTTTGAGGAGGAGTTTTGCTGGTTGACAGTGTCCTCCAATAAGCAAAGACACCCTAATCTGTACACTGGCAGAGGAATGGGATAAATTACCTCAACAGCTACTGGATAATGTTGCACAAAGCATGACAGTACATGTGGAATCTTGTATCACCCTCCATGTTGGGTGTAATGTCACTCAGATCTTGTTTTTGCCTCATCAAAGAAATTATCTACGCTTCTTCATATTTTTAAATGTTTTATTACACACCCAAAGCTATACTACTAATAACTGAAATATGTACATTAATTAATACAGGGTAATTTCATTTTCATTAACGGCTGCCATGAGCATTCACTTTTCTGACCTTTCTATAGATCTCCCTGTTACAAACTAAACTTTTGATGCCTCTCAGACTGAGATCTAGTGCCCTTTATGCATCTTGTTAGTTGACATCACCCCTACATCAGGCCTTCATCCAAGATTGAAATATAGTGAAAGCCTATTGAAAATATGATTAAAAAAATGGTAACATCAAATAAAAGAGTTACCTATTAATGTCGTTCAAATCTATCAATAATGAAGTTGAAAGATATATAATAAAATACTTATACAGACTACTTCTGCATCCATTATGAGACTTCTAAAGCTGTAACGTACAAGTAATAAATAATTAGTAATGAAAATAATTCTAAACTACAGTAGCATAATACTTACTAATAATATAATTAGGCACGGACTAAGTGTCAATGGGTGTCATGTAATAGCTGCAAAAGAAAACGCAAAAAAGTAACCCTAAGCATTTATAAATGTCTATAAACAGTTCTGTTTTTACACTAGTCACTCGACAGTCTCCAGTGTGGACAACACATGGGCATTGTTCAATTTAACACCTGGGCAGTGTAAAATCATAGTATCATATTTTTACAGTGCTAGAGCCCATCTTTGTAGCTTAGAAGATTGTGGGGCATTCTTTGTAATGAAAGTTGATGGATTGCGATCAGTAATCAGTTCCACATGTGATCCGAAGATCCATGTTTCGAGCTTATCAAGCTCCACATCACAGCATAGGCTTCTCTTTTGATAGTTGGTCATGCTTGTTGTGCTTTGGTTAATTTTTGGCTAGCATAACGTATTGGGTACATCTTTCCTTCCTTCCGTTGGGATAAGCTTGCACCAACACCTGTTGAGGATGCTTACATTGAATTATAAAGGGTAACCCTGGAACAGGGGTATGAAGACTTGGTACCTCCAAAAGACATTTCTTTCACTCTTTGAATGCTTTGTCGGGTTTTTCTGTCCAGCACAGCTCTTCTGGACTTCTTTTGGTGAGCTTTGTTAATGGATAAGCTGTTTCTGCATAATGTGGAATGTAATCTCTGTAATAATGTTGCAGTGGCATTACATAGACCGAAAAGCATGACTTTAAATCGATACTGAGCTTGGTGTGTCTTGGAACATGCTAACTCTTGACTTTCCCTTTTCAAGGGTACAGCCCAATATCCTTTGAGCAAATTGATGGTTGATATCATGTTGACTTTCCCAATATGGAATAAGAGTTAAGATTTTCCACGTGGAAATCATCTGGTTTTGTTACTGCATTAAGGAATCTTAAGGTCAATACATAGACAAAGAATACAATCTTTCTTCATGACACAGACAATAGGGTAAGAAATTTCTGCATTGGTTTCTTTGATCAGTCTCACTGCTAACATTTCTTTTATTTGTTCGTCTACTTGGGGCTTCAGTGCTTCTGGAATTCGACAAATGTAAGGCTTCTTTCTTTCAGTGTCATTTAATTTCTTCTTTCGTTCAGTGTTCTCCCACTTTGGCAATTTATTCCTTATTTATAAGCAGGTCATCATATTTTCTTAATAATTCATCATGTCATTTCTTTTATCATCGTCTAAATGGCTTAACTCTACTTCGCAAAGATGAAAATTATCTGACTTGTCATTCACATTGGGTGTGGGATGACATCTAGTTCCTCTTCATTCTCAAGTATTACACCTACTGCCTCTACTTTTGGATTAAACTTCCTGATTTTATGTACATAAACTTTCCTTATTGTTCCATCTTTCAATTTTATTGTATAAAAATCAACTATGATACTCCAGTAGTACAATTTGGGCTTTCTCAGTAAGTGAATAACAGGTATGGGATGTGTTTATCCCAATTTTTAGAGTCGTTTCAAATGATATGATGCAGCATACACTTTAGAGCTTGGTTGTACCGTTCAAGTAATCCTGAACTTTGTGGATGTCCTGGTGTCACAAATCTGGGACTTGCTCCTAATCTAACATGAAATTCTTGTATTCATTCTGTAACAAAATTGGCACCTTGGTCACTATATATTACCCAAGGTATGCCTGTTCTCATAAAGATTTCTAATAATGATCACATGTTGATTCTGCTGTAATTGTTCTCAAAGATACCACTTCTAAACCTAGAATGTTGATCATTTAAACACAGTACATATTTGTACTTACGTGCTGATGGAGGTTCAGTTGGATCGATTATGTCTATGTTCACTGTGTTCAATGGAAATTCAGGTCTCTGAACTGGGACTGTGGGTATACGATCACTGGTTCTTTCTCTGCTTTGTAATTGATGTTCCTTACAAGTTTTACAGAATTCTTCTCTATCTCATGACTTGTTTGGCCAGTAAAATGAATAACAAATCCTTTCTATTGTTTTTTCTCATCTTTAAATGATTTGCAAAAATAGATTCATGTGCTAATTTTAAAATTTGTTCCCTTCTAACTTTTGGCACTACCAATTGACTAATCTGTTTTTCAGATATCTTTTTGGTATGATAGATCAAATCATCCATTAAAAAGGAAACCATTTTTCTTTCTTTCTACATCTTTAAAAATATTGCATTAAGTGTCACAATCTTTCTGCTGTTCGTTTAAAATCTTGCCTTCCAAACATTGACCCACATTTAATTTATTCTCATTTACGCTTTGACCCTGAATGTAATTTATGATTAAATTTTGCTCGTCTTCCGGTGTAAATAAATTGGCTTGGTTTTCACCTTCAAACTGTTTCGGTTGATGACTCCTTCCTTCTGGTGTCTGCGATGGAAACGATGTGTTGCAGTTATGATTCTTGCGAAGCAGATTTGACTCAGATGTCAGTAAATCATAAACATTTGGAGTAGTTAGGGAATATGGGATTTTTTTGTTAATGCTACTAATATTTGGAAAGAGTTCAATAAATTAGGGTTATCAGCATTTCTGATAGAAATAGAAATTCTAGCCACTTTAGTCGAGATAGTTTTCCCAAAAGCAGAAATTTTGTCAATATTACAGTTATTCTCAGAAGAGAGATTAGATATGTGTTTCGGATTCAAAACCGAAATTTCAGCACTGGAATCAATAATGGGTGGTATTTCGTTACCAGTAACACAAATATTTACTCTCTGTGCTGGTTGCATAATAATTTCATCTGATTTTAAGTATGAGGATCCAATTTTTGCTATTACTTTATCACTGGTCTTTTTCTGTGGTGTTTCTTTTTTTGAAGGGGTGTTTTGTTTTTCCAATTTGTTTTGTTTTGGATAAACTTTAGCGAAGGGCACCAATTTTCCACATATGTAACAGTTTTTGGATATTTATTTATTTATTTATTTTTTGTTGTTTCTCATGTGAGGTGGGATATGTTTCGATTATCTTGAAGACTGGGGTGATTTAATTATATTTTCGTTAGTATTCAGAATAGTTTTGTTTAACTATTTACCTTTGTTTACAAAGTATTTGGGGCATTTCTTTCTGGGCTTAACTAAACACGATTTGCAGACTATAATATTTTCTCCCATTTCATTTTTAACTTACTTTTGTAAAATCTGTGTTCAGTAAGGACTTTTCCAAATAAAGTGGGAATTTTCTTTTAAACTTCGAAGGGAAGAAAAAGCAAACAGAATTTCCTGTTGAGGAAAAAAGTAATTTAAGATTTTAACCAATTTTCTCTTTTTTTTTTTTTCTTTTTTTTAATGTTGATGTAAGTTGTGGTTTCTCTATGTAATGTTTGGTAAATTTTGTCTGAGATCATTATTTGACACAATGTATCAAAGTCTTTAACTTTGCGTAATTGACACACCGGGAATTTTCAGATGATATAGATGCAAACTGAATATGTGACATTTTAGGATCGCATCGTGCTCTTCAAAAATTCATTAAACATTCATAAGCAGTTGGTTGATACTCTTTTAATTTTTTAATGGTTTCATAACATTTTAGTTCATCTGTAATATAAAAATAATATGTTAGTTGCCCTATCACCTAAAATAGTAATCTAAATTTCGGATTTGAGCTCCTGTGGCATATTTTTGCTAATGAATGCTCTCTCTAATGTTTAAAAAAAAAAAAAAAAAAGTTTGAAGTTTTTTGATTTTTCAGGAACTGGGATGGGTAAAGTTTTAATAACTATAGTCAAATTTTCCAAATAATTCCACAAACCTGTAATGATAGCTGTATCCATGCATCTTTAACTGTGTTCTGACTTCTAATTTTTTCCAGTTCTTAGCTGTGCTAATTTTAATTTCTCAAATTCAACTTTTTGAACATCTTAGGCTGATAGTGTATCCCTAACTTTCATTTTGTTTTTTTCTCTAGTTTTTCTTTCCTCAGCTATTGAGTTCAAGTACCTGGTTATAAGTTCAGGATCATGTTTAAAAGTTTTACTGTCCTTAGTTTTACTTTTCAATGGAACCACTGTTAAACCAGCAATTGCTGTATCTTCAATTTCGCCAAGAAGCGAAACTAAATTTTCTTTTCTAGTATTCTTAAATATTTTATTTTTGTTTCACACATATATATATATATATATATATATGAAATAAAAAAAAAGTCTGAAGTAATAACCAGCAGGGATTTACATGGCGTAGAAGTGTTGATCCATAATGAATAGGAAATTGGAGGCGAAGGCAGTTTAAATCATCATTTTTTATTTCAACTTGTAGTCATAATCAAGTTGGCACATTAATTGTGCCCATACTGAAAAGCTTACATTTTAGATTAATTTTCGGTAAGATAGATGGAGCAGACAGACAGGAGTGCAGCTAGGCTAAAGCATTGAAAGCAAGTGTGTTATGATAAAGAGCAAGTGCAGCGTAAAGAGCAAGTGCGTTACGTTCAAGGAGAAATCCCAATTCAGACTGAGTTAGTTTTGGTTTACAATGCATTTTGATTGGACAGTTCATACTTCTGTAAAATTATTATTGGTTACTTGACTTTTAGTTCCATTTACATCATCAGAATTATGTAAGAGTCATATGACAGGGATTGATCTAGAAATGCCGCAGTGCAGAGAGAGGTTACTATTTTTAGGCTTGAGAAGGGAAATTTACGTTGTTAATTTAAAATTTACTTTAGAAGGGAAATTTACGTTGTTAATTTAAAATTTAATCTTAGACATATTCTTAATTTTTAGTGCAGAGAGAGGTTACTATTTTTAGGCTTGAGAAGGGAAATTTATGTTGTTAATTTAAAATTTACTTGAGAAGGGAAATTTACGTTGTTAATTTAAAATTTAATCTTAGACATATTCTTAATTTTTCTTACATATTCCCCCTCGTCAAGGAAAGAAAGGCGTAGCGACAAAGAAGCCTTTTTAAAGGAAAAGCGTTAAAGCAAATGAAGAGAAATAATTTGAAAAAATACCAATTTTGAAATTTTGACCAAAAAATACAAATCCTGAAATTTTGACCAAACTAATTACTTATATAATTGCAAAACATTAACTTATATAATTGTTTAAATAATATTTTACAGTCATTTAAAAATTCAGTCCAAACGTTTTTGTAATTTGCAGTCCACATAATTAAATTTCTTCAGAGAAGTCTTTGTAAAGCTTTGAACACAATATATCACAGTTGAAAAACTTTTGCACACATATTACTGATTTTGAATAATCAAAATAAATTTCAAAATTTTCATTCTTGTTAACTTATATTTTAACATCATAAATTTGATAATAGTATTGCTAAAATTATGGTTTTACCAATATTGTTTTTCATTTGCAATTTCTAAATTTAACAAATTGAAAGGCCTCGCAATATCTTCTAAACAAACATATCCATCATTAAGGCTAGCCTCTTGAGCTAACCAGTGTGTTTTGCACTGGTGGCCCAGGGTGCCTAGGCAGTTACTTGAAAAAGCCTCCGTTCCTTACATCAGGTAACTGGCCTTTGAGAACTGCACTACTACATTCCATAATAAAAAAAAAGTATAATAATAACATAAAAACATTACACTCAATCATGAAATGAGAGCCTTCAACATTATCTTATATGAAGAGGGTAAAAGGAACAACTGTACAGAGGTAATAATAGGCCTCTGTTTTGGAACCAGTACTTCAACATACTTTATACTTTACAGCAACACAAATTTTTAACATGCATTAACCATAATTTCATATTACTTATCTGTACTAAATTTCTGTATCCACTTCATTTTTAGAATAATTATAAAATTCTTATTCAAAATTTTCAACACAAATTTCAAAATATATTTATGTTAACAACCTTCCAGAAAAATAATTAAATCTTCTTTACTAACCTCACTCAAGTATTAGAGTTCGAATTTTTAATATCATTTTCATAAAACAATACTATACTTTTAAGAAGCAGCAATATGCATTCAGGTTTTCAATATAATAATAAGGATTAGTAATTTCAATATGATATTTTTAGTTGCACTAAATAAAGCCTTTAGAAAAAATCCAGACCACAGACTTAGAAATGAGACGATGAATAAACCTTGCAAGAAAAATCCTTCCCATTTTCACTGAACTTTTTCCGCATTTGAAAAAACACCATATTTGAAAAGTGAGACACTTTAAAAGCACAGCGTTAGAAGTATAGAGGTGTCATCACGCTATGGCCTTGAAACAGAAAAAACGCAGATCACAGCACCCGAACATCAGCGATCGTTGAAACTTTCAACACAAGGCATTAAATCAAATTCCTAATTTTTATTTCGCAGTTCCGTCACTGGAAACGGTTGAGTGTTCATTGGAGTAAACTTTCGCACATCACTTGAAAAGAGCCTGTACACATCCATTGGGGTTAGCAGCGGAGATCGATCCTACCGGCTCATTGAAATAA
>KK114442.1:60900-82366 GCA_000611955.2 Stegodyphus mimosarum
TCTGTAGTAAATGACGAGCAGGAATTTTAACGTCGTAGAAGTGTTGATCCATAACGAATAGGAAATTGGAGGAGAAGGCATATTAAATCTTCATTTTTTATTTCAACTTGTTGTGGCCACAATCAACTTGGCACATGAAATGTGCCTATTCCAAAATAGCTCATATTTTAGATTAATTTTCAGTAAGAAAGAAGAAAGCAGTGCAGAGAGAGGTTACTATTTTTAGGCTAAAATTTAATCTTAGACATATTCTTAATTTTTCTTACATATATAGTAAAGTTGTACTCCGAGTAAAATCAAATTAAGTCTCCTACTTGCTTTTTCCTGAAGTTTCTCTGCAGTCATCTAATCAGCTCTGGTTTCATGAATGAGTGCATGTGATGTCCGTTCAGTCTTCTTGCCATCTCATCAAAGAAATTATTTATGCTTCTTAATATTTTTAAATGTTTATTGCACACCCAAAACTACACTACTAATAACTGAAATACGTGCATTATTAATACAGGGTAATTTCGTTTTCATTAACAGCTCCTATGAACTTCCCATTTCTGACCTTTCTCTAGGTCTCTCTCTTACAAACTAAACTTTTGGCAAATGAATGTAATATTTTTAATCTGTTCGACTTTTTTCAATAGTCTCTACATATTTCTTATATGTATTTCATTTATTTCCGTCACTACTCTCTAATGTTTGCAAAAAAACAAATTGAAGTTTTTCAGTTGTCCAGGAACTAAATAAACTATTATTGGAGGAAAAGGCCTAAATTCGTCAAAAAAGACGGAAATACCAACTTTGACATCATAACATAAATTAATCACTATTTCAACCATATGATATCGCTAAATTTAAGCAGCTCTTAAAATTTTAAACTGCAGCTACAAATACCAGTAGGTTCCCCCTCCTGTTGTTTGTAGTTCAATCATGGATCTATGGGATCTGCCAAACGATGAAGGGGTTGCTGTTAGTTTCTTATAAGCATATAATGTGTTGCTGAGTAACTATCAGTGTTCCAGTTTGCTTGAAATGAAGTTTTATTATAGTCAATCGAAAAGCACTTTGTGATATGGAGTTCTTCAAAATGGCAGAACAAGAAACATAGAGATACAGCAAGGTATCATTTGAAGTTTACTTAGCAGAGTTCATGTTGCAGCTGAAAGTTGTAGCTCAGGGTAAAAAAACCTTCAAAGCTGTTGCCAAAAATTTTCTGCCTGAAATGAAGAAAAACTAATTGCATCAAAATTACCTCCAAAGTTAGACAATCTTTCTTCATTAATCCTTCAGCAGTTATGAGATTAAGCAGTTCTTTCTTCCCAAATATGTACAGTATCTAGCAATCGAAAATCTGTATTGTGAGCTGTCTTCATTTGTGCCCACTGTGGTGTGTAAATGAAATGTGAGCTGAATTCGTTGATGACTATCAAAAGGTTAACAGGGATGTGCTGACAAATTTTTATATTAATTATTAATATTAATAATTTCATTGTATTGACAAAATTGCACTGGAAACCCCATAAAATTTTTAATTTGGATTCTTTGTTCTCAATACCTCCCTGAATTCTGAAAATTTCACCACCTCTAAATCCTTTGCACTGTATAATGGTGGCACCGGCTCTGGGAAGATATTTAGTAATCCTAAATTACTGCTATTTTTAGCACCTACAGCACGCCTAAAGTAAATATAGCTAACAAGTACCTAATTTTTTTTTTATTTTTTTATTTTTTTTTTCAGTTTTAATCCATGAGAAGGAAATTTTTGGTTTTCTTTTATGTAGTTTTTGTGCCGATTTGATTTATATTTAAAATTTTTAACTTCTTGAAAGAATGCATAAATTTGTTATATAATTAAAACATGCCATTTTTTTTATATATAGATAGTTCTAGTCTGTCTGTAGGAATGCCATTTCAAGCCACATCTAATGTACCTTTAACAGATAAGTACAGTGTTATAAGGCTAGAAGAAGTGAGTTTTAGTTCTTTGTATTTTATATTGGGAAGAAATTACTTTTAAATGTCAAAATACCAAAATGTTCAGCTATATAATACTGTTGAAAAATTATTTCTTTTTTATATAGCGGTCATCTCCCAGTTTTACCAAGAGATACGGAATGTCCCAATCTCCAAGTAAATCACCAAACCTCCCAAATTTAAATTTTTAACCTTAATTAAAGAAAATTTTCCCAGCAATAAATAAAATTCATTGAATTAATGAACCTTAAATTAAGCAAATTTAAAGTTAATCTGTAGATTTTCAGACATAGTTTTCTCATTAAATTTTATTTCATCTGAACTGTATTTTTGTTATATTTTATTGATCTTACTATATTCATTTGACCTGAGTTGTCTTAATCTACTGTAGACATTTGTAGATTTTGATATTGAAGATTCGAGCAATGTTTAATCAATTAATATTTGTATTTTAATTTATTTTACTTCAGTAAATGGTACATTACTAAGTTTGTCCACACAAATACTGTGTACATTAATTATTAATTTCATTTTCATTGTGTTTAGAAATACATGTGCATAAAGTATTTACATTTGATAAATAAAGCTTCACTATTTTATATTTTCTCTGTGTAAATGTGTAAGAAAATTTTAGAAATGAATATTTGAATCATGCATTATGCAGTTTTTAAGATTTCAAGCTGACAGCTATGCTTTTATCAAAATTTAAGTCCTAAAACTAAAATAAACTGTGTACTTTTTAACTAAAGCCTTGATATAACACCAATTTAAAAATAGAGGAGACGTGCAATTTCAGCAGTAGTTGGCTGAACAGATTAGCAGAGACATGGCATATATTATCTGAAAGGCTGACAGGGGACACTTTCAGCTGATAAAGTTGCTGATGAAATTTATTGATAAATTTTCTGTGCTAATGGTTGAAGAAAATCTTAGCCCAGAACAGATTTTTAAGATGGATGAGAGTGGACGTTTTTGACAATGTTTGCCAAGAAAGACATTTGTGACAAGCAAAGAAAGTACACTATCAGGGGTGAAAGGGGCTAAAGAAAGAATTACTATTTTGGTAGTGGGTAAAAGCGCCAATATCATCACAAGCTAATCATTTTGTGATTAATTGTGATTTACAAGAATAATAAAAATTCCTGGTTCGCAAAACAACTTGCAACCAAATGGATCGTGGAACATTTCGTTAAATAGGCTAGAAGGCATTGTAACAGTGTGAGGTTACCATAAAATTGCAAGATTTTACTATTGTATGCCAAGTGCTTTTCACATCTAGAGTGCAACCATTTTAATGTGTGATAATGCCGTAGCCCCCCTTTTTTTTTATTTATTTTTTCTCCCAAATATTGCATCATTGATCTGACAAATGGACTGAGCATAATACACAAAAATAAATCCCACTGCCAATGGGATTTTCTGAAAACAATTCTTTCAAAAGAACTTTCTATTTCACTTTGTGATTATAAAAGAAAATTCAACATCAATGACCACATCTGTTTGCTAGCAGAATCATGGAATTCTCTTTCCCAAACATTAGTAAATGGCTGGCATAGTGTCTAGCCGTCTTCTCTGTTTATTGAAACTGAGAGCAATGACAATGAGTTTTCTGGTTTTAGGGTCAGTGCAGCAAAGTTCTGTTTGTGTATTTGAAAGAAAGAACAAATGAGGATACCTTGCAAGAAGAGGATATCGTTGAATGGATGATTTATCTATATGAGCCAACACTTGTATATCAGAAAACTGATGGTGAAATTAATGGTTCTGTTTTGAACTCGACATAGCAAGAAAACAATTCCAACATTGGCACAGCTAGTAAATTTGATAGGAGTGAGAAAATGTCTTTTAATGAAAATTTGGAACATGGTAAAACAATACCTAAAATTTTTAGAACAACAGAGCTGTATTGCAGAGCAAGAGATTTATGACTCTATATAATTTACAAATAATAATAATAATAATAATTAAATACAAAGAAAATCTGAAAGGTTTCAGATTTTAAATTACGTCCAAAGGGGTGATAAAAAAAAAAAAAAGAAAATGTGGAATGTTTCAATTTTAATTGTGACCAAAGGGCCTTTTTTTAACATATTGTGAATTACCTTTAAATATAATGTTCTTCGCACATAAATCATAAAATTCAGTTCAAGAGCAATATCGCAAAGTAATTTTAAATTGAGCATAGCTTTAGAATTTCTGATACACAGTCTCATGCGCTGGAGATAAAAATGTTTTTTCTGTATGACGTTGCCATCTCTCGCTTTGAAATACTTGAGTTTGTTAATCAAAAATTCGTTTATGTTTTAAAAAATATGAAATCAGTAATAAAACAAATTTCAAATTTGGGCTTCCAGATGCGTATATTCGCAGTAGGATTATGTCATTCAAAATTGATGGCTCTAGATACCGTTGTTTTATCACAATGCAAGAAACATTCATGCATTTTTGCAGATTCTCCATTATTTAATTTCTTCAAATATAATACAGGGCGATAATATTTGGTGGCAACAATTTGAAAAGTGAAATGGACATTCAGAGTGATTCAGCGCAAAACGAAAACAATAGTCCCTCAGAGACTATTGTTTTCGACTCTGGACTAAAAAAACTTACTCTGGAGCACTCTAAAGTTTTAAAACAAACCTCTATCAGAAAAAATATTTGAAATATGTAAAAAAAAGGAAATATTTTCTGCTTTCTTAATGTCCCTTATTTTCATTCATCCTATTCTTCGGTACTTGTATATTAAGGCAACAACCTTGGTGCAATTTAGTGGTTTTTTACAGATGGAAAGGTAGAAGTTACTTTTTGGGTGAAAGTTGTTTTTCATACCTTCTTTTAGGAAGATTCCAAATTATCGATATTTATAGTATGTTGGTAAACATTATCAACGTAATGAAGAAAAAAACATACTTTAGCAATTTAAAATGCAGATTTTAATTATTAAATAAGGATGGCATATTCCTTTAAAAAAATAAAAATCATTCTTATCCAAAACTTTCTGTAATTATTTCTCTACAATTCTTCTTCAAAAGTTCACAACAATTTGTTTTCGCTTAAAAAAAAAAAAAAATTTTAGGAGACTCGGCTTTGTGCAAACCTCAGTAACAGTGGCTATCTACTAAACACATTTTCTTGCTCTCTGCTTTAGAAAATTTTCAGCAAAATTCTGAATTCTTGCAGAAATTTTAAGACATTCCACAAGCTCATATTTTAAAAGAAAGGCAAAAAATATCACGATTTGTTTATAAAAACCATTGGAACTTAGAATACAACAAAAAACGATGCATACAAAAATGGCAGCATGGTTGCTGGAAGAATGAGTGTCAGAATGTGGTACGTTCTGACAATTTGGCGATTTCTACTAAGGTAGCTATATTAATACGTAAGTACATGTCCTTAATGACTTGATTTACATTGTACTTCTAGTCTAAATATTATGGTTTATCTTTTCTGTCCTGAAATCCTCACAACCTCTGATTCAAAGTATTGTGGATTTCTAATCTTCTACTGTATCATAAGGGTGATTCTGCTGGCAAAGACATAACAGCATCACGTCTTAGCAAATTCTTACTGGCATTCCAGAAAGATTTTTATTGCAAGAATGACCATAGAAAGATAATGTTTAAAGCTATTAGATTTTATGAGGCTGAAATGCTTTTAAAATAGTGACTCAGAACAGTCAACTGAAGAATTTTTTTTTTTTAAATAAACTATTTTAAATAATATGGTTGTTTTATATTATTTCTTTTGAAACCTTCATGATTTCAGTTTTTATGATATAAAGAGCATATTAGAATAGTAACTTTAGTAGTACCTTTTCTGAAACATTTTCATTGGAAAAAAAAATTTCTGAATCATGATTCCGTGTGTGTTAATACTCTTTGTCATCATCATATCTCTTTAAATTGAGCTCATGCTCTTTACATGCTCTTTGAACTGAGGTGTAAAGTAAACAATCTGCTTAGGAATATTAAAGAAAGTAAACAAAATCGTTCAGTGATGATTGCAAAAAGTAATATAACTTTGACAAGTCCAAAAGGTATCCAAATTAAATGCTTTGTTTTTGTGTGTTCTGTCCATAAATTTTACGATGAGATATAATTTGGAAAATCGCATTAATATAAGAGAGTGTTTTTATTTTCAGAATTCCTACTATATATATAGCTGTTGTGAATATTATTACTTATTCACAACAGGCATTACATTTATAGCTTAGAAATTTAATCTTACAATATGCATAAAAATTTAAAAGAAAGAAAGCTCAATCTAATTATGTGAAGATTCTCTTCCAATGTAATGAAATAATATAGGTATTAGAAAGGAAATGAGTTATTCTGATTGCTAATTTTTAGCCCAAAAGGTCTATAGTCTTGAAACGGTGTTTTGCGTCGAATTGCTAAAAGCATTGAATCACTTTTCAAATTGGTGCCACCAGCTATTATCGTCCTGTATTATATTTAAAGAAATTAAGTAATGTATGAATCTGCATAAATGTATGAATGTTTGTCATATCATGAAAAAAACCATCAAGCGGTAAGCCATCAAATATGAATATGAATATGAGCACCTGGAAGCCTGAATGAATTTCGAATGTGTTTCACTATCTATTTCATATTTTGTAAAACTTTAGCAAATTTTTGATTAAAAAAACTCTATGCTTTGTAGAGACATGAGTTTTTTTTTTTTAAAGCAGGAAAGATGAAAAATAAGCAATGCCCTCTCTGGAACTCAAACCACGGACCTCTCAAATATGCGTCGAGCATGCTGACCACTACACCATGAAGGCATGCGAAGAAGGTGGGAGAAATACCTTATATACTCATCCTTTTAAAGAGCGACTGAGGATTAGTAGACCCAATCACCTAATCCTGGTGGTGGAGAGTCATCATCCACCTCCTTTTTAGTTTGGGCATAGAATCATTGGGATTTTTTTGAAGCAGGAGTCATGAAAAATGAGCAATGTCTTCACTTGGATTCGAACCATGGACCTTTCGAACGCGTCGGGCGTGCTGACCACTTCACCACAAAGGCACGCGAAGAAGGCTGGAGAAATACCTTATAGCTTTCAAAGCAAACAGTAGCAGCACTGTACTGATTAAAACATTTTTATCTCCAGCTTGTAAGGCTGTCTATTGGAAATGCTAAAGATCTGGTTTTAAATATTTTTAGCACAAATGCTCTCAAAGTGTGTATGTGTGTGTTAATTTTAAAAAATGCCCCTTTGGGCATAATATAAAATCTGAAAGCTCTGAGAATTTTTATTATTATTATTGGTTTTCTAAATAATAATAGACTATTTTTGTATTTTTCATAGAAGCAGGATGAAGATCAACATATCAGCAGTTGGTTGCGCTGTTTGCAAAGTTCGGTAGACATTTTGCAAACGACAAAAAAGATTTTTAACCAAATGAGTTGTAGCTCTGTTTGTAATGAAGTGCTTAATTCTGAAGAAGGAGAGAACTATGTTAAAAGTTAGTAAAGTGTTATTTTTAGAAATATTCATTGTCAGTGAAGTATGTCATGTTATGTAAATATTGTTTGAAAAATGGAGAGAAATGTAAAATCTTTAAAATTTAAAAAATTAAACAACTTGCACTTTGGTGTTTAAATTTTTTGGTTTTGTTATGAATTGAAAATGAAATGCAATGGCATGTCAAGCATTTAAGCACCTTTCTAAATTTAATATTAAATCATGTATCTCAACTGAAACAAAATAGCTTATTTGCAAAAACTTGTTAAGTGTATTTTGCTAATTTATAATTATGTTTATATGTTTGCATTAAAGTTTTATGTTATTAAGTATAGATCCTAAGAAATTATTGTCAGTCATATAAAGTAAGTATTAATCTTGTACTTGTTGGGAAAAAGTTTGAATTACTCAGAAGTGTGAGGAAAAATTTTTTTAAAAAGTGCTGGTCATTGCTTTTAAATAATAAAAAGTTCAAGTTTTAAAGGGTAATTTGTAAACAAATGTCATAGCTTTAAAAGAGAAAACAAGTAAAGACATACTGTAATTTTTATTTTACTCAGTTCATATCTGAAACAATATATCATATCTTTCTTCTCCATCTGTTAGTAAATTGTTGTTCATTATCTTCTTTAGATATTTAACTCTTCAGTCCTTTTCTCTATAGAAGTGTTATTGGCCTTCTGATTTGAATTCTGTGCTTCACATTTAACCCTTTCGCGTTGGGCTGCTCAATCACTGAACAGATCTCTCGGGACATCACTCAAACAGGATGCATTGTCTTGTGGGAACAAGCAATTTGTGTTGCTAAGTCTTGCTTTGAAAAAAAAAAATTTTTTTTGCATAAATTATTGTGGTTCTAATTTTTGATACGTAATGAAAGGAATGCTCAGGTAGTTATCAGCGTTAATTTGAAAATTTTGTCATTATGTGAGCTGATGCAGTTGGTAGTCAACTGTAATTATTTACATTGCTCATCCCCAAGATTTCTGCTTTCATTTTAAAACAAAACACAAAAAATAAAAAATGCTGTTAATAAATAAGGGTCAACATTCTGCGGTCTCGATAAATTTCATCATAACAGACATCAAGCTACATTTAATGGTAACAAAAAAGACTTGTTAAGCAACTTACGTAAAAATTCATGTATGGTACATCTGAGAGTCATTTTAAACGGCAATTTGTTTGGCACACCAGACTGTGAGGTAATGTTAGTAGCCGATGTATAAGTGACATACCCATCCTGAAAGCGTTCAAGTTATTTCAGTGTACTTTTGCAGTAAATGCATAAAAATTTTCATTTGTTTAATCTTAATTTGTTAACAAGTTCAGTTTGATTGTGAAAAATTGGGGCAGTTAAAAATTTGATTTCAGTGGGAACCCAGTATTTTTCTCAAAGGCTTATTAGACATTTTCTTTGCCATTAATGTTCTTATCTTTTCTTATAGATTCTAACCATGTTCAATTTTTATTTTATTTTCTATCCGAACATTTCTTTTCCAAAATGTGCATATAAAATTAAAATCTTTATGCTTTAGATGTTATCGAAGTGTACAGAGTAGTACGCCGTATTGCTCTTGCATCCAAATCTTCAAGCAAGCAGACTGCTGCTATTCTCAATTTACTGAATGAAGCCGATGAAGCTTGGAACACTATTTGTGGCTTTTTGGCTGGTTCATCTCTCATGGCAAGTTTTGAAAATTTTATAATTCCAATTCTCTTGTATAATTATTTAGAATATTTTCATATTTTGTGAAGTATATGTTTTTATAAAGGGTTAAGTTTTTTTTTTTTTGTTGTTGTTTTGGCTTGAGTTTTACTATTTTTAATTTATTTCACCATGCTCATCATGTCCAAAATTTAGATGTCTAATATAATAAGTGTTTTTATCCAAATGACTGAATATTTGCTCATAAAACATTCATTGAGAATGTCAAACCCACTGATCATTTAGTCATTTTTACGGAGAATAATGCCCGGGACGCAGGGAGCAATTGATTTTTCATTTGCACTCTTTGGAAGTTTTTTTTTTAGTAGCAAACATGAGCATGAATCTCTTCAAATATGTTAGATAAATCCCTATAATCTGACATAAAATTATAAAATGTTTATTATTTTTTGTATATATATTCAGCTGCATTTTTAAATTAATTTTAAGTTTATAATTTAGCACATGTAAAGAATTATTTGTGCACAATTTTTACAACATTCCAGCTGATATAGTGGTTAGTGACCCTGACTGCTGTAGCGATGGACCGGGTTCGAATCGTGAAGAAGGCATGGTTGGAAGTGTCATTCCCTTCATAGAAGGCAACGGTGGCCACATATTAGGTGCTTCCACAATGAAATGGACACCCCTTCTGGCCCTTGTAGTGGCGTAAGGCTAATCGTTATTAACTAAAGCACCAGGCCATTTAAAAAAAAAAAACTTTCTAACTTAAATGCATTTCATAACTAGCAAATTCTTAAAAACGCAACAGATATTTTTCTGGCTTCAAAAGTGGGAAATGTAGTTTAAAAAAATGGACTAAAGAATACAGAAATTTTCTTTTAATTAATCTAAAATTTCAGTTCTACCACTTTTTGTATATTACTAATAGTGTTACATATGGCACTTTGCATCTACAGAACTTAATCGTAAAATTAACTTCGAGTTTCAGTTTAGGAAAAATTATATTGCAGCAGATTCTTTAAATATTATAATTCTGTAAATTGTTTATTATTTTATAATTTAAGAACTTAAAATAGGACTAAATTTGCTAGTGAATATGCATTTTTTCGATGAATATTTTGATGCGTTTTTATTTAAAAAAATAAAAAGTTGAATGATTAAAAATATATAAAAGTGGTATATTTAAAACTTTTTGATTAAATAAGTCTTTATATATAAATATCTTTTTATAAATTATTTATATGCAAATAATTCAAATTTAATGTAAAAATTACCAAAAAAAAGTAAACAGAACTGAGGAAAGTGTACCTTGTAATCTGAAACATTTTCTAATCCACACAGTGCCTGATTCCAAAGTATACAGGTTATTATAAATCTACTGCATTTGTAATTATTTGTGTAAAAGATTTTATATATTTTTGAAATGGTATTTATTATGTATTTTATTACCAATTTATTGTGTATTCTAATTAATATCAGCTAAATGTTCTATATGTTTTAGCTCTGGAATTGACAGATCATCATCAGATTATTGTCTATAAATGTTGTTTCTTTTGTTTATGTTCTATATGTTTTAACTCTGGAGTTGACAGATCATCATCATATTTCAAGAATAGCTCAAGTAGAAATGGAAATCCTCCATCCTTATGAATATGAAGCTATATAAGTAGCTGGTGAATCGTTTGGATTGAGACTTGTGGGTCTATTGCTAAGCTTTCTACTCAATTGTTTGTGACCAGTTCTGGTGTTCTACAATGTTCCTTGCCTTAAAAAAAAAAAAAACTTACCTTTTTTTTTTTTTTTTTTTTTTTCCAAAGACCTATTATTTACTGCTATAAAAAATCAAGTTTTCGTTTTCATTTAGCCTAGTTATTTAAAAATGATCCGTGACAACCCACAGTATGCAGCAGTACTCGCTGTTATTCACATGGAAATAATACATTACACGGAAGTACATAATTTTACAGATTAGTGTGGTAAGCATGGGGCTATTCAAATTATAATTCTGGACTGTCATGAAATTGTAGCTCCAAAATATTTTTCTTTCAACAACAGTATCTATTTTGTGCCATTCTTAATAGTAAATATAATGTATAGAAATATGTTTACATTGTGCTTTTAAAATATTTGGCAGATGGTGGCCTTTGTTAGCCTCTATCCAAAGGATTCTCCATAACTTTTGTTAAAATTTGGGTCCAATTTTTTTATTGAATATTGGTTTTAAGTTGTTGCATAATTTATGTTTTACTTACAAATACCTTTAAATAGCTGTATTGGGGGCTGCAGCTAATAAATCTGGTAATGAATGAAGGCCAATTAAAACTCAAAAATCAAGAAACTGCAGTATTACCGATGAATTCCCCCATAAGAACCATTGTTTGTCTAAAAGTTTTGAAGCTGTGGGTAAATTATTGGAACATTGAAAGAAGTTATGGTGGGCTGATTATGTCAAAATAGCTGAACATTGATTTTTAAAGAATTTTTTTTGGGGGAGGGGGAATCTCTCCATCATAAAATTTGCAAGTTTTGGCTATATTTCCTTAAAAAAAAAAATACAGTATTTAAAGAAAAAGGGTATTTACTGTTTAAATGTTAGAACTATTGTATATATAAAGGTATCTTAGTATCAAAGATTGTTAGTGCTTTGAAAAAAATCATTTATGTGATTATTTATTTAATAACTGTCTTCCTTTCAGCCTGAAGAAAAGTCATTGGATTTCTCCAGTGGTGTGTTACGACCAGACACAGAAGATAACACTAAAGCTTGTGGCCTTTGTCTGTTAAATGTAGATATCAAAATTTATAACAAAGATGAGAATCTAAAACTTTCATATGGCGGACGGAACTATCATAGTACTTGTGCTAACTTATGGGTGAATTGTGTTGACCCACTCTTACCTGCATTGACTCTACCTCACCTACTTTAACATTTATACTGTCATGTAGAACTATAAAGTGTATTTATTTTGTAATTTTAGTTGTTTAGGACATTATTTAATCTAGAATTTTAACTAATCAAAATAGATATTTCTTCTCCTTGAATTGCTCGTTTTTGATTTATTACCAGCACATTTAGCAAAAAAATTTTAATAATCATCTTTTATTTATTAACAGAAATTATATATTTATTTAAATTATTAATTCAAAAAAATTATATGCACTTTTAATAAAAAAAAAGTATTATATTAAAGTTTTCTATAGAAATCTTCAGTATTGTATATTTTGTTGATACTAAGATACTGTCCGTTCTATCCCTCCGAGTGCAGGATCTGTGAATAATGTGTTCACTTTTTTTTCGTCCTGAATGTACGTGGGAAATTTCAGCAGAAATTTAGATATTGGGAAATGTTTTTATGACTTTATTGCCTGTGATTAGAGGGTTAAAAAAACAACCAAACACCCTTTAATAGAAAAGCAATTTTTATTCTTGGGCATAAAATTGAACAAAATGCTAATATACACCTAGCAAATGTGTTTTAACTCCGCTTAACTTCACTCTAATAGAAAAAAAACAAAATAAATTAAACAAAAATAAAATGCTAAAATACATCTAATACTCTTAACACATATCTTAATTTTATTCTAACTGAGAGAGGGAAAAAAAAAAAGACTGTAATTCTTTGAAACATAAATTAAATGCATAATCTTAGTTATTGGTTGGTTATTGGATATGGCAAAACACATGAGGGCTGTCTACCTAAGAAAAGGGATGCCTTGGTATTCTGAGGGAAACTTGCTTCTATTCTGTATTGCCAGTCATGCAATGTTTCACAAATTTACTATTTTTGACTAATTGTGCTATTAAAATTTATTTCTATGAGAATTTGCTACTATTCCCTCATTTCCTTGTGCTACTTTTTTTGCTACTTTAATTTTTTTAATAAATCAAAAAATGCATATGTGTTACTATAATGTATTTACAAAATTAATCTACAATAAAAAGAACAATTCATATCTTTGGCTTCAGAAAGAACTTATACATCTTGCCAACTGTACAGAGTAATCGAACTGATTTCAGAAGACCTTCAAGCCAAGAAGATAATTGGAGGTTTGTTCATCAATGTTGCCAAAGCTTTTGATTGTGTCTAGATGGATGCTCTTATTTACAAAATCTACAATCTGGATTTCCCAGATTACATCACACGCATATTAAATCCTACCTAAAAAGTAGACACTTTGTCGTTCGCGTTGCTAACACTTTCGCAACCAGCCATGTTACTTCAGCCAGTGTACCACCGGGTTCCTTACTTGGCCCCACACTTTTCAATATCTTTGTGGACAATACTCTTCACACACCCAACACTACACACTTGCAATGTACACTGATCAACATAGTGATCCATGCACAAAGTGCATCTGTTCACCCAGTCCTCCAACATCTACAAATCCACATTTAGGCATTGGAGACCTGGCTAGCTAAATGGAAAATTTCAAGTAAATGCAGATAAGATAGTTGCCATTCTGTTCACCAGGAAGATTTCTGGTAATCTTCAATTTTATGGTGCAACGTTGCCCTGGGCTAATCAAGTCCGTTATCTTGAGGTGATCCTTAGAAATTCTTTTACAAGGACTCCTCACATTACATCTATCATCCAGAAGTTTTAAGCTTGTAAATTTAAACTCTCCCCCTTAATTGCTCAAAACAGTGTACTATCTATTGCTGACAAATTACTCATTTATAAATCCATTTTGCATCCCATACTCTGTTATGCCTTTCCAGTCTGTACTTATTCATGTAAGACAAGCAGAAAAAGATTAGAAGCTGCTCAGAACAGTCTTTTAAGGCAGATTATCAATTCCCCTTAGTACATCAGAACCAGTAAAAGTCATGTAGGGGTAAAAATTGTGCGGTTAAGAATGCGTTATTATAACCTTATGAAATACTTTCACCAAAAAATTAAGAGTTTATAGAATACAGATATAAAAGTTTTTAATAATGACTATTGTGATGGTAATAGCAAAAAACAGCCTATGACAATTCTGAATCCCCATTTTCTCACTCAATAGCTGCATTTTTACATATCTCATCATGGCCTTGCTTAAATTATTTTTTATTTATTATTATTATTATTATTATTTTTTTTTTTTTTTTTATGTGTGTAATGTATTCCACTACTACCAGTATTAAGTGTGTTGTACTTGCTTGTGTATCAACTTCTCCATCTCAGCAGCTTTCTGTCGCCAAAAATAATTCCTTACGTATTTATTTAAGCACAGTTTATTCAAAAAGAAGAAAAATACTGCTGTATATTTTGGCCAGTTAATAATGTTACAATTTCCATAATCGTCAACTTTGTTCTAGTAAAGATAAGGCACTGAGCCTAGTACCCTGGTGCCCGAGCACTGTTCTACTGAGTGAGCCAGGCACTAAAAGAAAAATGCATCCTCTACTACTCCAGATATGATAAAATTATTCTCCTGTATAATAATGCTCATCCACATGTTGCAGTGCCTTTCAAAACCTACTCAAAAACACTCAAATGAAAAAGTTTCCCCCTCGTGGTATGTTCACCAGACATTGCTCCTTCTGATTACTACATGTTTCTATGTAACAGGTATGTAACTATGATGCATGACCTGTCTGAGCTGTGCTTCACATCATATAAAAATACCAAAAATTGAATTGATTTGTAGATAGCCTCGAAAGTTGAAGCATTCTGCTGATGTGGTATCCGTATTCTGCTAGAAAGATGGGGAAAAGTAGTGACTAATAATGGACAGTACTTTTAATGAAATGTAATGTACCATTCTTTCACAGTAAATGCCCAATTTTTTATTTAAAAAAAGGGCGGAGACTTGTTTGTACTCCCGAGATTTATTTCAAAATTCTTATTTTTTGTTCGGGGGTATTTTTGAAATAGGGTAAAAATATAATTTCAAACTGCAGTTAGTAGAAAGAAAATAATGTTAAATAAGTGTAAAGAAGAATTTTGATCTGGAGTAATGTTAGTCTATTTGTAGAATTTATTGATTCTTTTCTAGTGCTGTAAATTTTCTTTGTACTAACTAAACAATCTAATGCTTTTAAATGTGTTGCTGGTAATTCATAACTCTTCAATAATAAGGTTATAACTGTGAAACTCAATTGTTCTGCCACTTATAAATATCACTAATTAATTAAAATCCATCAGAGAAATAAAACAGGGTTAATGAATACACAAAAAGCATAATGTCATACAATTTAATATGTAAGAATCATAATCAGGCATTAATTACAAAAATTGAATCTGTGCTTTGTTAAATTTGATTGGATTAGTTAAGTATGTTAAAGATTAACTGTCTATAGGGATGGAGCATTTAAAGAGGATTTCTTAAGGAAGACGGTCTCATATTCACATTACACATGCGTAAAACAATGAAGTTTCCTGTTCAGCTAGCCCATTTCCCAAAATTTGAACCTGAGTTAAACTACAGTGTTTCATGGTCTTACTATAAGATGGGTGCTGGACCTTTATGTATTGTCGAAATTTCTGTGCAAATAATGCAGAGATTAAATCTTATTTTTAAAATCATACATGATTAATGTTACACGTTATTATTAATCCCCTTCCCTATACTTTACTTTATGGTCTTAATGTATAAAATATATCAATTGTAAAAACAATCTTTCTACGTCAACTAGTATAATAGGGAACATATATGAAACTTTTTTTTTATATGTGGAGAAAGTGAAATTTTGGCAGAAGTATCACACCAAGAATTCTTTAAATATCTTTGGTTTTCAAACTTTTGTCTGATATTTTTACCTATTTCATCAGCAACAAAATTTAATGATCATTAACATTTTCTGTGATCGTCAATGATTTTAATAGGGATGTGGATGGTGTCCCTCCAGGTATCTTAGTTGATGTATAAATAAATGCTAATTTATTTTGTTCTCTAGAATTGTTAAAAGCAGTTTTAGTGTTATGGCAGCAACTTCATCTTTCAAAAGACTGCTGAGTTACTCTTCTCCTGCTCCCAATTCACAGACATTAATATACATGCACCTTCATGACTAGCAAGCAGCGAGTTTATATTATGTCATAAGATCAGCATTATCTGCTGATAAAATTTTAAAATTAAAGCACATATTGTTAGATAATTGTCAAAATAATACAAAATATTTTTTTAAATTATGATGACTAAGTAATGTTAAAATGGGCATTTATGGCAGGACACTTCCACTCCTCCCCCTCCCCAAAGCTACCTTTTTCTCAAAATATTTAGGAAATAGCAGAATAGGGCATTTTGCCTGAATATTTGGATTTTAGCTATACAATATTCATTTTTAATGCTTGAAATTATTAAAAATAAACAAGAAATGAGAGATTTATAAATTGTTGAAATAATGCAAACTGTTACTTCTGTGTTGCTTGTTCCTTCAACAAACAGCATGAAAATTTTAGTAATTGTTGCTGTTGTTTAAAATAAATTAAACATATTCTAAAAAGAATTCAAACATGTTTTTATATTTAAAAGCTGTTTTTGATAAAAAGTGTAATGAGTAAAAACTCCCCTCTTAAATTGTATATATATTTATTTCTATTGTAAAGTTTCTTATATACATATTTTTTAAGAATAGCTTAAAAAAGAGCAATTAATTTTTGTTGTGCATGATGATTAATATAGTTCATCCTAAATTTATATTGAAAAAGTTAAAAACATTAAAATTAATGTTACTTGATACGTAAGTATTAACTGTAAAGTATGCATTGTATTAAGTAGGAACCTGTTTTAAGATTTGACTGTTATTAATGAAAGAACTGTTCTTAACTGTATGAATTTATATAGTTATTCACCTGAAATAATGTTAAGGTTAGAAATATTTATTGAGTTCTGTCTGGGAAAAGTAGCATAACTATCTATACAGAATTAAAAATTTAAATATTATGTAAGGCATGCATTATTCAGTGCATGTCTGTCATAGTATGGTAATTAGGCAGCATTCTATTTAACAAATAATACAATTATATGAATTTGTCAGAATTAATGAATAGGAATTGATGTGATACTCATCCTTGAATCGACTGTTTAATTTTTGCTTATGATATGTGATAGATTTTATGTTCCTTAATATTTGCTTTTGCGTGTTCATGAACTTTCTTTGATTTTAAGTAAAAACAAGTATTATGAATGAAATAACATTAAAAAAAAATAAATAATTAAAAGTGTCGGCATTGTGGTACTAGCAGCGTATATCTGATGTGCCATCACCACTAGTATCTCAAAATGCGGCTGTAGCTGGTCCCTTATGGAATTAATGTTATATGCTTACTAATAAACACAGCAAATATCTGGTTTTCAAAACATGCCTTTGTGCATGTGGCTGTTTTACACTTTTTTAGTTATTCTAAGTGGTATTACATAGCTGCCAACTCTCCTGGTTTTTCTTCATATCTCCCAGTAGACCACCGAACCGTATTGTTCATAATTTTTAGCCTTAAACTAAAGGAAAATGTTTCTCAGCAATAATTTAAATTTATTGAATTAATAGCTTATTTGTTTATGGCAAAGCACTCAAAGGTATAGGCCTAAGGGGAATGCCTTCATGGAAAAATTTCTAATAGAAACTGTCTTGTATACATGTTACAATGAACCGTGCATTGCAGGTTTGGAGTTCCTTTGAAATGGTGTCGCCATGCTTGCAAAAATCTCCTGATTTTTAAGATATCAAGGTTGGTAGCTATAGTATTACCAAGCAAAGATCAGTGTTTACTTTTTGATTATGAGGGAAAAGGGCTAAATAATATCTAAAAAGATGTTTTCTTTTCGATTATAAAACAAGCAGAATACAAACTAGGATCATTCATAATAAACAATGGAAAGTACGCTAGTTTTGCTGTGTACTTGTTGGTAATAGAAACAAACAGAGCATATTCAAACATTCTACTCAGAGGTGACCAGCTACAATAGTCCTTGGTTTGAGACACTAGTCAGCTTTACTAGGACAGGGTTTTCTTGAATTCAATAATTTTGTATTATTTTATACACATACATTTAGCTTTGGTTTTTTATTATTATGTATGTGTGTAATCTGTATTTTATATAAATATATTTCAAAACATTATGATTTGTCTATTTATTATTACAATAGTGTGATTAGAAAGTTAAATTAGTAATTGGATTTCCCCCCAAAATTAAACTATGCCTGCTGTAAAAGATATATTAAAATACTTTTCTTTTGGCCTGACCTTTTAAACATTTAATTGATGAATGTTAAGCATGACTGTCTATTTAACTGACTGTGGACTTGATGAAGTGAAGGGGAAAATGTAGTGTGTCAGGACTTAGAGACTGAAGACCTAGTTGCTTGGGTGTGTTGGATCTGGTAACCCTTCCCAGTCACATTTTAAGTATAGAAGGTATTAAAGATCAAATAAAAGTATTGTATTAATCCCATGAATCGCAGAATAGATTTTGTTTAATCCGTATTGAGGAGTACATCCTGGAATTAAAAGCACAGATTATTTCAAGAAACTGTTAACAAATCTGCCAAACTTAAACACTTAAAACGGGAATTTCCCAGTCTTTCTTTAACAATCGTCTATTTTCTCATCTTGGGTTACACATTGTCCTCTTCATTTGTAAAGACAGCCACAGTTGTCTGACATTCTTCAATTCGGAAGATACCTAGTCAAAGATCTGTATGTAAAATGAGAAAGTTTATTAGTTGTCTTCTAGTTTGCAGCAGCCTGCTGTTTGCAAACTCGCAAAAGATGAATTGTGAGCTTCTTTTTAAACAACCATGATAGTTTTTTGGGAAGATGAAGACTTAAATGTATTCTCAGTCTATATTTTTCCTACCCAATTTTAAGTCACATTTAACTTTAATATAGCTTTAGTTTTAATAATATCCTCCTTCAGTTATCAGAATTAGCATTCAATTATTCATTTTACATAAATTAGCTGAATAGGTAAGTTTATGTTTGTAATTATCAATTCTGTATTATGACTCATAATTAAATATTTTTTAATATTATCCACTTAATGCTTCAGTCAAAATTCAGGAAGTGGTCTTTTTGCCAATTGTTGTATTCTTTATTTTAATTCGAAGCTGTAGCAGATATATTTGGTCGCATTCATATCAGAAAAAAATTCTTGAATGTATTTATTCAGGTACACTCAAATAATTTAGTTTGATGTGCTCAAGTTAACTTTGTTGGGTGAATTAAGAGTTAAAAACATGTAATATATTGCATAACATTTAAAAATGAAACACCATAAAAGAAGTGAAAACATCTTTGATTTATTATTAACTTTAAGGTCTAATCTCGCACACTATAAAGAATTACAGCATTCCTTTCATATGTCCCCTTGTTGTGTAGTGGTTGCTTTCTGTCATGCATCATGAGCAATGAAATGACTAAATGACCTGTGAGTATTGGCGTTTGCCCATAAATATGTTAAAACTGCAAGCGTCTGGCCATTTGTAACAATAACAGCAGTTTATTTTAATTTGCGAACTTTAAAAAAGGAATTGATCCCTGAGTCAAGCTTCTTGACATTTTATTAAAAAAAAAAAAAAAAAAAAAAAAAAAAAAAAAAAAAAAAAAAAAAAAAACATGAAACAGCTTTAGCATATTAGCGAAAATGGATGGTTCATTTCCCAGTAAGGGTACAGTTGGTGTTTTGTTTTCTTCTCCAAAAATCCTAATGCTGTGTGCAATATTTTTAATAAATGATAGTTCAGTTAAAAGTGTACAGAAATTCCTTGATTATGGAATAAATAATGTTTTGAATTAAGCCTGATGATAATTTGCTTGCTTTCTTTTCATTTTAAATGGTTGGTTATCAGTTTGCCTAGGTTGAAATGCATGATTAAAATGAGAGCTCTTAAAAACATAGAATGGAATAACCATATTGTAATAAACAGAAAAATACTAACAATTTAGATGTATTTTCAAGCTGTTGAATCAGAGTATTATAAACAAACGGAACTCACTCAGTAGTGGAAGAATAATCGTTATTAGAAATTATGAGACTAAATTATATATGGTGACTTAAAAAAAATTTAATGGCAGTACAATTGAATTAGTTTCATGGTCAAGCAATTTCTTTTAACGGTATTAAAAATTTCAGCATTTTGTATAATTAAATTATATGCTGTTTATAAATAAAAATGATTCTCACATACTGTGACATTATTTGCTGTTGGTGCTTTTTCCATTTGTAAAGTCTTTTTGTACGGATGGTTTGTGATAGTAATTTTCTACCATTCTGCAGTAACAGTTTTTATATTATTATTGTTAAACATACAGTCAGGGTTTCATTAATTGGAAGTTGATCAAAATATTTTCTATTGTTGTTTTTAACTAATTGTGTTTTGAACTCTAATTTTATATTGATATGTCATGCTAAAAACTAAAATGTGATACTGATTTGCTGCTGTTTTTAAAAATAATTTAGAAAATATTCAGAGTTGTCATTTTCCCTGTAATATTGTTTACAGTAAATTTGTAATAAGTTATTTGCTTCTGTATTAATTTGTTGAAAATCATTTTTGTTTTAATATTTCATTACCGTATATTGACCTGTCTCAGCTACATTTTGTGGTTATGACTAAATTAAAATGTTGGATAAATTTTGTGTGTGTGTTAAATTTTATCATATCATCAAGCAATGGTGTGTTGTATTTATAAAAAATGAATATAGGAATTTTTCCTGGTGATGTTAATAATAAAAAAGTGATATTTTATGATCTTGTAAAAATTAAACTTTGATTTGAAATTTCAAAGTATGGTTTGAATTTTTGTTTCGTTAATACATATAGTAAGTAAAACAGACATATAATAAAAAAAATTTTCTTTTTACTTTTTAACCCTCTGAGTGGTATGATCGGCTTTATAAGGTCATGAGATTTTTTGTCGCTAGGTATACATTCGCTTATAATTTAATGTATTTTGCTTTCTTACTTTTTTGATAATGTAAATATCATCTTAATGAATGCAAATTATGAAAATACAAACTGAAATAAGTCATCACTGAAATTTGGCTAATAAATGCTCTTTAATAACAGGTTGCCATGACAGATCCAAAAATCTCTGTTCTCAGAGGATTAATTTTTTGTGTCTGAATGTTTGCTTTTGTTAAAAATACTGTATGTAAAAACTCGTCCAAAAATGAAATGGTCCACCTGTGGCCAAAGGAACATCGCTAAACACTGTAGTTCGACTCTCAGTACAGAACGGGATACATGCTTGGGAGGTTTTGTCATTTTTACAATGTGTAACATAAAAGGAGTCAGCTCCCAGTTCAAAATTCGGCAAAATATGTTACTGAGAGTTTTCATCTTTTTTACTCGTGTGAAATAGAAATTTGAACCATCTTACATATTAGTGCAACTATCTTGGTGCCGTTTGGCAGTTATTTATGAAAGGAAA
>KK114443.1:0-13368 GCA_000611955.2 Stegodyphus mimosarum
TAGTTAGGAGAAGAGCTCAAAATTCTACCTAGTCTCTAGGAGCTCAGCGGTAGAATTTTTTTTTTGAGTGTGTGCACAGGTATCGAACATGAGTCCAGTGTTAGGTGAAAATTGTGTTTGAAGACTGTCCGCTATACGTTCAGCCTTCTCAGTGTCTGTTAATGCCATCCGGTTATCAACCGTGCCCATTAAGGGGGGGAATGTCGTGTTTAGGTTTGCGTAGCCGAGCGCTAGCTTCCCAAAGGCTATTGTCTGAAGTCTTTAAGGACTTAAGATAATTTGAACCAGTCAAGGTTATCCTGAAGAATCTACCCAACAACATGACCGAAGAAGCAATTTTCAATGACTTAAAAAGACGAAACTATCCTATACAGAAGGTTAAACAATTCACTAGAAGACGTCAGAACGTTATGGAAAAAATTTCAATATATTTACTGGAATTAAATAAAAATAAAGCAGGGCAAGCCATCTTTCACCTGAATAATATGTTCAATGTGAACGTGAAAATAGAAAAATACACACCAAGGAAAAGAATTATTCAATGCTACCGATGTCAGGAGTTCGGTCATTCACAGCACCTCTGTACTAACGTTGAAAGATGCTGCAAATGCGGACAGCAGCACAGAAGTAAACTATGCCCACTTAAACCAGAAGAAAAACCGAAATGCATATTCTGCGAAGAAGAACACGTCAGTTCATACCGAGGTTGCCCCGAGTACAAGAGGAGATTTGAGAAAAAGAAGACTTACAAAGCAGTAAATACCCAAAGCATAAAAGAATTTCCAAAACTAACAGCAACTGAAAATAATCCCAAAGAAGTAAACTCCAGATCAACGCTGTACAGCGAAAAAGTTAAAAAGACTTTACAACCCCCACCAGAAGACTTCAGCGAGGCAATCAACTGGTTGCAAGATAAGAAAATACAAAATTTCCTAACAGACGACTCAGGCCAACGCAGTTCGCTAACACAGGCACCCGCGCGGTTGCGCTATCCCAGAGTAACTTGTGTGGGCTATTTTCTAGAAGTTGAGACATAGCATGTAAAGAAATGAGCAGCGTGAAGCTTGAGGAGAAGTGAAACAGCTTGGTAATGTAGGAGAAACGAGAGAGATATTGGAGAATAATAGCAAATGACATGGCATATCTTGTCTTGTGCATAGAAATAATAGAGAAATGAAATGAAGTCGTCAGCAGTAAGTTTCACACTACGAGTCTATGTCCGCTACGCTGATTGGGCGAGAGTACCGAGGACCAATCTGAAAGGCAAATGCGGAAGTATGGCAAGCGGGTTAGGTGGGCGGAGTTAGGAAGGTCCAGGATGAATCAAGCTGATCCAATCAGAGCGTGTCAAAGTAAACATTGCATGGGATACGTGGACATGTGAATAATGCTGGTGCTTAAGAGATTTATGGGAATTATCATGAAAAATTATTTAGTAACATTAGAAGATAGTACACAAATAAATAAGACAGTGCTGGGGGTGAGATTTACAAGTGCATAAGAAGAGGAGATGAAGTTACAAAATATAATGAAAGAAAAACAGAACAATACATAAATACAGGTACAAGTGAAATACAGTTAGATAATAGAGGCCAGGGTCCATAATAAGACTTTCATTTTTTATTATATTAATGCATTTAATAGTATCAGTTTTTTTTAAGCAAGTTTGCATAATTACTCGTAGGAGCAATGTTTAATGGCAGCTAAATATAATTAGAATATAATAAGAAATATATAATAAGAAAGACAGTTTAATAATATAATAAGAAATATAATAAGAAAGACAGTTTTAAGATCTGAACACTGCAAGTGGTCTTCTACTGTAGCGCTGACTATTGTAATTATAGGCTAGACGTGGTATTCTTCTATGAAATCTTTTGGCAAGATGTTTGATGTATGCCATTATTGTGGGCAAATTAAGTTCTCGGTGTAACGCTTCATTCCGTATAAACCATCTGGAGCGTGTGATTTGCCTAAGAAAGTTATTTTGATGCACTTGTAATCTTTTCATTTGAGTATCACAAACAAAACCCCAGACTGGTCCTGCATAAGTAAAGATGGGACGCAGCATGGATTTATAGAGGAGTAATTTATTAGCTAGCGACAAACCGCTTTCCCGAGCAATTAAGGGGGAAAGTGTAGCTTTACGTGCTCGGTACTTATTGAGTACGTGTGAAATGTGGGGTTTCCAAGTGAGATGTTGATCAAATATGATACCAAGATAACGGGCCTGCTTGGTCCAGGGAATAGGGGTGTTATTCATTATTATGAGCCAATCATCTTCTGTTTTCTTTTTTCTAGTGAATAACATAGCTTCCGATTTTTCAACGTTGACTTTCATCTTCCATTTTTGAAGCCAGGTTTCCAATGCATGAATATGTGATTGGAGTGCTTGTTTTACTGAGCTAACAGATGCATTTTGCGTCAGAATTGCAGTATCGTCTGCGTACATAGCGAGTGTTGTGTTATGCATGTGTGGGATGTCGTTCGTGTAGAAATTATAGAGTAGCGGGCCTAAAAGGGACCCTTGTGGGACGCCGCTGTTAATAATGCGACGTGATGAGTATGTGTTATTTACACGAACAACGAAGTGTCTTTCCTGTAAATAGGAAAAAATTATGCGTGTTATGTATGCAGGGAAACCCTGAGTTATGAGTTTTGCTATGAGGCCCTCTAGCCATACCCTATCGAATGCCTTGGCAACATCCAGAAATATAGCACCCGTGGTTAGCTTATTTTGGAGTCCGTACGAGATGAGCTCAGTCACTCGATATAGCTGGTGAAAGCACCCGTGGTAAGCTTATTTTGGAGTCCGTACGAGATGAGCTCTGTCACTCGATATAGCTGGTGAGTTGTGGAATGGTTTCTGCGGAATCCATGTTGATGTGGGATGGTAAGGCGTCTGTCTTCCATATCTTTGTGCAGTCGCTGAAAGATAATATACTCAGCTACTTTACTCAATGCAGAAAGTAGACTGATCGGTCTGTAATTAAAAGGATCTGTAGCTGGGCGTGATAATTGCCGTTTTCCAGACGCTCGGGTAAATTCCAGTCCTAAGGATGATGTTGATTATTTGTACAAGCTTGAAGACGGTGAAGATTCCCATGTTTTGCAGCATTTTATTAGTAATTTTGTCCATTCCAGGGCTTTTCCGGGTTTTTAATTTCAGGATGTACTCAAGGACCTCCGAGGGAAGAACTGGAGGAATGTTTGTAATGTTGTTATTGGAAGTAAAATTTGTTATTGTATCAGCAACAAATTTTCCTGTGGGTGGATGTGAAATGTCATGAGTATTAAACTGACTGGCGAAATGATCGGCTAGCGATTCGGCCTTTTCAGTTTCAGTGTATGCAATTCCTGACGGGCCGTTAAGGGGCGGAATGAGATTGTTGCATCTTTTGTATTTAGCAGTAGCCTCCCAGATTGAGTTATCATCCGGGCTAAGCGACTCTAAATAGTTAGCCCAGCGGTGTTGTGCATGTTTCCGAGTCAGGATCCTGACTTCCTGGTTAAGTTTATTAAGTAGGGTTTTATCTGCAGGGTATCTGTATTTCTGCCATTCTTTTCTTGCAGCGTTGCGTCTTTTTATGAGGTTTCGAATTTCTGCATTCTTTTGTACTTTTCGATCTAAAATGGGTTTGCTATTATTAGACAGAGCAGTGTGCATTTCCAAGGTAAGATTATTCACTAAGGCATCTAACTCATTCACATTATGTGCTGTAAGTGTTGTATACTGTGTGTTGTTTAGGGCTTTGGTGTATGAGCACCAATTTGTTATGAAGGCCCTTTTGACTGGTGTGTTATGGCGAGAAATGTCAAGAGTGATGATGACCGGATTATGATCCGATGACATTTCATCTAATGATTTTACCTCGTGAAATTGTATTCCTCGTAGGAGAAAGAAGTCAATAATTGAAGATGAGGTGTCGCCATAACGTGTTGGTGTGGGTGGAGCTGCGATGGTAATTCCTACTGTATTAGCAAACTGCTGAATTACTCGTCCTAGGTATGTGTTGTTTACGCAGTTCCAATCGCGGTGGTGTGCGTTGAAATCTCCACCTAAGATTATTCGATTGTTTATTTGAGATAGTAGCCTCAAATCGGTGGCTACATCCTTATGTGCACGTCTGTTATGTGGAATATAGGTGGAGACAACTGTGAATGGTCGTGATGTGTTTGGAGTGACTGTTATAGCTAGCGCCTCAACGGCTAAAAGCTGTGGAAGTGTTATGCAAATATGTGGAATAGAGCGCTTAATGAGAATAATCAAACCCCCTTCAGAATGTCTAGTATTCCGTACTCTGTCTTGTCGATACATTTCATAATTATGTATACTACATTGAACATTAGGACCAAGCATGTGTTCTTGTATGAGTATAATGTCCGGGTCATACTCCTCTATAAATTCCCTGAGCTCATAGATCTTATGAAAGAGTCCATGTGCGTTCCACGTTACCACTTTAAAGACACTGGCCATAGATTTAATTAATATTAGCTAACCCGTTGACATCTTCTACAACTTGGTACAGGATATTAACTTTTTCATTAAGGGTGGTACTGCTCTGCACCTTAGGTAATTGGGTTTTAATTATTTGCAATATATGATGTAAGTCAGCTCCAAAAGCTTTCTGAAACTCAGACATAACTTTAAGGAGTTCCAGAAAGTCTGTCAAATTTGCTATACTATTAACATGATTAAAATTTTCTGTAACATGAGAGACATTATTATTGCTGTTATTATTGGTGCTTTCACTATCGGTACTACTGGCCAATGTCTTTTGCGCAGCAGCAAATGGGCGGGGCTTAGAGGCAATGCTATTTTGCGGTTTAACATTTGAAATGCTAGACTTAGCCGCCTGTGCATAGCTGATTCCAGGGCGAGCACTGTTGGTTTTTGATATTTTTCTGATGCTTGGAAACTTTGGGCAACCTCGATAACTGGCTGGATGATCTCCAAAGCAGTTTACACACTTAGGGGTTTCCAGTCGTCCTTGCTTATCACAGTTCTTAGTAGCATGATCACCAGCACACTTGACGCACTTCGGAGCAAAGTGGCAGTTATCTGAGCTATGATGCCACTTTTGGCAGTTGAAGCACTGAGGTACTTGTTGCTTGGCCACGTATTTTTCAACAGTGATGGAAAATCTACTCAGATCTTGTAGTTCATAAATATCATCGATTTTTTCATTTTTGAAAAGCTGCACCTGGAATAGCGGCATAGGGGCCTTCGTCCTAAATTTTGTTAACTGTACAACTTTGTGTACGTAAAATCCGCGAGTACTGAGAGCCGCATGAATTTTGTTTTTATCCATATTGGATGGAAGTCCACGTATAACAACCTTAACAGGGCGTTCTTGCTTTGTATTGACTAAAAAATGCTCAACATTATTTTGTAAGAAATATTGACTAATAGTACGATGGTCAGTAGGTGTTTTTGGTAATATTTTTAAGAATTCCCCACTAATACGACCGAGGAATTCAGCATGAGGCAACTTTTTTGCTAATTCTTCTAAATAATCATCATATGTGATATTCTCACCAGGTCTAACCATTATGGGGGGGATAACACTTACATTAGCCTTTTGCTGCTGCATGTGGTTACCTACATTTGGAGAACTAGTATCCTTAATATTTAAGTTACTTAGACTTTGTGCAACATTAACATCAACATTATTTTGATCAATATGCATATCATTGCAAATTACATTGTTTACAATTTCATTGTTACTATTTTGCAATAGAACATTAAATTTATTACCAGTGGGAACTTGTTCTTTTGAATTAATCATTTGTACTGCTCTAGCAGTTTTAACTGGTTTAACAAAACCATCTGCATCAACTATTTCCATAGGATTTGATTTTCTTTTATTTGCACCACGCGTTACGGCGGGAGAGTGCGTGTTATTTTTTTCAGCCGAAATTTTTGCAGTATTTTTGACATTATTAGCATGATTTTCCTTAACATTAGCATTAACATTAACTATGCCGTTATTTATAGGAGCATTAGCATTAACATGAGAGTTATAAGCACCAGCATCATCACATTTATCATTAATTTTTGGGAAATAACTTGCCATAAAACCGCACTTACCTTCTATTTCCAAAATCCGAGATCGTGTTTTTTTAGCTTGTTCCTCCATGAGTAGAATAGCAGGGTTCGGTGGGTCGGCACATGATCTGACTTTTTCCATATCCAGGATGGTTTCTTTTAGTACGCGTAATTTCAGGCGTAGTTTTTCCACTTCTTGCATATTTCGTTTATATTCTTCTTCAGTCAGCGTAAAATCCAGAGTAACATTATTCGAATCCGGTTGAGCAGCAGCGTTTCCGCAATCCATATCCGTTTCCGAGTCCGTAGTCGGTAGGGGGGGAAATCTTCCGATATCGGAGTAAATTCCGGTGAAGGAGCCGATGCAGCTTCTTCCGACATGTTAGCGATATAGCACAGACAGATTCTCCCATGTTCAGACATTATCTCCCATGTTCAACAGATTCGTTCCGCTAAATCGCCGGCAGAGAAGTTTGCAGCTGGATTTAGTGCAGCATTATCCATCATGAAATTTGCCGAAATGAAAGATTAGATGAACAATTAATGGTAAAATAATTATATGATATGATATTTCATGTTTTTCATCTTACAGGCCCTCCTGTTTCTCAACCAGCATCCTCCGGGGTCAGATCGCGAGAAGGTGACCTCTCACGTGACGCGCCTCAACAAATCGCCAGCTGTTCCCCCAACAGAAGCTGATTGGCTCCCAGTAAGAACACTCTTCGCCGCCGATCACCAAACGTACGCCACACCAGATGCTTATCTTCTCCCTCTATCCAAATTACGTACTATAAGTACATGTCTTAGCTTCGCCTATATGGCGTGGTAGTATTACCTTTATTCCTAATTTCAACGCCTAAGGGCTGAAAATCTCCAAACGTCCGGTGAAAGTTGTCTTTGCAACTAAATGCCGCTTGATCAAAGAATAGATTACGATTACGATAGACTCATAGGCATCATCATAGCCAGCTGAGACACGAAACGTGTCGCACTTACTGCAGTTCCTAACCCAGTCCCGTAGGCGGTTAGTGTTATAGTTCCAGATAAATCTGATATTCAAACAAGATGTCCCAATCTGGGTCATCTCGTTTCTACAAAAATGCTGATGACGACTCTAGCGATGAAATTAGTTCCATCAAATCTTTTGACGACTCACCTAAATCGACCAGGACATTCCCGCTAAAGAAAAAGGACTTCTACAAAACCCCTCCAAGCAATGGATCAAAGAAAGCTAAAATCTCTAAAGAAGAAGCAGAACCTAAAGGAAGAAAAGAACCTCAAGTACTTACCGCAGAGATGATAGAAAAGAGAATTAAAGTAAAAGGTTACTCCCAAACGCTGAAGGAATTAATTCATGAAAGCGAACAAGAAGGAATGGATTTCAAAATAGAAAAATATGAAGAGACCTTCCGACCATACAAACTCATAGAAGAGGGAGCATGGAAATCGAATCTAAGCGAATGGAAGCCTCCTAATAAGACGGCCAAGCCCCGGACTGCAGAAACCCCTATGGAAATAAGCTGCGAGAACAGATTCGCTAATCTAAGCGAAAACATAGAAAATGAAAATTCAGATAATACACCAGCTGAGCTCCCCCCCCCAATAGTATTCAAGCAGGAAAATATCCACTGGATAGAAATAAGCAAGCTACTGAATACGGTCTGCAATGAGGAATTTGAAGCCAACACACGAGGCAGTAATATTAATTTGCAAGTCAAAAATATTGAAGACTATCGTAATGCCACCAGGTTTCTAACCAAGCGAAGTATACCATACCATACTTTTCAATTAACCAACGAAAAACCACTCAGAGTGGTAATTAAGGATTTACCCAATCATATAAAAGAAGAAGACATCTACGAAGATTTAAAAAGAAGAAGCTTTCCAATTTTAAAAGTTAAACAATTTAGCAGAAGTAAAAAATACAATTTTGAGAAGATCCCCATCTACCTCCTAGAGCTGAAAAGAACCAAAGAAGGTAATGCGATCCACAACCTAAACAATATGTTTAGTGTGAATATTAGGATAGAAAAATATTCGCCCAAGAAAAGACCAATACAGTGTTTTAGGTGTCAGGAGTGGGGACACTCCCAGCACCTATGCACTAATCCCGAAAGATGTTGCAAGTGTGGCAAGAATCACAGAAGCAAGGACTGTTCTCTAACAGAAAATGATAAACCTATCTGTATTTTCTGCAATCAAGATCATGTATGTAGCTACAGAGGCTGCAGCGCATACAAACGCCGATTCGAGAAAAATAAACCACGCAGAAAACCTGAATTCAAAATCACAGAAGAAGAATTTCCCCAACTAACTAAGAACGAGCAAGCAGCAAACAGAAAAGCGAAGCCGCTTTACTCTGAAAAAATTAAGAAAACGCAAAGCAGAAAGCCGACAGCCACGCAAGAAATAATTGAGGCAATCTCGACCCAAACTCAGGATCAGAATATCACCGACTTTCTGAAGAGCACCATCACCTATGTACAACAAATTCAAGAAGCCGAAACCACATTTGGAAAACTTACAGCTGGTTTTCAAGCTCTGATGGCTATTATCAAATTTGCCGAAATGCCGTAGATCTCTACACAGCAGTACAAAACTTTAAGTAACTATGAAAAACTTTAATTTTCCATTTACAGGTTATCCTGTTTCCTAAGCAGCATTCTTCGGGGTTAGTTCGCGAGAGGGTGACCTCTCACGTGACGCGCCTCGTCGAATCCCTGAACTTTCTACTGAACGATGCTGATTGGCCACCGGTAAGAGCAGCAGACTGCTTCCCAGATGCACACTTATTTTTCTACTCTCAACTTCGCACCATGAGTGCTAGTCTAGCTTCGCCGATAAGGCGTGGCGATTTTCGCCTCTATTTTCTAATCTACCATCGCCTAAGGGCTTTAAACTCACCAAAAGCGACAGTTAAAGCAGTAAATCTGCTAAATGCTGCCATTACCATTTCTACTGAACTGAACTGAAGACTCATAGGAGATCATTCGGAGGGTTACTTTCACCTGTGAAGGTTGCTTATCCCGCTGCTCTGTGCGTATTCGTACGTCCCTGTATGCTATCATGCCAAAACAGCGTCGAAAGCCTGTCCTAGTTGATCAAGCCTATGCTTGCCTCATTGCCGGTTTTGGGCATCGTGAGGATGATCCCGAAGATAAAGAAATGTTTAAAGCATTGAAGTTAGTAGATGAACTCCAGACTGCCGCAAGCCGTGGTAATCCAGTCAATGATGAGCTTTTACGCGCAGAAAGGAGATTTTATGAGATTATGGATAAAGAGGGGTATGATCGTGTACAATTTTATGATGTCAATCATGCCAAACAGTTCCTGAAAGATGATGACTTTTTGATCGAGCTTGAAAGGAGACGAAAACTTCGAAGGCAGAAAATGTTCAAGAAGCCAACTCCCGAAGCTGAAAAAGGTGATACGGCTGGCTGGATCAAGCCGCAGAAAACTGTGAAAAGACCTGCAATTTCTGATACCGAAGTTAGAAATTCGCCTAGCAAAAAGAAGATACAGCCTGTCCCCCCTGCGACAGAAATCACTACTAACAATGCTTTTAAAGCATTAGATGATGTGCCAAGCACTGGCGAGCGAATGGACACTACGAAAGCTCCTGAACCGAAATCTGATAATCCTGACAACATTTCGGATTCTGAAATTAGGAAAGAAAAGCTGCCACCCATTATTTTCCCCCGTCCGGAAACCAAATGGGGTTTCATAAGAAGATTATTTGTCAAACATGGCATTGAAGACTGACGGAGTACTGACAAGAGACAAAATAATTGTTTACTTTGACTCTTCAAAGCACCGAGATAAAGCCTTAGCTGTACTGATGAAAGACGAAGTACAGTTTAACACGTTCTGCCCGAAGAAGGATACACCTCTGAAAGTTGTAATACGAGGCCTATCTGAAGACTCACTCGTGAAGGATATCGAAGCTGAGCTCAAAAAAGATGGATTTCCTGTGATCCGCGTCTCGCAGTTCACTAGGAAAACGAACGATGAGGAAATCAAGCTGCCAGTTTTCTTCGTATCACTCAAAAGGACTGACACCGGCAGACTGATTTACAAACGAAAAAAGCTGCTGAACTTGCGTATTACTGTACGCAAATTTAGGACAAATAAGCGCATTATGATGTGCTTCAGATGTCAGCGCTATGGTCACGGTCAACTGTTCTGCAATAATCTGCCAAGATGCCTTAAATGGGGCCAGGAACATCTGACTTACACCTGCAAACTCCCGAAAGAAGAAAAACCAACTTGCGCAAATTGCAATCTGGATCATGTTGCGTCGTCTAAGATTTGCGAGTTTCGTCCGAAACCTCGTATTGCTGCGGAGAAGAAAAAGTATGTGCCAAAGCCGGAAAAATTGGATAAAGAAATTATTGAGACTTTGCCTGCACAAGATAAAGAAGATCTGATGCCTTCCAAGAGATCTTTCTCCGATGTAGTTAAAAACGCTACTAATGGACTTACTTTGGAAGAGCCTATGCAGAAGTTCATAGACAAACTCCTTGAGTTTGTGGAGAAATGCAAGACGCTCTCGAAGAAAGAAAGAATTATTCTTGCCCTGGAATTAGTAACCGAACTGCCTGATATGTAAAATCCTGACTGTGCACGTAAGATGATTTACTATTTTATTCTTTAATTTAGTTCATAGGACTCTCAACAGATGGCGCCACCGGTGTCCAGTTTTATTCTTATGATTGAAGCTTTCGCCTTCTTTCTACCATCACCAGACCTCTTCTTCAGCATCAAGTTTTTAAAACGTCATGTGCCTCTTGGCAAATTTATCAAGGAGCCGGCGACATCACCAAAATTCGTGATAGTCCGGCCATAAATGACATGAATGAATGAATGACTCATACGAATTCGGAGGGAAGCTGTGTGAGGCAAAGGACGTATGAGCGATTGCTCCCACCAAATCCGAAATTTCATCGTTTGCACTGATTGACCGTTGTGTTGGCTGCTATCTTCGTCGATTTATACTTGTCCCTGTCTGCATATAATTGTAAAAAGCATTTTTTAATGCTGTTGGTGAGTATTTTCTGATTGTCGTGCTACAATCAATTTTTACTACTGCTTCATTCTCATTGGCTGACAGTAAACGGACTTTATGATAACAATTTTGATTGGTTATGCGGTGTCTTGCCAAGCGTACTAATTGCGTCAGGGTTTTTTCCATTCTTCGGAAGTCTGCACCTTGCAAATCCGTTGTGTGAGATGCTCTGGGCCACACTGGGCCTCGGAATGTACACGTCCGAATGATATTCCTGCTACTTGCTGCAACTGTGGTGGGGATCCTCCAGCCAATTTCAGATCATGTCCTCGTTTCCCAGGCAATAATCGGTCTCGTGGAAACAAAACCACGCCTAAGAGTAGGGCCACTGCTTCGGCAGTTCCATCTCAGGGCACAGAAACCACCCCGGCTAACGCCGTCTCAAGACGTCCCACGCATGCTCGCCCAGAAGGTGTTAACCCGCTGAGTTATGCAGCGGCCGTAGGAAATAGTACCAGAAGTGCTACTAGGGACAATAACAGTCCAACACTGCCGGTACCAGCAAAAAGTGCTGCTACCCCAGCAGTTACCACAGCAGAGAGTGTCGACTCGGACGATATTTTCGCCTCCACTCTAAAATGCTTAATTGACATCTCCCGCGACTCCGCGGTGGACAAGCATATTCTGCTACTGGCTTTCAAAAAGGCTATGCCTAAATTAAGGCAGGCAGATGCCTTAATGAGAGCATTCTACATATATGAAAGCTATATTGAGCTTTCAGACTAATCTGGCTAAACTTTCGGCCCATGTCTCCTGATATAATTGCAGAACCTCATTTTACGGCCTAAAATTCAATCAATCAAATGTTGGTAAAATTGTAACCAAAGGCTCACTATCCATGTGCACATGGAACGCCAATGGACTTTATAACAAAATCAATGAAGTCCGTGATTTTATCTCAGAGCAGGATCTTGACGTATTTTTGGTCCAAGAGACCCACTTCATCCCAGGGAGAACTCCCAGAATTGGGAATTATGACATTTACTCGACGGACAGGGTGTCATATGGCAGACACGCAAGTGGTGGCACATGCATCTATGTGAAGCGTTCTATAAAGCATCACATGGTCCCCCCCCTGATTTGGAACATCTGGAAGCGACAATTATTCAAATTTTCATTCAAAATTCTCCCCCCCTCACTATTGTTTCGGCATACCTCCCCCCACAAGAATCCGCTCGTGGGAGGAATATTTTTCCTGTCAGTGATTTTGATAAATTATTAACAATTTCAAATCACCTCATCATTGCTGGTGATCTAAATTCACGTCATACTGCATGGTTCTGTACAAACAGAAACCGGTATGGCCTTAAACTAAATTCATGGGCTCAGAGCTCCCATGTACAGATCATAGCTCCTACTGCCCCGACTTATTACCCTGTAAGAGGGTCCCCCGCAGTTCTTGATCTGGCTGCTTTTTATAATGTTCATTTTCGGCATGAAATTAAAGTGATTCAGGAATTAGACTCTGATCACTACCCTGTTTTGATTACCCTAGATACTCAAAATCGTTACTCTAAATTACAGGAGCAAGTCTCTACAAATTGGGACGATTTTCGGTTTATTTTGGAACGTACAGCTACCCCCCTCTCAAAATTTCCAGCAATGCGGACTTTGACAGGAGCATTCAAAATTTGGAGTCTTTACTTAAAGAAGCGAGAGCTGCGGCTTCAAAACCAATTTCTCACCCGGGTGCTAGGCTACTACCTGAGACTAAATTCAAAATTAAGCAGCGCAACTACCTGCGAAAAATTTGGCAAAGATCACGTGATCCCAATATCCGTGCTCAATTTCGCAGACTGCAGAACGAGATTAGGACAGAAACCCGCCTTTTAAAACAGGCGAAGTGGAAAAACTACATAGAGTCCTTAACGACTGACGACAGATCGGTTTGGCGCGTAGCCGCCCGATTACGCAAACAATATAAACACATTCCGCCCCTTGAAACGGCCGATGGCGCACAGATGGCATACACAGATGCCGAAAAGGCCGAAGCTATTGCTGACAGCCTTGCTACTCAATTCACTCCAAATAACGACGCCTACTGTAACCGTCCGGTTACACAGGGGCGCATACATTCACGTGTTGAACAATTTTTAACACAACCTATCACGCCTGATCTCAGGCCCACTGACCCTACTGAGGTTCTAGACTTCATTCAAAAAATGAAACCAAAGAAGGCACCTGGCATAGATTCAATTTCGAATCGCATGATCCAAAACTTCCCCCCAATGTTTATTATATGGATTACCATACT
>KK114443.1:14155-24780 GCA_000611955.2 Stegodyphus mimosarum
ACTTGATTCCAATTAACTTGGCAACCTCACATAAAGAAAGTTATTTTAAATGCGAAGGCTGCCAAATCCCAACTTCTGCCTTTTTTCGCTCGCAAGAGCGACCTGTCAACTAATAACAAGATTCTGCTCTACAAATCAATGATAAGGCCAATCTTAACATATGCAAGCCCCGTTTGGGGCGCAGCTGCAATTACTAACAGGAAACATGTTCAAGTTTTCCAAAATATTATGCTACGGCAAATTTACAAAGCACCCTGGTACGTTACGAACGAGGATACTCATAACGCAGCCAAAATTCTCCCCATTAATCGCTTTATACAGCGACTTTCAGTAAACGTTTTCCAAAAGATTCCTTCGGTTGGAAACCCCGTTCTCCATGACTTACCCGTTTATCACCCAGGTGTTGCGTCATCTAAGAAAAGACCGCGTGCAACACTGGCACGTGACTACAATATGTCAGCCTTTCCGAAGCGGCGTTGTCATGGAGAAGGGACGCCTCGAAGCAATCACTCAACTCTCGTTCAAAGCCCCCCCCCCGCCTAGGTGAATCCGCTGCGCGCGCAGCTTCACCCAGGACCACTATCTCTGTCCCGTAATCGGGGCAACCACTGACGCAATCTTTTAGATTGCTATCTTAACGCCCTCTGTTCCCTTCATAAAAGGGTTCTGGCGCTCTTTTATTTACTCTTTAATAAAATCCTATAAAGGATTCTAAGCTATTATTTTAAATTCTCTATGATACTATTATTCAAAATTCATAACACCTAACGTTAGTCGTAACTATTTAAATTTTTAAAATGTTTCTCCTCAGAGGCAGTTCGGCCTTGTCTTTTTAATCTTACAACTCGCCTAACGAGTTCCCGCTTCCCCTGTTTCTCCTAGACCCGAAGTGAGCGCGAAAGCAGTTCGCAAACACTTCCAGTCACACGCTGTTAACACCTTAAATTATAATGAAGACCATCGATCAAGGAAAAATAGATGCTTACAAAATTCATGATGTAACCCTTCTAAATTGATTCTGGCCCTTATTTCGACACAAAATTCTACTAAATTAAGTCCTTCAGTGTTTTTACCTTTTTTCACTGCGAAGGCAGGATTCTTATTTGGATTTTCCCAAATTTTTGGCAATAAATTTTTACCTTTTGCGGAACCCCTCTTTTGACGATAATATAATAAATGATGATGTGGGGATAAAGGCTAATTGCCTAAGTACCCCGTAACTGACCCCTTCCTTGGTCCTTGGTCCGTACTGATTGCTGGTTTGGTTTTAAATTGCTGCTTAATTTTCTGGATTACTTAATGTTTAATTTATTGCCTTTTCGCGGCGCGATTTTCTGGATTGGATTTTAATGTTTACTTAGTTACACCCAAGCTCGTGCTGTCAGGTACGAGTCAGGTGCCTAGTAAACTTCCGCCTAACCCATTTGTCTGCCAGGACACCTTCGTGTGGGCCTGGTTCCAGGGCGCAGGCTCTCCTATTTATTCAGGGCGCTGGATTTTGAATTCTTTTCGGTGCGATGGATTCCCATTCCACCATGGAAAGACTGATTGAGTTCTATCACACACAAATTAAGGAATTAGAACAAATTAAGGAACAAAATGGTGAATTCACGGATATTGAAAGCAAATTCTACACATTTCTCATCAGTTCGCTAGACATGATTAAGGTACTTAACGAACAGCACACATCATGTCAGGATATTTCACAGGCTACACGTAGCACATGCACACAAGCTGTAAATGACTCTTACTCAGAAAATGATAGGGGTAGAAGCCCCATTAAGTTACATGAAGACTCTTCAACTTGCACTGATGAAGAACTGACCCTTGATAAAGCTCTTAGCTCTGATGAAGAGGCTACTACGAAACGTAGAGGCGACCAAACTATCAGGCACAGGAACCCACGTCAGGCTACTAAGAAAATTAAATTAACACAATTTAATTCAACCACCAATGTTGAAAATGATGCTTCTGATAATACCAAAGACAATTCTGATAATAATAAGGCTACTACTCCAAAACCTAACCGTCTACCACCCATTATACTTAAAGAAAATAAATTTACTTACAGTAAATTACGTAAAATACTCATGCAACAAAACTATGACTTTATAGGACAAACCATCCCGGATGGGATTAAAGTCACCACGTCTGATCCTGACAGCTATCGTGGCATTGTCAGAACACTCAAGGAGCTTGGGGTGGAACATCATTCGTACATTCTCCCCCAAGATAAAAATCTCAAAGTTGTGATTAAAGGACTCTTACGTACTACTGAAATTGATGAAATTAAAGAAAATCTTGAAGCACTAAGCTACACTGTTATCGATATAAAGCAAATGACAAGGCGCAGGAATGGAGAAGTTACTCAACTCCCATTATTTCTGTTGACACTTCCAAAAACACCAGAGTCAGGAAAAATCTACTCTGAAAAATTTTTATGTGGATTAAGAGCCACCTTTGTTGAATATAAGGGTCGTCAAGGCCCAATTCAATGTTTTAAATGTCAAGGCTTCAACCATACTCAGGCTGGCTGTAATTACCAACCCCGCTGCGTGCGTTGCGCACAAAATCACGAATCCCGAGACTGTCCGGATAAAAACAAGCAAGATAAACCATTATGCTGCGCGAACTGCGGTGAAAATCATACATCAAGCTTCAAAGGCTGCGTGAAGTTTCCCAAACGTAAGGAAGATAAACAAAAAACATTTACCAGCAGAGTTATCGAAGGAAAATCCTACGCCCAGGCGTTATCGACGGGCACCTACAATGAAACTATCAGTGAAGCTAAAAAGATATTTTCGGACCTGGCAGAGTTAGTCTCTATCATTAAAAATGCAGGCTTCATACAAATCACTCAACAAATTAAGCAGGCAAACAACAATAATCAGGAAAATTCTTCTGATACGCATTCTGACAATGGGCCATCACAATCTCACTAAAGCTCCAATACAAGTTATGATCTGGAATGCTCAAAGCATTCTCCCTAAGCTACAGGAGCTCCAGAACTTTCTTATCACTCATGACATTGACGTTGCAATGATCACTGAGACGCACGTCAATCCCTGTAATCGTACAAATTTAGCGAACTACAGATGTTACCGCTGTGATCGCCTCAGCCACAAAGGTGGAGGCGCAGCTATTTTTGTCAAGAACTCTCTTCAATCTTGCTATATTAGCGAAGATCGTAGAAATGGCCACGATGTAATCATTGTTTCAGTTTTACTTCCAGCTTTTGGCATTGTTTACTTTAGTGCTATGTACAATCCACCTAAATGCTCACTGGATGAGAATATTCTTGCTGACTTACTTCCCACTGACAAACCAATTATTCTTGCAGGCGATTTAAACGCCAAAAATGTCGAATGGAATTGCAGACGGACTAATAGAAATGGCAATACGCTTCTTAATTTTATCAATAATCATCCGGTTTACTTCTACGCTCCTTCCGAGTATACTTACCTACCCAACCAAGTTAATAGAGGGGACATTCTTGATGTTTTGATCTCTACCGCCTCTATCCCCATCTATCTTGAGACAAAAATGGAACTCACTTCTGATCATATACCTGTCGTCGCCACTCTTGGCACAAACAAAGTTTCTGACACTAAATTTATTAAAAGGACTGACTGGAAGATTTTCAATGAATTTCTTGTCAACAATCCACCACTTATTCAATCCTTAAAGACTACCTCTGATATTGAACTTGCTGTTGACTCTCTCACTAATAGAATCCAAAGTGCTTACAATTTTGCAACGAAAAAACTCCCTATGGAGCAAAATCCTGAGATTCTCCCCCAATATATTAGACAACAAATCAAAGACAGAAATAAGCTACGTAAAAGATGGAATCTCACATGGGACCCCAACACCAAAAAGGAATTAAACAAACTTAACCGTATTATCAAGAAAAATATCATCAATCATAGAATTGAAAGATGGAACGAAAAAATTGAAAGATTTAATGAACCTGGAAACGACTTCTGGTCCTTCGCTAAAAAACTCAAAAGCACTCCTACCTGCAACAAACCTATCAGTAATGGCATTACCATTGCTCTTACCAATCAAGACAAAGCTTTAATTATGGCTGATCACTTAGAAAATCAATTTAAACCGAATGATTTCCCCAACGATCCTTTATTTACTTATGATGTGAGATACTGTATCCAAGACTATCTTAACGGCCCTACGGCCCGCTTCAAGACTGATTTTACGACTCCTAACGAAATCATTGAAATTATTAAAAAACTCAAAAATCGTAAAGCACCAGGATATGATGATATAAATAATATCACTATTAAAAATTTGCCTCTTAACATCATTACTAAACTCACCAGTATACTAAACGCCTGTCTGGACAAATCCTATTTCCCTAAGAAATGGAAAACTGCAAAAATCATTCTTATACCTAAACCAGGCAAAGATTGTACAACACCTGAAGGTTACAGACCTATTAGCCTACTGCCCGGACTTGGCAAGATCTTTGAAAGAGTAATTCTTCACAGAATGGAACAATACATTGCTAGACTTCCTCCGGAGCAATTCGGATTCAGAAAAGGATTATCTACCACTAAACAACTTGTCAGATTAGCAGAATTTATTGGCTCTGCCCTGTATAATAATCAGAAAGTTGCCCTCCTCATGCTAGACGTGGCGAAAGCTTTCGACCGCGTCTGGCATGAGGGGCTTATTTTCAAGCTCATCTCGTTTAACTTTCAACGTGAAATGATTCAGCTGATTTATTCTTTTATCAAGAACAGAAACTTCTTTGTCTCCTTTGGGAATGATAAATCTGATCTCCGTTACATCAGAGCAGGTATAGCACAGGGCTCTATTTTGGGCCCTGTTCTCTACTTATTCTATGTAGCCGACTTTCCAAATGTTTTTAAGGATTTAAATAACTTCCTAGGCTGCTATGCTGATGATACGGCGCTTGCCGTTAAGTCACTTAGCCCCACCATAGCAATTAACAAATTACAGGAAATTATGCCACATATTGAACACTGGTGCACAAAATGGAGGATTGCAATTAATGCCGACAAATCGCAGCTCATGATTATTAGCAAGAAAATTTCCCGGAATCCACCTGATGTAAAACTGAAATTATTTGATACTGAAATTCCACTTGTTACTAAATCTAAATACCTTGGAGTGACTATCAGTCAAAGATTCACATGGACTGAGCATATCAAAAATGTTCGAAGTAAAGCCTATGGCACTATGAAAAGTCTCATGCCTATGCTTGGAAGATACTCTCAGCTTGACTTAAAAAGAAAAAGGCATATTTACACTGCTATTGTACGTCCGATTATGTGCTACGCCTCTCCTGTCTGGGCAACTGTTAAACACAGAGACCTGCAAAAAATACAAGTCTTACAAAATAAATTTCTACGACTTATTACTGACGCCCACTATTTCGTTTCAAATGAAACTCTACATAGAGACCTAAAAATTGAATATATTAAGGATTTCATTCATAGAATGAATGAAAATTTCTTTAAAAAAGCTGTCATCTGCCCGTTCTTAGATCATTTTGATGTATTCAACTATTTCATTTATGAGGAAGATAAAAATATCCGTCCGCTCGTAGCCCACCTCTGTGGGTCAAACTTTCCCACGTAACAATTTCTACCTCACTTGACACTGTATATATTGTATATATTGTACTCTTATCATTTTGCACTGCATATTAATGTTATATTTACCTGTTTTTCATGTATTTAATTGTATCCTTTATATTTTGCACTGTTATGTAACTTCTTATGTCTTTCCACATGTCAGGAACCTCAGTTGATCTCGATCAGTCTTGTTTTCTCTTGCACTTTCTGGATTTCCTACTTTGACGCTGGGTCACCCCCCTCCTTTCCACTTCCATCTTCATTCACCTATCAGGACTTCTCACCGTCATGTGCCTTTGGCATTCTTTTAGGAGCCGATAACGCTGCATTTACTAGCAGCACTTCGGCCATACCTATATGGACTGGACTGGACTAAGTGCCCTGTCAGGAAACTTTATGTTTGGTGCAGATCTCTGCGGATTTTTAGTGAGCCGGATAAACCTCATTTTATGAGGTATCCCGGCGATAGCGTTCCCGACTAGACGACGACAAGTGCCCTACCTGTCATACTGCTTGTTTTACTCAGTGATTACTATTTCTCACTCTGGTTTTTCGGGATACGGCTGACTGATTCACGGACTATGGCGTTTGTTAAGCAACTCGTACGGGATTATGAGGAACTTAAGAGCCGTAAGGTAAATGGCACCCTGGATTCAAATGAGGTCTTCCTTCATCAACTGGGTGAAAAATTTGTGACGCTAATGATGGATTTACCTGACTTCAGTGCTATGTTCCCTGACTCTGCCCTCATTCCTGCCGCTGCTGCTGTTTCGAAAGTTCCAGATGAGGGCCACGAGGTAATGGAGTTTAAATCTGTCAGTAACAAGAGACGAAGAGATCTGGCTTCTCCGACTGCGAAATGCAGCAATAAATTTGCTGCCCGCCCGGTGGATATTGATCCCTCTACGAACATTGCTGAGGAAATCCCTATTAAGACAAATAAACAAGGCACCGCTGCTACGAAACTCACCTTTATCAAGTATTCAAGTATTCAAGCTAGGATCTCAGGAAGGACGCAGAGAGCAGGAAATCATGCCGACCATCTCCCCGCCCTAAAGGATCAAGCCCCTCCCACCATAGATCAAGCTCCTCCTACTAAGGATGAAGCCACTCCTTCTACGCAGCAGCCTGCAAATGAGAATGTGCAGGACAGACCTCGTGATCCTAAACAGGATGAGTTTAAGTTTCCGAAAAGAAGTTCGAAGCTTCCGCCGATCGTTATTAAAGATTCAAACTGGAAATGGAAAGACATTACTGATCTTTTGGATAACTCCGGCTACAGTGACTTCAATGCAAAGATGAAAGCCATAGATGAATTTGAAATCAAATTTTATTCCAGTGAGGCTTATCGTAACATTAGGGACCTCCTGGATGACAAAAAGATAAAATTTCATTCGTATGAGCTTGGTGAGGATAAAAGCATCAAAGCTGTCATTCGTAGTCTTCCGATTAACACTCCAGTTACGGATATCTAAGATGCTCTCATTGCAGAAAAGGTAGTGCAAATGTCCCGCCGAAAAGGACCGGAAATCGCTCCCATGCCTCTATTCCTGGTCATGCTAGAAAGAAACGAGAAAAGAAAGGACATTTTTAATAACCTAAAGTATCTTATGAGGCTAAAACTAACTGTTGTAAGATGCAGAGGTCGACGTGGTATATATACCTCCAATAATCATTTCAGATTTCAACTCAAACTGGGACCGATTAAAAGAAGAGATCGAAGCTCTGGGCGTTCAAAAAGTGAAAGGAAACCTAACAGGTGACCAGCTCACTATCCGTGTATTTGAAATAAACGATTATCGCGCTGTAGCGAAACTATTTGCCGAAAAAGGAGTGCCATTCCACACTTTCAAAATTAAAAGCGAAAAACCGTACAAAGCAATAATAAAGAAACTCCCACGCACATCAGACATGGATTTAATTAAAAAAGAAATAGAAGGGCTTAACATACCTATTATAAAGATACGTCAAATACAAAAATTTAAACATGGAAAAATAATCAATTTACCAGTTTTTCTGGCCGAAACCAAAAGATGCCCTGAGGGGAAGAAAATATTCGATATAAAAATGCTCAGAGGACTTGACGTCTTAATATGCACTTATAAAAGCAAGCCTGGCCCTGTGCAGTGCCACAGATGCCAGAGATATGGGCACACAAGGGAACATTGTAATTACAAGCCCAGGTGCCAAAAATGCGCAGGACCCCATGAAGGCTATACCTGCACCCAAAATAAACAAGAAATGCCGGCATGCTGTGCCCTATGTGGTGAAAACCACGTAAGTTCATACAAGGGCTGCAAAATGCACCCGAATAACTTAGAAAAAAATCAAAACAGAAGACCCTCAAATGGATCTCAAAAAAGGAAGCAAAGCAATGAAATCTCCCAGAAAACGAATACCCTCCCTCCCAGTCAAGCAGAAAATCAATTCAACCTAAATGATAACGAATTTCCAGCCTTTCCCAGCAAAGCAGGACCTCCTAAAGGAAACCTGGAAGCTTTTAAAAAAATAGAGGGAACCACCAGTAAACAACCGGCTCCATCCGATCAGAAAAAATCTAAAAAAGAAGTCTTAACCGCTAAAGAACCCCCTTCCTTCATGGAATGGATCAAAACGCAACTACAAAAAGCAAAAGAATTCCTGAACGAATTTAAATCAGCAAAAAACCTTATACACAGTCCAGTCACATTAATGTGACCATCTGTCAAAAGCCAGAATAACCACCTTTCGCAACATTCTGGATATCTTTATAACGACGTTCAATATTCCCATGGTTATTACGATAACATGTGACATGTCTTCTGATCATGTACCTGTGCTAGCTTACCTCGGAGTGGATAATGCTAGGAACCTCCCGCCACTTAAATATACTGACTGGGATCTGTATCATAATGTTTTGATGACCTCTGACTTTAACTGCGGCTCGTTACAAAGCACTTTGGGTATTGAACGTGCGGTACAAAACTTTACTTCTTACCTGCATTCTGCTAAGTCCCTAGCTATGACGGAGGTTGACCGCGTCAGACATGAGCACACGCTTCCAGCCAATATCCGAGAAATAATCTGCTATAGAAATCATATCCGAAAGGAATTCAACCTCACCTGGGATCCTGCTATCAAAATCCAAATTAAGGCTTAATAGGAAAATCAAAGATTCAGGCCCATCGTTCTAGCGTATGGCAGGATAAGATGGAAAAGATCAACAATGAACCTGGCACCATCTGGCGGCATACAAGGACACTAAAACGCTCCTGTTCTGCTAGAAAGCCGCTGAAAAGTGATAATGGTTTTGCTTATTCCGATCAAGACAAAGCAGAACTTTTTGCGGAGCACTTTTCAAGTCAGTTTATTCCAAATTTCTTCCCTTCGGATTACAGTTCGGACATTCTAGTTCATTACCATAATGATCAATGGCTGCACTCTCCTTCAATAGAACCCTCTATCAAACTTACCACTCCGCACGAAGTGCAGAACATTATTAAGGGGCTAAAATTAAAGAAAGAGCCAGGAAATGATGAGAACACGAACCAAATGCTGAAAAACATGCCTTTTAAGACTGTTTGCAAACTGACAGGAATTCTCAACGCATGCTTATATCAAAATTATTTCCTGCTTTTCTGGAAGCAAGCAAGCATCATGATGATTCCTAAGCCAGGGAAAACACAGGATGACCCAGCAAACTTTAGACCTATCAGCCTGCTGTCCTCCATAAGCAAGATTCTGGAGCGTATTGTTTATCTTAGAATGCAAGAAAACTTGGACTTTCTCGTTGATCATCAGCACGGCTTTCGGAAAGGACTTTCTACTACAACACAGTTAGTTAGGCTCACGGAATTCATCGGTGCGGCTATGCACAACAGAATGAGTGTCGCAATTCTGATGCTAGACGTGGCAAAGGCGTTTGACCGCGTCTGGCATCCAGGGCTAATCTACAAGCTTATTGACCTCGGTTTTCCCACGAATCTGATACTGATTATCAAGTCTTTCCTTGAAGGTAGAACTTTTTCCGTTAAACTTGGAAGCGTAGCTTCAAGTCTTAAAAAGATTTATGCAGGAATTCCTCAAGGGTCAATTTTAGGCCCGCTGTTTTACATCATCTACACCAACGATTTCCCTTGCTTTACTGAGGATACGCATGTTCTTGCTGCCAGCTACGCTGATGATACAGCGTTAGCCGTTAAATCTCTAAACCCGGAGTATGCATTATCAAGACTTCAGGCCAAAATCCCTGCTATTGAGGGGTGGTGCAGTCGCTGGAAAACGTGTATTCAGCCAGAAAAATCTCTAAGATTCTTCTCATTCGTAGTCGCAAAAGGAGGAAACGTGTAACAACCGAGGTCAAACTTTTTGGCAAAATCATCCCTAGAGTCGACAAAGCAATTTACCTGGGAGTTACGCTAAACAAGAAATACAACTGGAAAGATCATATGCTCAGAGTAAGCGGAAAAGCTCAAGGTATCGTTTTAAGGCTTTTCCCTCTCCTAAAGAATGAGAACCTCTCCCTCCGACTGAAAAAAAGGATTTATGAGGCTGTTATCCGTCCTATTCTTACGTATGCGTCGCCGGCCTGGGCAAACTACAGAGTAAACGAGATTAAAAAACTCCAAGTGCTACAAAATAATGTGCTAAGAATTATCACTAAAGCTCCTTACTATGTTCGGAATAAGACCCTCCACTCCGACTTGAAGATAGATACCATTCAAAAGTACCTCAGCAAAGTAAACAACAACTTTTTTAACAATATTATTGATGTGAATCCTGCTAATTTCACGGACATTCTTATTTAGGAAATCCTAGCTGATGATAAAACCCTCCGTCCCTTCGCCGCCCATCTCTTAAACTCGAATCTTGTTAACCAGTAGCTATACAGGAGCAAGGCGCTTCTTATTGTATTTCTCCAGCTCATTTCTATCTCCACGTGAGAAAGTCTACTTCAGGAATTAACTTCGTCAGGCCCAATATAGGGATTACATTACGAACTGGCAAGAGCAGGTTTTTGCTTTCCTG
>KK114443.1:24910-50776 GCA_000611955.2 Stegodyphus mimosarum
AACGCCTTTCGTCTGTGGAAGACGTGCTTGGTCCTAACTAGTGTTAGTGCTGTTGTGAGTGCACCTGTCTCGCCATCAAGACGACGAATGCATAAATTATTGAAGAGCATTTTTGAATGCTAGTTTCAGTCTAAGTATTTGTTGATTGTTTGGCAACAATCAGTTTTTAATTATTTTTGTATTATATTTTAATTATAATTTGTATTTTGGCATACATCTGGGATTAAGTGCGCTGATGCCTGATTGCTTTTTAGGCTATTTGCTCCCGCTAGTAAATTTTAATTGTGTATTAATATTTTATTTAGGGCTTTGCGCTGATAATTATTTTGGATTTAACCCTTAGCCTGTCGAGTTATTTTCTGCAAATACCTTTAAAATTGTCGCTAACTTTTGACCCAACTCCCCCTAAAATGTCGCGAAAATAACACTGAACTTTCGAAAAATGCTAGCAACTTCTTTTGTTAGTTGTCTTCCCTCCCAGAATTTTGGATCAAAGATTCCGCCTAATTGAGATAAATTGCTCCATAAACATTAGTAGCTGCGAGCTGTCAAGAACGTTCCAAAAGAATAGCTTTTCTCTGACTGACCGTGGAAGTGCCGTAGGGTAAATGTCCAGCAAGTTTCAGCTCATCAGCATTTCATGAATAGATTTCAGAACTACAAAACTTAAAGGTTTTCTTTTATACAGATATCTTATTTTCAAACATATTGCTTTTAAAATCTTAAATGCAGTAGAATATTTATTAGTTAAACTATTGCATACACAATAAATCTGAAATAACAAACTTCGGTTTTTAGCTTTATTCTGGATTGAGAATTCACACTTAGATTTGAATTGCGTTAGTATTTTTTTAATATAAAGATCTGAAAACTTTAAATGTACTAATTTCATTTGAAATTTAGACAATCATTAGCCAAAACAGGCAATTTACCCAAAAGGGCTATTAGTTTTGTTTTGGCATTTTGCGTTTACTACAAAAAATTTTTAGTATAACTTAATAATATAAAAAAATAATTAAATACTTAATAATATACTAAAAATTTTAGTATAACTGACTTTTATAGTATATTTAAAAAAATAATACTATGAAAGTCTGAATCACCTTTCAAATCGCTCCCACCAAATATAAGAGTCCTGCGTTATATTTAGAGAAACTAAATAATGAAGAATCTATATGAATGTATGTTTCTCGCATTCTGAAAAAACAACAGTACCTAGAGACATCAAATTTTTAATAACGTAGTCCTCCACTGGAGTATGGGCATCTGGGAGCCCAAATTTGGAATTTGTTTTATTATCTGTTTGATATTTTGTAAAACTTTAACGAATTTTTGATTAACAATCTCCACGATTTCAAAGCGAGCAACGGCAACGCTGTACGAAAAAAAAATAAATCCGAGGAGCGAGACTGTGTATTCTAAATATATGCTCTTTTTAAATTTTTTGTGATATTGCTGTTGAATTGAGTTTTATGGTTTAAGTGCGAAGAACATGATATTTAATAAATAAAGGTAACGCATAAAACGTTAAGAAAACGTCGCCTCGGGCGTAATAGAAAATCTGAAAGCCTTCAGATTTATTAATATTATTATTATTATGTTGCTTCTCTAAAAAGTTCTTAAACATGTTATTGATTACTCATTACAATAGTGCAGATTCGCATAGGTTTTCTTTTCAGTTTTTAGAACAATAATTTCACATATCTTTCAGTTTTATTTTACAACGTCCGTTTACTAGACGTTTCGTCTGCTGTATCTTTTAGCTTTCGTCATGTCATGGCCTCAGCAAAAAATTACATTCTAAACCTGGGAAATGAATTCTTGGCTTCATTTCGTACGCAAAATTTTAAATAAACCATCAAAGGAATAAGTAATATTCAATATGAAAAAAACTAAGTTTTCAGTAAAAAAAAGACAGCGCCGTTAATGCTTAAATAATTCTTAAATGCTTAACACTCAAAGCCAAATGAAAGACAGTTCGGCACGAGACGTTTATAAATTCTTGCCTCCACTAAATTAGTTCTAATATTTAAATTAATTATAGCAGAAGTAATAAATGTGTCGATAGTTCTTTCATTGATCTACGTCTTTCACAGCCACTCAAACTAAAATTCTTCCCTTTAATAAAAAAATCGTTTTAAGGGAATTTCTTGATGATTAAAGAATACAAAATTGTTAATTATATCCGTAAAGCTCTCGAAAATGTTATGTCCATTATTCATAAAACTGATATCATTTAAATCTGGTTCAGCAATGAGATCTTTATTAGATTTAATTTCGAAAACATATATTTTCCACTTTTAGAACGGCCACAAGCATTGAGACGAATCATCTTATAGCAATTTGTTTGCGTAATGCTGTGAAAAAAGTATATTCACTATCTAAAATCCGTAATTTGTACATTTCTTTCATGCAGTATTTTAAATCGAATGAGAGTAAAAATATTTATCGTCTAGCGGAATGAGTACTTGAACTAACATATTTGGTTCTGTAGTATTAAAATTGTCCTTTATAATATGAGTGATTGTGTATAAATTTAGAGCATATTATGATTTTATTAAATATAGCACATGCGTATATCTTATATTAATGAAGGAAATAATTTAGTGTATTTCAAACTAATTAAGAACATCAGCAGACAAGGAGGAAAAGAAGAGCGAACGACATTTGTCGCAGTTCTTACTATGGAACTACACCAGGAACGAAGGGAATAATTATTAAAAACCAAACATTCGCGACAATTGCGGCCAAGGAAGTGTTGCGACCGAGGAAGTATACACCTCATATCGCTAACAAGACTTGATAACGGAAAAAATAAACGGAAAAATAAAGTATTTATAGTTTGAAAACATCAAATTGTCGCCCGATGTTTCAAATCAAAGTTTACCACTGAAATTTTAAAAATAATACTAATAAAATTTAAGCTTTTACTTCTTTCTTTATTTCTTTCGACCGCGTTTGGCATGAGGGGCTAATTTGCAAATTGATTGATCTTGATTTTGAAAGAGAACTCATCCTTGTGCTACTTTCTTTCATTTCAAACAGAACTTTCAAATTCTCCGTTGGAAACTCTCTCTCTACTAAAAGAATCATGCTGAGTGGCATTCCTCAGGGATCGGTTTTAGGTCCGATACTTTACTTGTTCTACGTGGCAGATTTCTCGAAAATCCACTACAATAGTAATATTCAATCTATATATTATTATAAAATAATAGTCAGCTGGTTTTTTTGCGGAGAGATGGAAGACGATAACATACATAAAAGTTAAAGGTAGGAATTTTGCAACTGACCATTATCATAAGATATTAGAAACCTATTTTATTTATGTCACTCATGGTACGAAGAAACACTTATTGAAAAATGTTGCTAAAAAATCCAGATAAAATGGCTTTCTGAATTATTTACTTTTGCTGTATTGAGCAACGATTTTTTAATAATATCGAAGATAAATAAAACGTCTTATGCATCGCAGAGTAATAAAAACATGCTCTCGAATTTTTTTAATTAATAATGGACAGGATTTATCGCTAGATGAAAATATTAACATTTCTTCCAGGTGTTTAAACAATAGGTAACAGTACAGCAAAATCTTTTGCTTCTAAAATTGATTTTTTTATTCTTAATATTACAAATGTTGCTGTTATTCTCCTATGAAAGAATGCATCCCTGGCCAGGGCTGAGTTCATTCATGAGATTAAAATACCATGATTAAACAGATCAAATGTTAAACATTGAAAACCTTCAGTTCCTACAGATTTTAGAACAAGGGCAAGCTTATTAACAACTTTAGCAAGCACGATGAAGGAAAGAAATCAATTTTTTTTAAATATAAAATAGGTGAGAAAATAATTACCTATTCCGATATTAATAAAAAAGGTTAATTCCTTCTATTGTCTTATAATTTTTATGAAAATCATAGCAAAAATATTTGTTCTTTAAAATAATCTGCACGCATTCACAAACAATTTTTTTTCTTATATTGCATTTTTCTTTTACTATGGAAAAGTACACAAAAGAGGGATGCCTTCGTGAAGGACTTTCTAAAGAAAACTGCCCCGTATCCTCGTTACACATAGGAAAACCTAGAAAACGCCCCTGCAGCAGCCTGTTTGCTACGAAGTATTCTTTAGAAGATTCGCAACCAATGATAAGTCAGCTTCCAGCCCACGTGACAACTGGTCACGCCCCTTCACCATTAGCTCCTGCCCTTTTGGACTCACGCTTCGGACAAATTCTCTCTTCAGCGCCCACAGTGCAAACATCTGATGACAGCCGGAACACATCAAGCAGAATGCTTGATAATCTCGGCATAAGTGGAACTTGGAACTTTCTTTATTTAACTCATTCCTCCAGCAACGTACTATTTACGTTATTCAAGGCAAAGAAAAACCCAATATCAAGCCTATCAGGTCAAGTATTTTAGGACCCATTCTCTGTTTATTCTACGTCTCAGCCTTTCCTAAACCAAAACCTAATCATTATTCTCTTCTTTCCTGTTACGCCGACGAAACGGGAATTGCTATTAAATCCATCCAAACGAATCAAGCCATTGCCAAGATGCAACAATATCTTTATTCAGTTGAAGACTGGTGCACAAATTGAAGAGTCGAAATTAACGCCACCAAGTCGCAACTGCTTATCCTCAGTAAATCTAAAAAGCTCAATAACCTTCAAGATCTTCTTTTGTTTCAAGAACCAGTTCCTATTGTTCCTAAAGCTAAATATCTTGATATCATTCTTAATAGAAAGCTTACCTGGTCTGATCATATACAAAGCGTCAAGAACAAGGCATTAGGCATCATGATCAGATTTTTACCAGTTATTGGAAAATATTCTAATCTTAGCTTACGCACCAAAAGACATATCTATACTTCCTGTATTAGGCCAATTCTTTGTTACGCTTCTCCTGCCTGGAACACAGCTACCTGTAAACAACTTTATCACCTGCAAGTCGTTCAGAATAAATTCCTTCGAATAATCACAGATGCCCACTTTCTTATAAGAAACGAACTTCTTCACAGAGATCTCTAGCTTGAAACTATACAGGACTACATAAAGAAATCAAATGATAAATTTTTCAACAAAGCTGTGCAGTGTGACTTTATGAATTACTCCCAGATATTCAACTATGAAATCCTTTCAGAAGACAAATTTAGTCGTCCATTAGCTGCTCACATAATCATAGATGGAGTCTGACAAGAGCATTCAAGACAACTCCTCGTTGAGTCAGATGAATTGCTTGCTCCGCAGATCTGGTCTTGTCGTATCTTTTTCTCTTGCGATGTCCTAAGCCTCCTTTTCTTTTCTTCTTCTGCCTCCGTTTTCTCTTCCGAGATTCACCCACGTCCTATGTCATGTGCCCTAGGGCTTTATTTCAAGAACCGGCATCGCTGCCTAGGCAGTAGCGCGGTATAGCAGGTATCCAGGTATCCAGGCATCCTTCTTCTTTTAAGTAATAGCGCAGCCTACTCTTACCAGTTCATAAAATTAAATAAAATTAAAACTTAAATCAAATATTATTCCAATTTTGTGAAATCCGCGATTGTTTCTGTACTTCTTTATGGTAAAACTGTTATAAGGAGATAAACATCAAATTAGTTAAAAAGTCTACTGCAGTTTAATCAAAATTTAAGAAAAAGAAATATATATGATCGCTTTGCAATCTATATATTATTATAAAATAATAGTCAGCTGGTTTTTTTGCGGAGAGATGGAAGACGATAACATACATAAAAGTTAAAGGTAGGAATTTTGCAACTGACCATTATCATGAGATATTAGAAACCTATTTTATTTATGACACTCATGGTACGAAGAAACACTTATTGAAAAATGTTGCTAAGAAATCCAGATAAAATGGCTTTCCGAATTATTTACTTTTGCTGTATTGAGCAACGATTTTTTAATAATATCAAAGATAAATAAAACGTCTTATGCATCGCAGAGTAATAAAAACATGCTCTCGATTTTTTTTTATTAATAATGGACAGGATTTATCGCTAGATGAAAATATTAACATTTGTTCCAGGTGTTTAAACAATAGATAACAGTACAGCAAAATCTTTTTCTTCTAAAATTAATTTCTTTATTCTTAATATTATGAATGTTGCTGTTACTCTCCTATGGAAGAATGCATCCCTGGCCAGGTCTGAGTTCATTCATGAGATTAAAATATCACGATTAAACAAATCAAATGTTAAAACATCGAAAACCTTCAGTTGCTACCGATTCTAGGGCAAAGGCAAGTTTATTCGCAACTCACACGATGAAAGAAAGACATCAATTTTTTTTAAATATAAAATAGATGAGAAAATAATTACTTATTCCGATATTATTTAAAGAAGGTTAGTTCCTTCTATTGTCTTATTTTTATGAAAATCATAGCAAAAATGCTTGTTCTTTAAAATAATCCCCACGCAATAACAAACAATTTTTTTCTTATATTGTATTTTTTTTACTATGGAAAAGTACAGAAAAGAGGGATGCCTTCGTGAAGGGCTTTCTAAAGAAAACTGCGCCGTACCCTCGTTACACATAGGAAAACCTAGAAAACGCTTTTGCAGCCAGCCTGTTAACTGGGATTCGAACTACCAGTTTTCAGCGACATCACCGCTGCGTCACTGGTCTGCCTTTTTTATTCAAGGGATTTTCGGAAAATAATTTCCCTTATGTGTTATATTTTCATGCAATTTAAATACTTGATATTTTTATTTTTCCAATACATTTCTAAAACTTACGTAATTAGCAAATTACATTAAATGTTTAGTTTTTATGATCTTTATTACCTTTTTTCACTATTCCATTTTATATCTTTGTTTCTAAGAAAAGTGCTGTCCAAGACGATCCTTATGTTAGAAAAACTAAGAAACATAGTTCCTCTCAAATCAGTTAAGTGATGGGCATATTTTGATGAATATAAAAAAAAAATAAAGAATAAAGGAAATTTGAAAAAAATAATTATTTTGTAAAGAAAGTCGATATTTATTAAATGATAACATGAACAGAAATTGCTCACAAATATGTGCGTGTTATGAAGTTATTGTTAGACAATAAAGATATGAAAAATGTAGATAAAAGTTGCTGGTCGGGCAACTATGTATTATATTTTTATACAAAATGCTAAATATTATTCTCATGACATAATTTTGAAAGTCACTGCTTTTACATTTTTCTTCAACAAATAATTACTATTTTCTGTCTTAAAATATCTATTTTTCTCACAAACGTTGTAGGGTTTTGAATTTTTTTTAGCTCTCGGTTTTATACTCTTGATGATAGCATAGTATCTGAAACTGTAATGTAAAAAAATTAAAAATAGGTGCATTACATTTACTTTTCAATCTTATTCTTTCGTAAGCATAAATGTTTTCGTACAACTTTTCCTAAAATCTTTCGTGATCGTTTACAGAAGCTATGCTGTTAAAAATGGTTTACTGCGCCTGATTTACTTCGCATTATCCTTTCAATGAAAGCCACAGCCCCAAAATATATCTACTTAACATTTTACAACTGTTACGAATTTGAATGTTTTTAGAATTATGTGAACAAACTGAAACTCTTTTACGAATATCACTACTTATTATCTGGTTAAGCACTTTTGTTTTGAATAAAAATATTTTGTAAAAACCACGAGTATGACAGTTTTTGATAGGTTACTTTTTAAAATTCGAAGCTCGTTATGAGAAAAATTACAATTAGCTTTCGAAAATTGCAAATGGTTATTTCTTTTTTTATTAACTTTTTTTATTAACTTGTAAAAGATGAAAGTTTCTAACTGATTTGTAATCAACCATCATCAGTATATCACTTGTAAAAGATTATCTATCACACCTGAGAACAGCTATTGTTTATTTTATGAAAACATATTATCTTTCAATGTTTATAGATGTCGAAATGTTAATATTTGGAAATGCTTCTTTCTCTATAGCAGCGGGTGATGGAAGGATCTTGTAGTGTGTAATTACAGCTTTTAAGATAAAGGGAAAGCGACTGCCCTCCGTTGGCTTTGGACACTCTTTGTTTTCAGGATTAAAGAAGAGAGCTAGTCTGTCGCTATATGTTGTCGCTATATGTATATTGTGTTCTACACGCTGCCGTTATTCTTATTTCGTACACCATGAATGAGTGATTATCCATTTACACTCCTGCTTGACGCAACATTAGGCGAAGGTCATGAGAGCGACGTATAATGAGAACAGTGCTGTAAATATGAGCTTTCCCCTATTTTTATTATTGATAGATTATTATTCTTATAAGTAGCAGCAATACAAAAAATGTAGATCTTTAACATTATTCATTATCTGATGGCATTTTTACTGTCTGAATTAATGGAAAATACTGGACAATCTAGAAATCTACACTGAATTTAAGGAAATACATCCAAACCATTCGTGACTTTTTTTATCGCTTTTATAGCGAAATTCTCGTATTCGGTATTATTTCGGTTATTTATAATATCTCCTGAAGTAAAGTAACATGACTCTTTTTTGTGCATTATGTTTTTCGATAATTTGGGTTAAAAAGCAGAAAGGCAATTAAAAACTGATAAATCTAACAAATGAAAAAATAGTCTCTTTTCCCATTTCAAAGTTCGGTTGCCAAACATGTATTCGTATCATATATTTTTTTTATATTTGTAACTAACTGACATTTTAAATGACGATCGTTGTAAATTTCCGCACTTAGTTGTTTCATAAGCTACTAAATTTCTCTTTATTCAAATACGTCAGTTTCAATTGCGTAGGCATAGTGTGAGGAAAGTAGGAGATACAGAACTAGAAATATTGTACAATCAAGCAATGCACTAAAGTACTTTCGCATTCAAAAAAAAATCTCCCTTTTCCCCCTCCCCTTCGTCTTTCAAAGGAGTCTTCCCAGGAAACGAATCCGTGATGCTAACAGAAGGTAAGACGCCCCAGAAGCTATCTTAATGGTTTAGAACCATTAGAGTCGCCCAAAACGGGGTGGAAGTACCTGGTATGTGTTCGTACACTATAAAGGCGCTTTCTTGCTGCAGTTAAGATGTCAATCTATTCCAGGTAAAAGGAAAGCGAGAAATTCTAGTATGGCTTAGGACTGCTTATAAAATTCAGTCGTGATTATCAATTAAGCAAGATAAAAACTTTATTCTCTGGTACTAATAATAATAACTGCATAATAAGTGCAAAAATGTTTTCATTTCAATAATTATTTTCTGATATTTAAACGTACATTTGTACGATAATAGATATAAAAAAGGAACATGTCAATAAATTTATTCTATAACCTGACATATTTTCCTCACAATAAGCTTCATTTTTACTTTAACATATAATCTCGCAAATTTAAAGTATAAAAAGTGAGAATTTGATGAAAGAGAACTAACTATGAACACAGAAATGTCACCTAGTAGGTAAATTAAATGGTACTGTTCTGTTGTCGGGATTGGATTGAGAAATGTACTTATGTAAGTATCTATGTATATGTATACACACACATACATTCGTACGTACATATATGCACATATACATGAACACCTCGATACTGACATGCATACATACTAATATTTCTGAATCCAGTCCTGACTTTTTTCCTCGCACCAAGAACCGGGTACCAATTAAATATCTGTTACTTCATGCAGTGACAACACCTATCTTTTATAAATTACAACGAAGCTGTCAAAGTTATGAGCTATATATAATTTTAATTTATACCGACATTGTCGAAAAAGTTAAATGAAGATTTATATTATAAGAAGTACTTTTATTAACTTTAAATCGCTATATTTTTTAATCAATAGTAAATTGATTAAATGTGAAAAATTAATTAAAGAGCTGATGCTTTTACTGAATGACAACGCTCTAAGAAGCTGTTCTTTCTGCGTGTGCATGGAAGATAAATGAAAGATCTTACATTTCACGGAGTGACAACTCTCAGCAGCTTTTAGATTCTTTACTCATCCATCAATTTTTTGAACCACATTAATGTCGACAAATTTCGCTTTTCTAATACATTTTCTAACTTTAATCGTTAAGTTAAAAAAACTGCATCTTAATAATAACAAACGTGAACAAATAATTTACAAGCAAAATATATGCTAGCTCAATTCTCAGTTTTAACTGATTGTGGCAAAGAAGGTGAGAGATATTTGCCTGAAGAAAGAGGTGATTTTATGAAGGACTTCAAGGATTTAAACTGGTTCATGCTGTGCACAAAATGCCATGCAGTCAGTCTTGAAATTCGATCCGGACTAAATTACTAGTGCCCAGCGGTTGTATCCATTTGTCTACAGGTGGGCTCACTTTCCCTTATTTCTGGAAAATTAATTTTAGTATCGTCACTTTACTTGCATTTTTTATTCTTAATAGTACATTTTGCGTAAATACTTGCTTATATACCTTTGCTGTTAGGTAAAGTTTTTCATTAATAATTCAGTAATGTTTAGCTCACTGTGAAAATTTTCGGGGGTCACTCAACATTCATCTATATGATGACTATAAATTAATTACTTCTTCATCCATTGAAAAATAGTCCGTCTTTCCCAAATAACTGAGAAAACAGGGATTACGTTATACACTATTCAATGTCTTTTATCCCGCTAATACGAGAAATTTCTTTCTTAGTAAAATACATAAAAAAACATATTGTCCATGAATATGGAAGATTACTCGGATGGTTTGGGATTGATTTTCCTCTCAGTGAAAGCAGTTAAGTACATACATTAACTAAAATCTTCTCATAGCTTCGCTTTATTTATTTCGACATTTACAAGACTACCTTCCAAGAGTAAGTACGTAGAGTCATTAGGATTTTTGAGACAGGAGACGCGAAAAAGGAACAATACCCTCGCTGGGACTCGAAATTGAACTTCTCGAATACGCGCAGAGTGTGTTACCGTAAAACCCGAAGGTATGTAGAAAAGAGCAAGAAAATACCTTATATATTCCCTCATTCAAAGGGCCACTAGGGATTAGGAGACCCAGTCGCCAAATCCTGGTGGTAAAGAATCATCATCCACCACCTTTTAGTTCGGGCGCCACCGTAGAGTCATTAGGATTTTTGAGACAAGAGACCTGAAAACTGAGCAATGCCCTCACCGGTTCTCAAACCTGGACCTCTCGAAAACGCGCTGAGTGTGCTACCATGACACTACAAAGGCATGCAGAAAGGAGGAAGAAAATACCTTATAAGTATGCCTTCGCGAAAGATTTCGTAAAGGAAACTGACTCGTATCCACGTTACACTTGAGAAATACCCATAAACAACCCCTTCTCTGGAATTAGAACCCATCCCAAACTACCAGTGTTCAGCGACTGACCGCTGGTGGCGTTTATTAGCATTTGTATCAAAAGACTGTGTAAAATAATTGCATAGATACAGTTATTAGGTAATAACGAATTAATATATTAATTGAGTTATCAATATAAAGAAAAACTTCCATTCAATTTATCGCTATCAGCACTGACATTAGGAGAGGAAATAACTTAATTTCTGATAATAAAACATCTTTTCAACCGTAATATTTTGTGCGCAAATTATCTAACACTTCCACGCACTTATTTTTTCAAATCTCTTATATTCCATTAAATATAAGAATAAAAGACTTATAGGTTTCTTTCTAAAAGAGTTCCAAGACACGGCTGAGAATTTCATACAATGCAGATTTTAAAATTTCGGTTGTATTCCAAATTTTAATAAATTATTTAAACAAAGCTATTGATCTTCAAGAATTTTTTTGGCATATTAATTTACTCGATTTAATATAATTTCTTGAGTTGAATATTTTAATTTCTACCTCGAAGAATTTTTTACATGTAAGTTCGCGATTATAGTAAAACAGTCAGTCACAATTACAAATTCGTAAACTCAGGCTTGCTAAAAAAACAGTGTTGTCTTTTCGTAAAGTAGAAAGAAAACACCATTAAAAACTCCATTTGAAATACGAAGGCAAACAAAAAGTTAACTTTGACATTATATATCTTTTTCTTGTTATTAAGAAATCAGAAATTGTAACCAAATTTTAATACGAAGATCAAATAGTCAATTATATATTATATGATTTATTAAAAATGCATTTTTCATTACATTTCTGAATTTTTTCCTATTTTTACTAAAGAATTCGGGATGTAATCAGCGACTGAGGATTGGGCTTTCATTACTACAGTGTACCAGAAGGCACACAGTTGTAAAACGATTTGTCATGCTTGAAAAACCTTGCACAATAATATACACTTGTTGTCTGACAATAAGCCTTTACTCAGAGGGTTCTTCCGTAAAGTGCGCTATTCAGACAGATTTCACACGCTATTAAGAGCTTTGTGCAAATGACAGTCGCCTGCGGAAACGCAGGGGGAAAGAAGACCTCGCGTAGCGTCTCAACACGTCTTAAGCATTTATCGGGAAACCTGGCCTCCGTGTATACACGTCTTAATCATTTTTCGACAATTTCAGTTCCGTGTATACGCGTCTTAAGCATTTTAGAGCGATCTCTGAAAACGTTTAAAGACGTCTTAAGCAGTTAAAGGGTTAAAGCTGGATTTTTGAACACGTGAGTTACCTCCAAGCTCACGCTGAGTCATCCAAGCTCACTCAAGCTCACTCATGTGAGTCAGAGGCCTTGGTTGATTGCTTTTTAGGCTTTTTGCCTGCGCTATTAAATTTTAATTGTGTATTAATATTCTTATTTAGCCCTTTGCGCTGATAATTATTTTGGACCAAGACACACGTGAGTCAGAGGCCTCACGTGTGTCCACCTACTGATCCGTCTGTCCGAATGTCATTGTGTAGGTCGGATTCCGGGCCGTAAGTTTTTCTGCGAATTCCTTGGGCGCTGGATTTTTGCTATCTTTGCGATGGAGAAGCTTACTGAGGCAGTTTCTGCGCAAATTACTGAACTTGAACAGATCAAAGAACAAAATGGTTTCACTGACACTGAGGAAAAATTATTCAAATTTCTGCTTAACATTCATGATATGATTAAAGCCTTAAGCATTGATTTTTCATATGCTAATTTTGGAGTTAATGAAACTACTGTTTCAGATACCAGAAACTCAGATGATTTATCTTTCAGTGCAAATGCACGGGCTCGTAGCTCAAATACATTAGATAATGATCAGGCTCCTGAAATTCCCTTGGATCAAGACACTAGTTCAGACAAGGAGTTTAGGACTAAACGTAGAGGAGATCAAACAGTGCGCAATCGCGCAACTAAGAATGCACTTAAAAAAGTCAAGTTATCAACTCATATTGAAATTAATTCGAGTCAATCTCAGAATATTACTTCTGAAGATAAAAATATTCATAACACAACCACTGATGCACATAAAGTAAATAACATTGAGGAAGACATTATGGACACTTCCAACTTAAATGATGTAAATGACAAAACACTAAATGTATCTGAAAATTCAGGGAAAACCCCTAAACTACCACGGATTACAATTAAACCCACCTTCATGAAATGGTCGGAAATATGCACTGAATTTCATGGTAGGAAATTAAAATTCTTTGGACAAAGAATTAATGGAAAGATTAAAGTTACTGCCTTCGATGCAGATAATTATAAAAGTATTGTGAAAGTCTTGAGAGAATTTAATATAGAACATCACTCTTTTATCCTTCCTCAAAACAGGAACATAAAGGCAGTGATAAAAGGATTTAATGAAGACACTGAAATTGATGAAATAAAAGCACGACTTGAAGAGTTAGGTTATGTCATTAAGCATATGAAGCAAATGACTAAAAGAAGGAATAGCGAGGTTTTCCCCCTTCCTTTATTCATAGTAACACAGCCTAAGACAGTGCAGTCAAAGAAAATTTACAATGAAAAATTCCTCTGTGATCTATGTATCAAACTTCAAGAGTATAAGGGACGTCAAGGTCCATTACATTGCTTGAATTTATTTTGAATCATCCTATCTACTTCTATGCTCCAACTGATTTCACCTATCTTCTCTCAAACCCACGCGAAGGAGATAATTTGGATATTGTACTTACCACCATACCGATCCCTATGTGCTTAGAAGTTAAAGTTGACTTGACATCTGATCATGTTCCGGTTATTGGCACTCTAGGAATTTTCAAAACTGAAAAACCCTGCTTGAAAAAGATTACTGATTGGATCAAATTTACTGAAATTCTAAATAACTACAACCCGCCCTTCCTTCTCTTGAAGAATAACACTGACATTGATAGAGCCATCAACACTCTCACAGATACTATTATGCATGCGTATGATAATGCATCGCATAACGTCCCGGCGGATAAATTTACTGGAAAACTACCAACAAGCATTCGGGAAAAAATGAAAGCCAGAAATAAACTAAGAAAACGATGGAATTTATCCTGGGGCCCCGGATTAAAAACGCAACTTAATAAACTAAATCGAGAAATCAAAAGCGATATTGCAACTCATCGCAAAGAAACCTGGGATGAGCAAATACTTAGTTACAACTCGCCTGACAAGCTTCCTTCTGGAATTTTACTAAGCGCCTGAAAAATAAACCTACGATAAATAAACCTATTTATGGGGAACAAAGAATTCCTCTCACTAACTTAGAAAAAGCAGAGTTTCATGCTGATCATCTCGAAATTCAATTTTCGCCAAATGAGTCACCAAATGACCCGGAATTCACTAAATTTGTCAACCATTATATCTCTGACTAGATTAATGCACCTGCAGTACATAGATGCCATCAATTTGCATCATCTCAAGAAGTTACACATATAATCAAGAAGCTCAAGAATCAAAAAGTCCCAGGGCACGATAAGCTTACAAATATAGTCATCAAACATCTCCTTACAAATGTCATCTGCAGATTTGTAAATATCATAAACGCATGCCTTACAAATTTATATTTTCCCGTCTGCTGGAAAAAAGCTAAAATTATCCTTATACCTAAACCTGGCAAGGATCACATGAAGCTAGAAGGTTACCGACCTATCAGCCTTTTGCCTGGTCTAGGCAAAATTTACGAGCGAATTATTATGAACAGACTTCAAACTTATTTCGATCGTTTACCCAAGGAACAATTTGGATTCAGAAAAACATATCAACTGTTAAACAGCTCGTTTGGCTAACTGAATTTATTGGTAATGCTCTGCATAACAAATGTTGTGTAGCCTTACTCATGCTAGACGAGGCGAAAGCCTTCGACCGCGTCTGGCATGAGGGGCTCATTTACAAGCTTATTTCCTTAAACTTTGAAACAGAAATGATCAAGTTATTATACTCTTTTCTTACCAATAGAAAATGTTTTGTTTCCAATGAAAATGAACACTCAAGTCTCAGGAATGTTAGAGCTTTTGTTCCACAAGGTTCTATTCTAGGACCCCTAATTTATCTCTTTTATGTGTCAGATTTCCCACCCCTGGATTTGATTAACGGCTGTTTTATCGGCTGCTATGCAGACGATACTGCAGTGGCTATTAAATCCATTAGGGCTGAACATGCAGTGTCAAAACTTCAAGAATTTATGCCTTCCATCGAGTCGTGGTGCACCAAGTGGCGTATTGCTATTAATGCATCAAAGTCCCAACTTTTACTCATTCGGAGAAGATATGCACGGAAAGGATTCTATGGTGAATTGAAATTATTTAATGAAAACATACCACTTGTCACCAAAGCCAAGTACCTAGGAATTGTGCTGAACACTTCCTTTAAATGGAATGATCATGTTGCAAAAATTAAACAGAAGACCATAGGAGTAATTAACAGCCTCACCCTCTTACTTGGAAAATATACAAGACTGGACCTTTATAAAAAAGTCACATATACACAGCCATTATTGGACCAATTATGACATACGCTTCACCCGCATGGGCAGCCTATAAGGCAAAGGATATTAAAATTCTTCAAATTATTCAAAATAGATTCTTAAGATTAACTACTGGCGCTCACTTTTATGTTTCTAACGATATGCTGCATAAGGATCTACAAATAGAAACTATGGAAAAATATCTGCATAAATTGAACAAAAATTTCTTCGATAAAGCCATAAATTGCGACCGATTGAAGCACTTCAGTACGTGTGATTACATCATTCTCGAAGAGGACGTTGACCTTCGTGCACTTGCATCATTCCTCACGCGGAATGCTAACTTCCCCACGTAATAAATATTCATGACCGGTTTGCGTTCACACAACGTTTAGTATTTTGTACATGTTTGGTGCCTACCTTACTTATACTTTTCATTTTACATTAACTGTTATGTAACTCATGATACTGTATTGTATATAAACTTGTATATATTTTAATTATTATGCATTGTATTTAACCGCATTTATTATTTCCATGTAATTGGGTTACATTTTACACCTTGTGCTTAATTCACATCCTGACTTTACGCACACCTCAGCTTTGAATACACTAAACTGCCTCAACTTCTCTGATCTTATCAGTCGTCTTGCATTTGCCGCTCTTTTGACCTGCACTTTTTTATTTTTTATTTGTCTGGACCTTTAACGTCTTGTGGCCTTTTTTTAGGCAAATTTTGTCATTGAGCCGGTAAAGTTGCATTATTTGTAATAATTCGGTTATAAATGCACTGACTGACTGACTGACTATGCTTACCATATCATTCGAGGGGACGCCTGCAAGAGTGAAGGTTGGCTGTTTTTCGTGCTCGCCAAATCCGATCTGCGAAGTGCTTAGGCCTAACTTGGATTAGTTAGTGCTGCCGTGAGTTACGCGTGTCTCTGTTTTCATCGACATTCTATCGTACAAAAAAGCATTTGTTAATTTTATTTTGGATTTGTATTTTTGGATTGTTTGATTACAATCACTTTTATTATTTTTAAACTAACTTATTGATTTAAACTTTGCATACTCTACAGATTTAAGATTACAACGCGTGACTTCGTCTTGTCAAAAGCTTGATTGCTTGTCTTAAGCCTCTTTGCCTTTGCGCTTTTTAGTTTTTGCGTATATAAATTTTTGAAGTAGCTTTTAGATCTCTGCGCTAATTTTTATTTTGGTGTTTTTGGATTTTGCAAGCTCGTGAGTTACTCTCCAAGCTCACGCTGTAAGGTGTGAATCAGAGGTCTCACGAGCATCCGCCTGCTAATCTGTCTGCACAAACACCTTCGTGTGGGTTGTGTTCCAGGCCGCAGGCTTCTTTTAATTTTTTGGGTGCAGGATCTTTGATTTCTGTTGCAATGGAGAGGATAATAGAGGCAGTCGCGGCGCAGGTGCGCGAACTTGAAGAAATTAAGGAACGAAATGGCTTTGTTTTCAGTGATACTGAAACCGTCAAGGAATATTCAGTGATACTGAAAACAAAATGTTTACTTTCTTGCTAAGTACTTTAGGTATGATAAAAACCATGAACACTGAATTAGTACAAACTAATACTACAAATTTGAATAAGGATACACAGGGCTCACGACCTACTGATACAAAAATTTTACATGAAAATGACAGGGCTCGCAGTCCGATTAGGATAGATACTGATCATGAAATCGGCATACGCTTGGCAAAGGGACAAGTTCTGACAAAGAACCTAACCCCAGAAGACGTGGAGATCAGACTGTGCGTACTAGATCTCATCGAAACAGGCATAAGAAAATTAAATTGACAACGCACACTAGTATTTTAACTACCAAACCAACTCCAGATCCCGTTGCTGATAAAAATAATCTGATCCCAGCCACTGCTGCTGATGATACTACTAATAAAGAAAATTCTGACATGGATACGTCAAATGTACCAGACAAATTGAAGAATAATCAAATTAAAACACAAATGTCAACTGATAATGAACCTAAAAATTCAAGATTGCCACCTATTACGTTAAAGCCGACAACTATGAAATGGCCGGAGATTTGTTCGCAATTCCACTCAAGAAACCTAAAATTCTACGTTCAGAGAATCGGTAATAAAATCAAGGTTACTGCGCTAGACGCAGACAATTATCGAGGAATTGTAAGAGCGCTAAGAGAATTTAACATCGAGCACCACTCGTACATTTTACCACAGGGCAGGAACCTGCGAGTGGTTATACGAGGCCTGAATGAGGATACTGAAATAGATGAAATCCAAAGAAAGTTTGAAGAACTGCATTACGTTATTGAAAACGTAAAACAAATGTCTAAAGGTAGAGATGGGGAAACTATATCACTCCCATTATTTATTGTGACCTTGCCAAAGACTGAACAGTCACGCAAAATATATCATGAACGCTACTTATATGATCTCCGGCATCACCGTCAAGGAATATAAAGGCCGCCAAGTCCCAGTACAATGCTTCTGTTGCCAGGGGTTTAATCACACTCAACTCGGGTGTAATTATTCCCCTAAATGCGTGAAATGCATCAGTCTCATTTTTTCAGGAACTGTCCAGTCAAGGATGATAAAGAATTTATAACCGTCTGCATAAACTGTGGAAACGCCGGCCACACGGCCAAGTCAAGAAAAAATAGATACTCAATTGAATAATGGGCCAACACACAATTAAACAGACGCCTACTAAATTTTTGGTATGGAATTCTAGAAGCATCCAAGATAAAACTCCAGAATTTCTTAATTTTCTTACTACAAACAGCATTGACGTCGCTTGCGTCACAGAGACTTTTGCAACACCCTGTATAAATATTAATGTTGCAAATTATAAGTGCTATCGTTGTGATAGATGAGGTCATTGTGGTGGGGGTGCTGCTATTTATGTAAAGAGCTATATCCAGTCCTGCCTTATTGATATCATTAGAAAAGATTGACACGAAGCAGTCAAGATCTCTGCTTATCTACCTGTTTATGGAATTATTTATTTTATTTGTATGTATAATCCACCGCAAAATGTGTTAAACACGGAACTGTTAAAAGAATTACTACCTGAGAATAAACCAGCCATCTTAGTAGGAGATCTGAACTCCAAAAACCAGGAATGGGGATGTCGAAGAACTAACGAAAATGGAAGAAAATTATTTGATTTTATTACGGACCAGCCCATATATTTCTATGCGCCGGTTGACTACACCTACTTACCTAACAATCCGCATAAAGGAGATATCTTAGACATAGTTCTAACTACTCTTCCAATCCCTATGTGTCTCTAATTTACTGTTGATCTCACCTCCGATCATGTGCCGGTTATAGGCACATTAGGCATTATGAATAAAGAAAAACCCGTAGTAAAGAAAATCACCGATTGGAGAAAATTCACAGATATACTTTCTAGTTATTATAATTCCTTTCAACCACTTAAAAATAAAACCGAGATTTTTGAACGCTATTTCTACACTTACCATGTATATCATGAATGCGTATGAGACTGCTACACATAGCGTCCGTGCAGATAAATTTACTGGCAAGCACCCTAAGAGTATTAGAGAAGAAATAATAGAACGTAATCAATTAAAGCGCCGATGGAATCTTACCTGGGACCCCAGGCTTAAGAAAAAGTTAAACAAAATCAGCAGAGAAATTAAAAGTGAGATTAAATTACATAGACAAGAGATATGGGAAGAGAAAATCTTAAATCTCAGTGCTTTCGACAACTCCTTCTGGACGTTCACTAAAAGCCTCAAGCAAAAACCAGCAATAAATAAACCAATTTATTCTAATAACGCCATTGCCTTGACAAACAAGGAAAAAGCGGATATGCTCGCAAATCATCTTGAACTGCAATTTACACCTAATGAATTTCCTTGTGATAAGCATTTGTTGAATTCGTAAATCATTTTGTTAATGAATGGCTTAACGCACATACTGCTAGAACCTGTCCGATCTTCACAACTCCGCATGAAACCATAGATATTATCAGAAAACTTAAAAACAGAAAAGCCCTTGGGCATGATGCACTTACGAATATCACTATTAAGCATTTTCCAAATAACATCATTTGCAGAATAACTAGTATTTTCAACGCCTGCATTGAAAACTCCTATTTTCCGGACTTCTGGAAAACAGCCAAAGTAATTTTGCTACCAAAACCCGGTAAGGATCATACCAGACCGGATGGATTCAGACCCGCTAGCCTTCTCCCAGGATTAGGGAAAGTCTTTGAAAGAGTTATTTTACAGCGCCTTCAAGTATACTATGATGAATTTCCCAAGGATCAATTTGGTTTTCAAAAAGGCTTATCTACAGTCAGACAACTTGTACGGCTTGCAGAATTTATTGGAAATGTATTACACAACAGAGAAAACATAGCCCTCCTCATGCTAGGCGTGGCGAAAGCTTTCGACCGCGTCTGGCATGAGAGGCTTATCTATAAGCTCATTAATTTTAATTTTGACCGGAAAATTATCAAATTTATCCACTCTTTTATTGTAAATAGGAAATTCTTCGTTTCCGTTGGAGAAGAAGTATCTGGATTAAAAGAAATCAAAGCCTCCGTACCACAAGGGTCCATTTTAGGCCCCGTAATTTATCTGTTCTACGTAGCAGATTTTCCCTGCTTCAATCTCAGCAGAGATTAGTATGTGGGTTGCTATGCCGACGATACGGCGCTGGCAGTGCGTTCAAGACGTGCAGAAAACGCAACACGCAGATTACCAGAATTCATGCCACTTGTAGAAGACTGGTGTCGTCAATGGCGCATTGCAATCAATGCGCAAAAATCACAACTACTGATTATTAGGAGAAGATTTGCTAAAGAAGGTTTCAAAGGCTCTTTAAAACTGTTTAATGAAGATATTCCGATTGTACAAAACGCAAACAATTTAGGAGTTGTGCTAAATTCTTCATTCACGTGGAAAGACCATATTAAGCCCATCACCCGTAAAACCATTGGTGTTATCCAAAGTCTTGCTCCATTAATTGGCAGATACTCAAAATTGGACCTTTATAAAAAGAGACATATCTTTACTGCTATTATACGTCCTATTATGACTTACGCTTCCCCGGCCTGGATTATGTATAAGAAGAATGATCTCAAGAAATTACAGGTAATACAAAGCAAATACCTCCGCACAATTACAGGTGCGCATTTTTATGTTTCAAATTTGACTCTGCACACGGATTTAAAAATTGATACTTTAGAAACGTACTTACACAAACTAAACAAGAAATTTTTTGACAAAGCAATGAACTGCGAACAATTACAATATTTCAAGACCTTCGACTATGAAATGTTAGATGAAGAGAAAGAACTTCGCCCTCTTGCAGCATTCCTATCACGTGACGCAAACTTTCCAGCTTAAGACAGTATATATTATTAAATTTTGCCATGTAATTTAGTTTTCTCTTTATTTATTTGTACTTCAATGTATTATTGTATTTAATGTACCTTTATATTTGCATTTATTCTTGAATTTATTCTGTTATTTGATTGTAACCGCACACATTCTGATTATGTTTTGTTTATCTTGTATCTTTTAGCATCGCTCAGCTCTTGTTTGCGCTTGACTGCCTGATCTCTCCCGTCGTTTTGAGCTCTCTTATTGTGGTGTCATTGCTGCCCTCCTTTTTCCATACCTTCTGACCCCTTTTATACCACGTATCCTGAACCTTTACCGTCTTGTTGCCTTCGGGGAGGTTTCACTGAGACGGACAAGTCGTGCTTCGCACGACATCCCGGCGATACTTGACTGATTGATTGATTGATTGATTGATGCTTACCATTAGGGTGTAATTTTACTCTTCGATACGTGAAATGCTGAGAGGCTCATTTTCTTAATGACTGTCCTGTTAAATCTGATAGTAACTTCACACCTGTCTGTGTAAACTGCGGAAATTCTCACACTGCCAGTTTTAGGGGGTGTGAGAAGTTTCCAAAAAAGAAAACTGATAATACTAAAGCCTTCTCAAGTCGTGTAACAAGTCTTACGCGCAGACTCTCTGTTCTTGCGTTTACAGTGACCCTTTAACGGAAGCGAAGAAGGTTTTCACTGACCCTGCTGAGCTTGTGAACGTTATAAAATCTGCGGGATTTCATCCTGCGCAGCAAATCAAAGATTTCAAATCAAGCCAAGTCGCAACAAATTTAGAAAATAATGGGGAAAAAAGTCCACAAAGGCCACTATTAAAATTCGTAGTTTGGAATGCACATAGCGTTCAAGATAAAATTATAGAATTAAATAACTTTCTACAAATAGATTCAATCGATATTGCGTGCCTCACGGAAACTTTTGCGTCACCATGTATTTCTATAAATGTTCCAAACTTTCGATGCTACAGATGTGACCGGCTTACTCATTGCGGTGGGGGGGCTGCAATTTACGTTAAATCTTCTTTGCAGTCTTGTCATATTTCGACACTCCGCCGAAATGCACATGAGGCAATTACTGTCTTCGTCAGCCTGACAGTATACGGCACCATATTTTTTACCAAAATTTAGAATCCTCCAAAGAGTCCACTGGACACAGATATTCTTACGGAGCTACTACCTCCTGACAAGCCAGTGATATTAGCAGTCGATATAAATGCTAAACATCAGGAATGGAGCTGTCGCCGCACAAACAGAAACGGGCAGAAGCTCTTGGACTTTATAAACAACCACTATTTATTTCCATGCATCGACGGATTATAGGTATCTTCCCATGACTCCCAGAACTGGGGATATTCTCGATTTAGTGCTGACTACCACTCCCATTCCCATGCACTTAGAGGTGATTCAAGATTTAAATTCCGACCCCATTCCGGTCGTCGGTACAATGGACATCACAAAAATAGACACAGAAGAAAATAAGAAGATTATGGACTGGAATAAATTCCCACATATTCTATTAAATTATAACATGCCTCCTATGAAACTCAAAAGTAAAGATAATATTGATACTGCATTAGATACACTCACCAGCAAAATCCTCGATATGCACGCAGTCGCAACTCGTAGCGTACCGGCAGAAAAATATACAGGATTACTACCGAAGCAAATCCGTGACAAAATAAAAGAAAGAAATAGGCTCAGGAAGCGCTGGAACTTAACATGGGACCCGCGACTAAAAAAGGAAATTAATAAGCTAAGTAAGATAATTAAGAAAACATCACGCAGCATAAAAGAGACCTTTGGGAAGAAAAAATAATGCAACTCAGTGCTCCCGATAACTCCTTTTGAGCCTTTACCAGGAAACTAAACCAGAAGCAGAATATCAATAGACCTATATACTCCGGAAACAAAATTGCCATTTCAAATAACGATAAAGCCGAGATCTTCGCAGACCACCTGGAAAATCAATTCACACCAAATACTTACCCAAGTGACCCTAACTTCACCGATTATGTGACTTATGTAGATAACTGGCTCAACTTGACTGAGATCAATACTCCCACTGATTTTACTACTCCGCAGGAGATTATTGATATCATTAAAAGGCTAAAAGTACGAAAGGCACCTGGGCACGATCGCATTACCAATATGATCATACAAAATTTTACTATTAATATCATCGCAAAGTTAACAAGCATATTAAATGCCTGCTTAGAGCATGCGTATTTTCCTAGCTGTTGAAAGAAAGCTAAAGTCATTTTAGTTCCTAGGCCATCGAAAGATCATACCAGACCAGAGGGCTATAGGCCTATTAGCCTGCTGCCTAGATTAGGTAAATTATACGAAAGAATTATATAAAACAGAATCAGGCCATATTATGATAAATTGCCATTGGAGCAATTTGGCTTCAGAAAAGGTCTATCTACGGTCAAACAACTAGGTAGACTGGCGGAATTTGCCGGTGACGCAATTCACAATAAACAAAGTGTAGCCTTACTCATGCTGGAAGCGGTGAAATCTTTCGACCGCGTCTGGCATGAGGGGCTCATTTATAAATTAATCTCTCTTAACTTTGACAAAAGAATGATAAAGCTGTTACACTCCTTCATCACGGAACGAAAATTCTACGTTGCACTCGAGAAAGACACCTCCAGTATCAGAGAAATACGTGCTTCCGTCCCCCAGGGTTCCATTTTAGGACCCATAATTTACATTTTCTATGTATCTGATTTCCCGTGTATTGGATTAAACAAAAGCTTTTTTACGGCTGCTATGCCGATGACACGGCGCTTGCCATGAAGTCTAGAAGAGCTGACTTTGCTGTCCGTAAGCTGCAGGAATTAATGCCACAAATTGAAGAGTGGTGTAAACTCTGGAGAATTGAAATCAATTCCTCAAAATCACAATTATTACTGATTCGTCGGAAATTCGGACGACGCATCTGCAAAGAAAAACTCCGTCTTTTTAACGAGGAAGTCCCTATTGTTCAAAAAGCTACCTATCTTGGTGTAGTATTCAGTAGTACTTTAAAATGGAACGACCGTATAAATAAAGTCAAGTCTAAAACTTTCGGTGCGATTTATTGGTGTATCGTTTTGAGAAATTGTGTGAACCACCTGGTGTAAAATTCATAATTTTTTTCGGAAATCTTTGGAACACTCAAAGGTGGGGTAAGTAATAATATTTAATTTAGAGGATTTGGTTGATAATAGTTTTACTTAAGTTTCGAAGAAATTAAGTGAAATTCCATTACCTACTGATCCGTCTGTCCGACTGCCATTGAGCAGGTCGGATTCCGGGCCGTAGGTTTTTCTGCGAATTACTTGGGCGCTGGATTTTTGTTTTCTTTGCGATGGAGAAGCTTACTGAGGCAGTTTCTGCGCAAATTACTGAACTTGAACAGATCAAAGAAAAAAATGGATTTACTGACACTGAGGAGAAATTATTCAAATTTCTACTTAACATTCATGATATGATTAAAGCCTTGAGCATTGATTTTTCACATGCTAATTTTCGTGTTAATGAAACTGCTGTTTCAGATACCAGAAACTCAGATAATTTATCTTTCAGTGAAAATGCACGGGCTCGTAGCCCAATTACATTAAATAATGATCATGCTCCTGAAACTCCATTGGATCAAGACACTAGTTCAGACGAGGTGTTTAGGACTAAACGTCGAGGAGATCAAACAGTGCGCACTCGCACAACTAAGAATGCACTTAAAAAAGTCAAGTTATCAACTCATGTGGAACTAAATTCGAATCAATCTCAGAATATTACTTCTGAAGATAAAAATATTCATAACACAACCACTGATGTACATAAAATGAATAACATCGAGGAAGACATTATGGACACTTCCAACTTAAATGATGTCAATGACAAAACACCAAATGTATCTGAAAATTCAGGGAAAACCCCTAAACTACCACCGATTACACTTAAACCCACCACCATGAAATGGTCGGAAATTTGCACTGAATTTCATGCTAGGAAATTAAAATTCTTTGGACAAAGAATTAATGGAAAGATTAAAGTTACTGCTTTTGATGCAGATAATTATAGAAGTATCGTCAAAGTCTTGAGAGAATTTAATATAGAACATCACTCTTTTATTCTTCCTCAAGACAGGAATATTAAGGCAGTGATAAAAGGACTTAATGAAGATACTGAAATTGATGAAATAAAAACAAGACTTGAAGAGTTAGGTTATGTCATTGAGCATATAAAGCAAATGACTAAAAGAAGGAATGGTGAGGTTTTTCCCCTCCCTATATTCATAGTAACACTGCCTAAGACAGTGCAGTCAAAGAAAATTTACAATGAAAAATTCCTCTGTGATCTTTGTGTCAAAATTCAAGAGTATAAAGGACGCCAAGGTCCATTACAATGCTTCCGATGTCAGGGGTTTAATCACACCCAATTAGGGTGTAATTATTCCCCTAAATGTGTCAAGTGTGGCGAATCACATTTTTTAAATGACTGCCCAGTCAAAAATGATAAAGACTTCACTCCTGTTTGTGTAAATTGCGGAAATTCTCACACGGCCTCGTTTCGAGGGTGTGAGAAATTTCCAAAACCTAAAACCGATCAGCCAAAAACATTCAGCAACCGGGTGGTCGAGAACAAATCATATGTTAAAGCCCTGTCAACTTGCATATATTCTGATACATTAACCGAAGCTAAAAAGGTTTTTGCCGATTTAGCGGAGCTCGTCTCGGTGATTAAAACTGCTGGGTT
>KK114444.1:0-73387 GCA_000611955.2 Stegodyphus mimosarum
CTGATATTTTCCTGATATTCAAAGATCCTAAAACTTCTAATTTACTTCAAAATATATCTACATCAGCACCGGAAATTAAAGAACGTAGAATACCCATCAAAAATTAATTCTTGCATTCAGAGCACCAGAACGTATAATACAATTCGAAGACACTGCCTAAGAAGTGTCAGCCGACGGCTTTAAGCACTCTTCTTCATTAAGCAATACTAGACTTGCCAATTGGAAGTTCGGTACTCATTCGTACTTTTTTTTTTCACTAAGCGCCATTTTTGGCCAGGCCATTATAGGTATTCTGCCTTTCTTTAATTTCCTGTGCTAATGTAGATATATTTTGAAGTAAATTAAAAATTTTAGGATCTTTGAATATCGGCAAAATCTTCTGAGAAGAATATTTTTAATTTTAATTTATCGCTGTATAATGGATAAGATGCTTCTTTATTTTTTGTTGCTTCGTAAGATATGGGAGAAAACTGAAGTCTAATAGCCGAAATCCAGCGACATCCCGTTATATGGGATAGTCGGTTTAAGGACTACAAAAATACACATAAAATGCGCTTGGATGATGATTTCAGATCGTCTTCATCGAAATAGTTAAACAAAAATTCCTTATTTATTACCTCAAATAAAAAAATGAATCGCATCAACTTTATAAACTCTCTTATCATTTGGAATGAAAATACTGATAATAATAATTAAATGACAACAATAAAACATAATAACGAAACATGTTTCTATTTTTCTAAATAATTTTTGATGATTTGAAACCTGTGTACTAAATGACGAAGAAGAAAACTCAGCAACAAAATACGTTTTCGTTGTTTTATCCTCACCATACGTTTCGGTCGAACCATTTAAAAAAAATCGCTTAGTTTTCGCTGTCGCGATCAAAGATTTACGGCGGAAGACTGTCTCCTACAAAATGTAAACAAATGAAAGCGCGTGCGATGTACTACTTGCTTATTGGCTGTCGCTAATAAACGCTCCCAGTAAGTGTGAATGAGCTAGGTTAGTTAGAGCGGCGTTCTATGCGTCGCTTAGCTTCAATAGCGTCGTTGAGTGTCAAGTGTGAACGGCTATTTTAAGAACTGCCGTTCCCATTTCGCCAAAGCGCTGATCGTTCGTTCAGTAAAGTGATTCTGTTCTTTGAATCGCTTCCGAGGCGGATCATCCATCTCTCTACTGTACACCAATGTCTTTAGTCAAAAGGCAATAAACGTTTTCATATTTATTGTTCTTCAAGTCTACATTTTGAGTGAATTGCTTCATTTAAGCAATACTCACTTTAATGCAGGGTGATGGCACGAATATCAAATATTCTGGCAGTGTCGTTTACAATTGCATTTGAACTCTATTTATATATTATTTGGATTTAACACAAATCCGCAGTAAAAAAAAGAACAGCTTGAAAAAATATACAAAAAAGGACTAAAGTAAAAAGCAAATGTTTAAACAAAGTCTTATAGAATGCTTATCAGTAATCAGGTTTATGACTATAGTTTAGCTAGCCATTACTGAATACTGATAAGATATATAATTTACAACAGCCAAAAGGATTGTCATCTTTCCTTAGCAACTGTGGTTTTCTTAATTTCTTAAATAAAATAAAGTTAAAATAAAGTTCTACGTTTCTTAATACAATTAACAAACGAAAAAACAAGCCTGACTCTAACATATTATTCTATCAAAAACACACGTTGTTATTTTTACTCTTCGTATTTAGAATAAAACGTTTCACATGAAGATTTTGCCTCAAATACACATTTTAGTGGTCATTGAATACCTCATAACAGTTTTTATTGCAATGCCTCTGTTTGCGCAGTATATTTTGAAAGTTATCATATTTTATCTTTCTATTCAATTTGAGATAAAATAATAATATAAAATTTTTTCTATTGAATCCAAATGAAAAACCTGTAAGTGTAGTGATGTAACTAAACCTTTATGAAGAAAACTAAGGTGCGTATATATTTAAGAGAACGCCATGCAAATTTATTTTTAGAGCAACAGAGTGAAAGAAAATTTTTGGAAATGGTAACTCTATCTTGCACGCTTAAATCAACAATTTTGATACAAGAATAGGGAGTAGAAGACAACAAGTAAATCAAAATTCACTCCATCGAATAAGTATTTTAATTAACGTTAACATTATGCAACCTCTTTTCTTGGAAGTACATATTTATTCGGTGATTAAATACCGGCTAAGGAAATAAACTTTCTAAGGAGCAGATATATAGGATGCTATGTTTGTTATTTACTGAGCTTTTACTGCTTCGCCAAGTTAGGAATTCGTGCATTCTGATACAGAAATGCTTATGACAGGAAAAGATTTTTCAAAAAATTTAGAGGTTCTAAGAAGATCTCGTAAACGGTGTACTCACGCGGCTTTAGAAATTTTGCCCTAATGGTTTAGTTGCTTTAATTACTGCAAAACACACGATCCCTATATGTTAGTAAAACAGGTATTACTCTTCTACATAATTTTCTGTTCCTGATGACTGGATACTTTGTATTTTAATTTTTAATCGCATTTAATTAGAAGACCTAGCTTGTTGTCTTGTTTGCATTACTTACTTTCTTTGAATTAAAGTTCCTGCATTTCCATTCATATTCTCTTCTTTAACATTCAGCTGCTTTTGCAGAATTTTAGTTTTACCAAACAAGTAGTCCACTTATTTCGTAGGTGAATTTTAGCTTATTAACTTGAAGATAAATGATTCTTTACCAAAGTACCTAAAAATAGCACTAGAACTATATGTTATTACCCACAGCAACGTTGCAAATTTTCGTAATCATTAGAAACTGTTACAAATTAAATGTATTTTAAATTCTGTCAATTACTTTATATCAGTAAAAAATAAGATTAATATTTAAATTATTCCTAAGAACTACCTTTGCGTTTAAATTGCTCAGCTAGCTTTCAGGTCTAATTTGAAAGAAAAATTAAAGATTATAAGGTATATCTCCCACCTTCTTCGCATGCCTTCGTGGTGTAGTGGTCTGCATGCTCGACGCGTCACCGAGAGGTCCGTGGTTCGATTCCCGGCGAAGGCGTTGCTTATTTTTCATATCTGGTGCTCCAAAAAAATACCTAATGTCTCTACAGTGGCGCCCGAACTAAAAGGGTTGTGGATGATGACTCTCCACACCCAGGATTTGGCGACTAGGTCCCCTAAAACCCTAGTCGCCCTTTAAAAAGGGGAGTATATAAGGTATATCTCCCACATTCTTAGCGTGCCTTCGTGGTGTAATGGTCAGCACACTGAGCCGGTATTCAGAGGTCCGTGGTTCGATTCCCGGCGAAGGCAGTGCATATTTTTCATCGTTCTTCTTCCAAAAAAATACCTAATGTCTCTACAAGATCTTATGTTACGTTGAAGGGCTTAATTCCAGAAACTTTCTATTTGTCAAGGCATAGGAAATAAATTAAGGAAATTATACACAATGGCACTATTTACCAAGTTGGGTAAATGATAAACGGTATAATGTAACAATGGCAACCTAAAGATTTAGAATGACTCTCAGTTAAGATGTTTCTAAAATCAAAATATTATGAATTTCCTCATAATGTATTTCTTGATAGTGATAATCGAACATGAAAAAACTCAGCACTCACAGCGTTTGCAAATATAATGCACTACTCTAAAATTTTCGAAGAGTGCTTTGTTTTCAAAACAACCATGTATATTATGCAGGACGCATAAACCTAATTTTAGGAGCAAATAGGTGAAACACTATTGAGTGTTTCACCTATTGTCTATCAGTTATTGAACTGATTGTTTCGGAGAATATTTTCCTAGTTTTAATATTGCTTCTCTTTTTAATAGTTTAGAAATAGATTTCACGAAATAAGGACTAGTTATCCCGATTCAGATTTCTTATATTATTCTAGGTAATACTGTGTAGAGTCATTAGGTTATTTCGAAGCAAGAGAGATTGAAAATGAGCAACGCCTTCGCCGGGAATCGAACCACGAACTTCTCGGTTACTTGTCGAGGGGGCTAACCACTACACCACGAAGGCATGAGAAGAAGGCGGGAAAAATACCTTATATACTCCCCCTTTTAAAGGGCGACTGGGGTTTTGGGAACCCAATCGCCAAATCCTGGTGGTGGAGAATCATCATCCACCACCTTTTTTAGTTCGGACGCCACTGTAGAGACATTAAGTTTTTTAGAAGCCGGAGAGATGAAAAATGAGTAATGATCTCTCAGTTACGCATCAAGCGTGCTGATCACTACACCACGAAGGTATGCGAAGAAGGCGGGAGAAAAAGAATCAAAAACACAATTTATTCGACAGTATTACACAAGAGAGTTCCAAAAAAATACATTTATAGCCGTCAAAAAACTACAATAAACAAGCTGAAACAATCAGCAACTATCAGGTTATAACGCTGAAGACAACTTCAAGGCAACGTTCAGCTTCGGACTCCGTCGATCGCTCTCGAGCTAATCTCTGAATTGAACACACTCAATATACTCTTCACGATAAACTGCTACTCCGCGTATAGGCAGGGTATTTATAGCTTTTGGCCTATCTTTGAGAACATTCTCGGGAAAACCGGTAAAAATTCGTTTTAGAATGTTCTCGCTCCGTTTATGGCATATCGCCAATTTTGTCGCCAAATATAGCCGAATTCGCACCAAATCTGGCAACCCTAAAACGGCTTTGCGGAAGAGCTATCTTCCCGCAGCTGCGCATTTCGCAACAATATGATATAAAGTAGCAACGTTTCATAAAAATAGTTTTTATTTACGCACTCTAAGTGAAAAAAAGAGAGAAAGACTCACCAGCGTACCGAGAAGGAATTATCCTCAGAGACGAAATTCGGTAGTTGTTTGGAATTATTAAATTTCAAAAGAACTGAATGTATAATTCATGAGATATATCTAAATATACAAGTGTGCTGAAACCCTCCTGACCGATAGGAAATAAACCAATAACGCGCCTTATCTAACTTGGGATTGGCTCGTAGATTTAGCGGTTGATTTTCTGTGAGATTTCTTTCCAAACTCTCTCCAGTTATCTACTTAGCTAACCAACATCTTGGGACAGTCAGAAGCACCTGCTCACCAGACGCCATACGTACTCTATTGAGGAAAGATCTGGCGATCTATCTGGCCCACGATTTGTTTGGCAAACAGGAAGACAACCAGTTGAAAGATTTTCCGTATGCGGCTATGTATATATGCTGTTGAAATAAACCCAGAGTGTCGAGAACGGATGAACATCGCAATGGAGCATGAAGTATCATTAACGTACCCCCGTCCTCTGACGGCGTCACGGATGTCAACCAAAGGGGCCCAACTATCAAGCGAAACGGCAGCATAGACCATAATTCTTGCTGTCGAGCTGTCTGCTTGGATGACAGTCAAGTCAGTATCCCATGGCTCTAGTGAAAGTCTTCAGACACGTTTTGATTAGTCATCGTAGATCATTGGAAACGGGGTTCATCACTGAAGACAATTCTGCTCGAGTCAGTGAGTTTCCAAGCGGAAAAGACATGTACCATATTCAATGCGCTTTTCTAGTGTGCATAGATGAGGATCAGTCATCGCAATGGACGTTATGAGTGCAGCCTCGTTCTCTAAATCGCCTAGCAATGGCACTTGCGGTCCCTTCTATCTCGGTTACACATCAGATCAGTGGCATAATGAATCCCGTGTTGCGAGATCTGCTCTGAGAATCACTTTCTTCTCATTTTCGGTTGTCTCCTTAGATCGATATCTGCATTTTTGACGCTATGTTTTGCCATAGTTCAGCCAGTCCTGTCAATACCGTCAAATGGCTGCATCGCTTTGGCCCAAATATCCTTCTATTTGACAACTTGGGCTTCTTTAGGCCGATTGCACCTCCTTTGTTAAACTGCTGATATATGCTCATTCTGTCTATGAACCCATTTAAGACACGCTGGTACATGGAAGTGAGTGGACAGAATCAAATTCGAATGGAATTCATTCTTTTCTTTTATTCATTCTTTTCTTTCGATGTTCACTTGAGATGCTCTGTAGTTACTGCTGTTCACTCACTGACCTCCAAACTGTAATCATTTACACATTAGATTGACAGACGAATACGAAACTTTGTTACAATCAAACAACTTCTTCTTAACATGTCTTCTCATCCCCTTTGAGTCTAAATTGTAATTAACTCAAAACTACCAAAACTATCGCAGTTTGAATTATCTAATAAGTTTTAAAACTAATACTAAGATTTCAGATAAAAAGACGAATTATTTCGATAAATCAAAACACTGTTATCCCAACCTTATACTTTTTTTTCTTTTACGTACCTTAAAACATGTGGAAACATAAAATTTCGATATTACTGGCTTTACTCATAACCTCATATTCGCTATATGTACACACACAAGAAATCATGTAGGTTGTGAAGTTTATTTAATTTACACAAGCAGTTATTTTATGTTTGAAATCTTTCCTTTCCGTTTTCCAACCAGAATACAAATTAGTTCGCATGTATTTAAATTATGGTATGAGATTGTTAAGGCAGAGCATGTTCTACTTATTGAAGGCCACGTTACTAAATTTGCTATTCAAAGGTAAGAGTTCCTGCCTCCGACGGTGCATTATATGTGCCGATAGTAAAATTCAAGATGGTGAATACTGAGCCAACTTCTCGATTAAATTACTCTGTGTAGCCTTTAACTATTAGATATTTTAATTAGCTTTACATTTGAATTTCTACTTTGAGTCTTTGATATAAATACTGGCGGATTTGTAAGCAACATGCGTGCCTCCTGTTCATCTATTTCAGTTTAAAAAAAGTTCTTATACAAGCTTTTTAAGTTTCTGTTATATTTTCAGACGTAGCGAAAAGTCGTCTTACGTCTATCAAACTTTGCTCCCGGCTCTAATAGTGAAAGACATCAAAAGTTATAACTTAATGCCTTCTTAGCTTTTTAACTATTTCCCACTTATGCCTCAAATTTTAACTTTTAAAACCAAAGCCTTTTTCTCCAAAATGGTTTTAAACGATGGAGAAATTAAACTGCTTTTGATTCCAAGGACACTTTACTGGTTATATTTAAATTAACTAAACGTCGGCTTGAACTATTAGTTATGTTTTTGTTTCAGTTTACACAGTATACAATTTCTAATTACTTTAATTCTTAAGTATTAATATACTTATAGCTTTGTTTAAAGAAAATGCAACGCTTAATTGAAATAACTACATACAGAGAGAGTATTCTTTAAAATATTCCCAAAAACAAGCGGAGCAAAATAAAGAAAAATATATACAGCTAATACAAGCCACAGTATAAAGCTTTTTCGTAATTGCAAAATATATCAATGATAATTCATATTTATAAAATACTTGTTAAAAGTGCTATGCAAATTTATAACAGTATGTTAGTACAATATATTTGTTATAATTAAATGGTACAAAGTACTTTTAACTACAGACAAAACAACTTTTCATGCTTGATTTTTACTGGAAAAGATTATTGATCCGCTAAAACCCCATTGAGTCGGCCTATTTGTAAAAACATATGACATAGTGGAAGATTCTTTGACCAAAAACAATCATCTTATAATTAGAAAAAGCTAATGTGTGTACCGTAGACACGCTCATGTGATCAATGTTCAGTTTACAATGTTGCGACACATTTTTATATGGCTATATAATTTATATTTGGGATGTAATTAAAATACTGATTAAAATGTCCAAATGATTTCCCCAGGATATCTTCATCTGTAAACATTGCTACTGCTTAAAAAGTTGCAAAAAAAGTTCCACGTTTTTGTTAGTCAAAGGGGCTTTGTCCCTGAAGGATTATTGTTTTCTTTTCCCGATTTTGCGTCCGAAACATGAAAAGTCTGAATCACTTTTCAAACTGTTTACAGAAAATATTGCAGTCCTGTATTATATTTAAAGAAATTAAATAGTGAAGAATGTGCATAAATGTATGTATATTTCTGCAAATGTGATAAAACAACGGTACCTAGAGCCATCCAACTTTGAATAAAGTACGTTTCCACCCGAATATGCGCATCTGGAAGCCCGAATTTGGAATTTGTTTTATTATATATTTCATATTTTGTGAAACGAATTTTTGATGAACAAACTCAAACGATTTAAAAGCGAGCAATGGCAACGCTCTACGGGAAAAAAAACTTTTTTATCTAAAGCGCGCGGAACTGTGCATCGGAAATTCTAAGGATATACGCATTTTAAAATTCTTTTGCGATATTGCTGTTGAACTGAATTTTATGGTTTAAGTGCGAATAATATGACATTTAATAATTAAAGATAACACACAAAACGTTAAAAAACGCCCCTTTGGGTGTAATTTAAAATCTGAAACTCATTTTTTTTCCTTCTTTTGGCATGTTTATTCACAAAATTTATTCTAACTGTTAGCGCATAAAAATACTGATTCAGTATCTGAAAGCATTGGAAAATGTAAAAAATGCTTAATTAAATTATTCTTTGTTTTGAAGCTGTGAATGGCAGCGATTTGTAAAGCAATTTAAAATGGAATCCTTTTTTTAAAGTAAGTTTTAAAACTTTTAGTCCAGAAAACAGATAAAGTTAGATATTGGAAAACGAGTATGCATATGTACACCAAATAAAAAAAGGGGGAGGGGGGAAGGAAGGAAAGAAATGAGACATTTCTGCATCTCTAGTTTTACTCGGTCGAATGACGAAATCCAGCTTGCGGTTTTCATGTCTCGAAAGCAGGACTGGAGATATATATTAGATTTATATGCATTGTTCTAACATACGTATTTTGACGTAAAAGTGAACTTTTTCTGAAACTGATATACCGATTTTTATCTATTTTTCGATCCTCACTTCAAATTATGCCAAAGTGCCAAATTTCGAAAAAAACGCCCGAGTAGTTTTTGTCTCAAAATTTTCGCTCCTCGATGCTAATTGAATTTGGTATACATTTATAAATATCTCTTTTTTGTTAAATTTATTTGATTCCTTCATTCAGAATTTCAAAATTATGTTTAATCCAAATAAAATTCACACATTGTTTAAAATTAATTTTTTTAATTTGTATTTTTAAATATTTTTTATAAATTTTTAGAAAACATTCTGAATTATAAACAATACAGTTTTCACCGTCATCTTAAAGTAAATGTATTTCTAGGCGCACCTGCAAACATTTGGATTTCTTTTATTCAAAATTTCCCATGATATACGTTAATTTATATACTAGTGCGTTTTGAAATTTGACGTATTTGTTATAAACAATAATAAGGCCAAAATTGGTTTACTTTTATAATCTTTAATGAAATGCAACAGTTATTTCGAATAAAATGTTATTAAAATTATTAAAATTCCAAATAAAATGTTAGAGAGGATCATTCATGGGGAATTTCTTTATTTTCACTTTTATTAATAATGCCTAATAAATATTTATTAATAATACAGAAAAAACTAGAATTTAAATTTATAAAGAATTTTAAAAAATTAAAATTCTTTCTCTTTCATAAGAGTAAATGTTTACTTCCGACATTTTATCGTCTGTTGTTTTACTGAACTTCATTTTACAGGCAATTAAAACTATTTTGCTGATTTCAAAATTGTGCATCATATTGTTGCGTGCGTTTGATTTCGTAATAGTTTGAATGCACACAGTGGTAGGTTGAGAAAATATATTTTATCAAAAGTAACATTTCAGTGTTCAGGAACTTTCCACAAAATTACTCGCACAGGTCTTCACAGTATCCACAGAGTACAATCAGTAATTATCTTCAAACTACTAAGAACGTTAAACACAACGCTATGCAAAGCGCATTTAAAAGACGAAGCTTTCACGAATATCTCAATATTCCGAAGTCGCTCTGAATTAACAACTTACAACAACAACAGGAAGCAGAAGCTCTCTCCGGCCTTATATAGTTTTCATCCCGCCGCCGAGAAATGTGTCGTATTTGCCGAAATTAGGGAAAAGTATATGAAGCCAAGTACGATTATAGTTGCATCTGAAGTCAATTACAGTTATTCAATTACAATACTTATTACAGTGGTACATGGGCGGGACCAAAATGCTACCAAATGTTCGCTACGTTTGGTGACAAAAATGACGACAAAAATTAGTCTCCAAAACCTTTGACAGCTTGGCCAAATTAGCGAGATAGCCATTTACTCAATGTTAAAAATAATAACTTGCCCCTGTATTCTTATTATTCCGGCAGAGCATCCTTCCTCTATATTTTTCATATTACATTACACAGAAGAATTCAACAATTTCACATAAAACTTCGCCAAAATCATCCATATATGTACAAATTAGGTACCAGTATGCACATTCAGTACTTCTGAGTAGGTCAAAACTTTTAATAGAACATACTGTCTTCTACTATAAAAATGTTTAGTTTAAACTCTTCGATAGCAGATTGTCTGCATCGTTGCGTTTACTCTTGCCATTAGTGCTTGCCCCGCCGGCATAGTTTTCAGGCGGCTAGCACAGTATTCATTCTATGTAGCCTTTGGTTCACTTATGTCTTAACTTAATAGAATTTGAATTCATTCCTTTTAAAGTACGCCATAAATGCTGGCTGGCTTTGTAAGCACAAGAAGTGTCTTCTGCTCAATTACTGAGTTTTGTAACTCTTTAATATTAATTTTATTTTTAAAACTACGTAGCAAAATATTAAGTAAATTAATTTTTCTTTTAAACTTACTGACCTCTTAACTTTCGCTTTCCCTTTCTGATGCCGCGACACAAAAAAAAAGAAAACAAACTAATAAAACTTTCATAATTATACTGCACTCTTTTAGTCAATTCAAAGAGACTGGTGATTGAAAAATTAAGTAATTAATACTTTAAGCTAGATTAAATTTTTATAAATCCTCAACATAGCGAAATAAAGTTTATCAGTTCAATACTAAATCTCTTAAGGTCAATAAAGAAATGAAAATATTCTCCCCGGTGTTTCGGGAAAAAAGTCAAAAAATTGTTTTAACAACGAAATACTATGATACGAATCATTTTCTAATTCTGAAAATGCTATCGCTTTCTAAAGTAAAACTATATCAGCTCTCCTTCCTGTAAACATATAAATTTCAATACTACTTCAGAGATAGCCACAAACACCTTTCATTTTATACAGAAGAGAACACTTCAAAACACCAGGTTTGAATGGAACGTTTAACCGTGTTTTCCGAAAGGATAACATGCCATTACGATTCCATCTCGGAGTCACCTCAACGTACCTCACAATGATGCCGGTGGGCCTTGTTCAGAGGTTTCATTCCATTACAAAGAGGCCAGACAATATGCATATCATAAATGTTAATACTCTTTCATGTGTTCGTAACCACTGTCTCAGTAGTTCTCATTGCCAACGTAAATAGCATTAAATTTGAAAACGCAATGACTTTTAAGACCCATTCATTTTAATCAATTTTTCACATGCGGAAATTAATCTGTCAATAGATGCTTCGGTACAACAACTACTTTGCTACAATAGAAGAGAAACACGCCAATGTGACAATCAAATTCGCTGAAACAACCTTGTATTTGGCGTTGAATTACTAAAAGCACTCAATCTATTTCGAGGGCAGCTACAGATCCCTCCTCATCAGGAGAACAAAATATCTAGAAAGGGAAAGAAACCTCAGTAACGGCTTTTTATACTCTCGGGTAGAACCATGCGCGAGGACGCAACGCGATCTATTGGCAAAAATAATCATCAAGAATTATGTTAATAGAATTTTAAAAGCGCTAGGAAGGACTGGATTAGACTTAAAATCGTTCACTAAACTTGCTAAATCTTTGTGAATATGAAAAGCCTCAAGAAAATCCAATTCACCAACGGAAGAAGCTTTTTGGATAATTTTTGCAGATCCAAAGTCAAAATTATGATTAAATTTCCAACTACGATACGCTGTTGAAGACTTGTTATTTCGCCCTTTCGGACATAAGATTCATGTTCCTTGATACGAAACTTTAACGCTCTTTTTGTTTGGCCAATATATCTCAAGCCACACTGACACGATATACTATAAATTCCCCAAGAATTAAAGTACATAATGACCAGACACATTGTATAATTAATGACTGTATTGTATATTAATACATAATGACCAGACACATTGTATAATGGCCAAAACACTTCCCTCATACAATATATGTAATGACAGCCAGTATTTTGTAAAATGACTTCAAAACAAAAGAAAAAAATTAATTTCTAATATTTCTTTCTAAATTCTTCCAGTACATGGTAGCTCATGTCAATTAAAAAAATACATGTTAATTGTAATTAAAATAATGATATTAAATAATAACATCAACATAATAATGTTATAATAAATATCTGTGATAAAAATTATAATGCCTTTCCTTGACATCAGGCAAAATTACATTGACAAGAATTAAAATAGAAGCAAAATAAAAGTACGAAATAAAACTCATTAATATTAATAGAACTTATTTTAAAGGCTTTTTCCTGAAAAATATAGCTCAAAGCTTAACAGATGAATATGCTAAACACCAAAAAAACTTTTGTTCTTTTAATAAAGGTTTAAAAAAAGTGTCGCCTACATAAACCGTTTTTATTTCTATCAAAGAGAAGTAGTCTCGCTAGCTTTCACGAAAATTTTGCAGAGGATAATGTATTTAAATCGTGCAGAGGATAATGAATTTCGGCGTGGCTTTGCATCTGCACATTTATTAATTAAGAAGGAAGTAAATTCATATTTTGAAGCCTTTTTGATATTTCTACGAACAGTGCCGGTAGTACTCATGAAATGTGAGTTTAAGTAGTTTTTTTTTTTCATATTGCATCTGGCGTGTTATCTTTTACATTTTTCCCCAGGGAATATTCTAACATTGCTATTTGCAATTAAATTTCTTTTTAAGTGGTTTGTTTAAAAATCATAATTAAAATTAAATTCCTAAAATAAAGTTGATTTGTTCAACGTGAATTAGAAGCAAAATGTTTTTGTAAACTGTGTTTGAAAATTGTAAAGAATTTAGACTATTTTCGATGTTAGAGACTAAATGCATGACAGAATATCATTCCTAAAATTTTTCGCTTAACAGATAGAACCTGACATCGGAAGGATGATCCAAAATTTTACAATAAGTTCTGGTCACTTGTTCTATATCTTTTCCACATTGTTAAGAACCAAAACTTCTGTAGCCTTAGTAATTTGTCATTATCGTGGAAACCTTGAAAAACGACTACTTTTAGATAGATCATTGTTCCTTTACAATTTGTATAATAAGTTAGTAGGATTATTGTTATAGTTATTTCTACCTTTTCTATATTCCGCAAATTTTCTCATGAATCAAATTGTTTGTTTTCTATAATTTATTTAAAATATTATTCATTTAATAATAAACTATGACATATTTTTATAATTTATTTAATTTATTTATCTAACTGTATGAATCTAAAATATATATATTAGAATAACATGAAATTTAATTTTTAATTTGTTTTATAGAAAAAGCATCCTTTTTCAATTTAAAACATGTTAAGAAAAATGTTAATAACATATTAAATTGCTAATTTTCATATTTCTTAAATAAAAACAAAATGTTAAATTAATTTCATAACATACGAAATTTAATTGTTAATATCATATCAAAAGTATTATGCCTCTTATAAATAGCAGATTGTTTAATCAATATTACATCAAAAGTATGCAAGTATAATTATTGTTAGAGAGGTAAAATATAGTAACCTAGTTCTACATCATTTTGTTTAAGCATGCCGTAGAGTTCTTTCTAAGAGAAACTTTTTTAAAATGTGAAAAATATAAGAAAATTAGTCTATCAATCAACTCATTTCAATTAAGAATTAAAAAATAACATTTTATTATTGCTCCAAAACTTTTTTTCCTTATATTTCAAAACAGAAAATGTTCAAAACATAAACGGTTATTTGAAAAAGACTGAAAACATTCTATGCCGATGGAAAAACTTATTGCAGATTTCATATAATTTTTACACCAAGTTTCTCATTGCTGTGGAGGACACTTTAAAACGATGAAAATACGTATCAGCTTCATATGCGATACTATAGTATTGTGTTCAAATATACTTTTATTATCGCCATAAAAATTATATTGAATAAATTCGCAATGATAGCGAAAAAAATACATTTCAAATAATAGCGACTTATAAATTTCAAATAATATGTTTCATGTTTTGAGATGTAATATGTGACTGTAAAATAACCGAACAGGTACAGTAGTTCCTGACCTACGGGCCTTAAAACTATTAGGAGCCCAAGACAAGAAACTAAAACAATATTTATGTGATCTTGAATGAAAATTGCAGTCAAGGTTCATGAGTGCTTACGTAATGATAGTTATTTTTAAAGGCTTGGTCAATGTGTTAAAAGCTCCCAATTGTTTAGTTAAGTATGTGGTTAAGTTAAATGTTCAGTTAATTTTGTGTGTCTTGAAAAATATGGTTTTTAAATCTGTTAATAAATTTTTTCAGTTATAAAGGAGCAAAACAGGACTTTTATTCATGGGTCATTAATGAAATTGCTTGTTAATGTGGCTTTTCATATATAGTACAAATCCAGAGATTTTTAAAATTCATGTTAAGTGAGCACGCACATATGTTAAACAGTAATAAATAGAACATAGTCTTCAACAATTTACCATTGTTGGAATAAAAATTCCAAATTTCAAATTTCGGAGGCCAAAATTACTACTCTCACTTCTTTGTCCCTCAAACTGGATTTCTTAGAAGTATTTGAAATTTTTCACAGAAAAATCTCTCTAGCGACACAACTTCCACTCCGTTCCTATCCAAGGCTTGAAAAAGACTCCCGCGCCTCACCTCTCTTCTTTCAACTAACGTTGCATCCACTTCGAATAGTATACTTCTACCATATTTATCACTGTAATCTGATAATTTTGGGCTAAGCGCCAAAGAAAATGCAGTCCAGGATAAATGTTTACTTATTTGTGCTTATTATTACATTATTTCTTCATTTTTGTTATTAAACTGCATAAAGTTATTTTCCTCAAGTAATGTTATTTTCATAAAGTTATTTTCCTCAAGTTATTTTCCTCAAGAATATAGCGGTGGAATAGCGAAACTAATAAATGTGTGCTGAAGAAAGCGTTCGCAGACATTATTTCCCTCACCATTCTTACTTTCCCCGGCTTTAAAATATCTGTTAAATCGAAAAGGAGTCTTCAATAGAATATACACTTTTGGTTAACTTATATTGATATTTCATAAACTGATTTAGAAAATTTTCATCCTTGACATCGTTAACAAGTAACATTTTATAATTTCTGATAATCCTACTTATGTTGCTTTAATCTGAGCACCCTAATTAAATACATTCAATTAGTTTCACAGATTATTCACATATTTTATTACACCTAATTTAAATTTGCAAAATTAGTGATTTTTAAATAATTTGTAACAAATGCACTCTTAGACAAAAAAAAACGACGCACCAAGAAAGAGTCATCCGAATGGGACGAAAATCGGTAGAAGTGATGTACAGATACAGAAAAACAAATGAAACCAGTTTGAGAAAAATTGGATGATTTATTGAAGTGATAGAGCTTCACAAAGTGAAAAGTCAGTAACGCGTTTATCCACCTCTAGCCCTTATGCAAGCAGTTATACGGCTTGGCATCGATTGATAGAGGTTGCGGATGTCCTCCTGAGGGATATCGTGCCAAATTCTGTCCAACTGCCGCGTTAGATCGTCAACATCCCGAGCTGGTTGAAGGGCCCCGCCCATAACGCTCCAAACGTGCTGAATAGGAGAGAGATCCGGCGACCTTGCTGGCCAAGGTAATGCTCGGCAAGCACTAAGGCAAGCAGTAGAAACATGTGCAGTGTGGGGGCGGGCATTATCTAGCTGAAATGTAAGCCCAGGGTGGCGTGACATGAAGGGCAACACAATGGGCCTTAGAACTTCGTCGCCGTACCGCTGTACTTGCGACGGATGACGACCAAAGGGGTTCTACTATGAAATGACATGGAACCCCAGACCATCACTCCTGGTTGTCAGCCTGTCTGCCGCAAGACAGTCAGGTTGGTATCACACCGCTGTCAGAGGCGTCTCCAGACTCGCCTTCGCTGATCATCGGGGATCAGTCAAAGCGGGACTCATCACTGAAGACTATTCTACTCCAGTCAGTGGCATTCCAATGGAATGAGACCGACACCACTGCAAACGGGCTTGACTTTGTACAGAAGTCAATAGTAGTCGGCGCAAGGGGCGCCGTAACCTGAGCCTCCTTTCTGTGAGCCGTCTATGAATGATCCTTGCCGTCACTGAAGCACTGGTTGCACGTACAATCGATGATAATGATGCATCTGGGGCTGTGAGTGCCGCTCTGACGATTGCTCGGTCTTCACATTCTGTCGTTTCCCTAGGCCTACCGCTTCCTTCTTAACGCTGTGTGCGGCCATGGTTCACCCATTCCTGCCAACATCGTCTAATAGTGGCATCGCTCCTGTTCAAATGTCGAGCTATTCGCCGGTAAGGCCAACAACTAGTTTCTGAGCCCAACTATACGACCTCTCTCAAATTCTGACATCTGCGCATATCTTTCGCACACTGGAATGCGACGCATAGTTACTGTCTACCAGAGTGCACGGAAGGAAATTCGTGAAAAATTTATGACCTGGAATCGTAATTTTTCCTCTTAAATATCCTGCCAGTTACGCAGATCAGATGCGCTATAGCGCCAACCGTTCATTCATCGGCAGCCAAAATGTAAAATTTTGCATTTACCGTCAAAACCTGTATGCAAATCAATTTGTGTCCAATTTGCTTTATATCTTCTCGGTGCGTCGTGGTGCGTCGTTTTTTTTTTCTGTCTAAGAATGTACATTTGCTTACTATATACGTTATTTATTTATACAACATTCCATTTTATTAACTCTATACGATTCAAATTTCGTTACAAGCAAATCTCATAATTTCTTTCAAAAATTTTCCTACCCACCCCCATAGTTACATGAATCTGTTAGGTTTGGAGAAAAACTGAGTCTTTTATATTCAAATCAGACAACCAGGAACGGTGTATGCTGCTTTCTCCCTCAGTCTTTCTTATTCAGAATTTTTTACCTTATGCAATCCCCTTTGATACACAACAGCAAACCGTTAACCTTAAAATAACATATACAGCGAACTTGTCATGGCAATCACCTCCTGAACTACCTCTGGACTACCTCTGAAAATAACCGGCACTTTTGGGGGTATAATCAAGCACCCATACTGAAGGTCATACCCTCGAGACATCCTCCGCAGTGAACCCAAATCATCTTGAATTGCGATTAATCGTTTTAAAGAGAATTCATTTTCATTTGATTTAGTATTACCGCAAAATGTTGTATTTCAGGAACATTTTGTGTCATCCCATGTTGGTAACCATTAATTAGTTATCTGTCCGAAACCGACGGTTCTTGTTCGATTTCCATGCAACGGTTTCTCTCTTTATCTGCTAGCTTTTCCTTTTCTTGCGAGTATAATATCGTTTATTCATTTTATATATATATATATATATATTATATTCTGATGATTTTGATGAGCATATGAGGAGGAATTAATAGCAGCTGAGCCTGAAGGCTTACAGATGAAGAATACAAAACATGACCCTGAAGAATCTCCAGTCTTTATTTTCACACACATAAAATCATGTCCATAGATATTTATCCAATCATAATGAAATCCGATACATTTTTATGATTCAATCATAACGAAAGATGATAAATTGCTATTTACATTGATTCTTAGAATTAAGACGCAGTCACTTTAGACGGGGAAGCAAAGCGAGGAGTTATTAGCAAGGTGGAGGCTAACAGAAGGGAATGACTTAATTAGCTCGCCAGAGTATTTATACCAGAGTAGGTGGGATTCTAGAGACAAGTTATGATTGGCTAATACTATTTTGGGTTTGTACTTTTCAAGCAGCGTTACGAAAGATCTGAATTCGGAAAAACAGATGAATTAAGGGGGAGATCACCAAACTTAGAATGTTAATTTTAAGATCGCCAATTAGTTTTTAAAGCAGCTATCGTATTTTCTTATATCTTACATATACAATATCGTTCATCCCTCAGTGGCACATTTTGATTAAGTCTCAATCATAAGATGGTTAACTGATCAATGCGTTCTGATATAGTTTCTGATGAACACTTGATTGGGGTTTATACTGCTCAGCTTTTAAGAAGAAAAATGCCTTGAAATTTGTGTCAAATACATATTATAGAAAAAGGATATTCAGATTTATTAATTTTTACGACTTTTATGCAAGAATTGAATGCTAATGATATTCTAAATATTTCAGTTAATATTCCAAATCATTAACTGCGCTTTAACTTCAAATAATTAAATATCTATCATTGAAAAATATTTCTTCCTTCGTTTGATATCAGAGAATCTAAAATGAGCTTAGACAGGATTATAATTCAAAGTCTTTCCGCATCATTTCAGGCTCGACCGCCTTCCCAATTCCTAAACAGTCAGTCGTCTTTTTAGGCCAGTATCACACAACTTCTATGTGGCTTATAATCAAAAGAGAAAGCACGTGTTGCATGCAGTGTATGTAGTCTTAAATAATACCCATCTTTCTAATAAGTTTCAAGCATGTCAGCAGGCATTCCATGGGAAATGTCTGCTCTTTTTGTAATGCATGCAATTTTTCTGCTTCAAACAAGATTAGAAATTCCCTCATCATCGGGACCAGTTGAGTGGCTAATCCGTTCAAAGATGAAAGGCTTATTTTAAGCAGAAATGAATAATTAATACCTTTTCAAGCAAGAGGAATGTGAACACTACCCCTGAAGGCAGGATGGGGCTTAAGGAAACTTTCCAAATCGCACAAATTCCTTCAAAAGTGAGAAATAGAATTAAACTTCAGTATTAGAGAGATAGATAAACATAGAAATTACCTTCGCAGAACTTCAATAAAATGTAATCACACAAGGATGCTGAGGTGTAAACTGCGAAATCGCATTTAATAAGCATTTAATTCTAGGTGAATTGTTTCTAATTTGTTTAATACGTAATGAGATATGTTAAATACCTTACGGGTTGTGTCATATTGTTCAAACTCATATAAATTGTTCAGATAAATTTTAGAGTATAAAAGCTGCATGCATTTAAAATACATGCACAAAGTGTTAACTTCTTTTACGATTAAACAATATAGATTAATTGATACTACATATTTCAGCATTTCAGCCATGTTCCGATACCTCTGAATAAACAAACATCGGAATGTAAAAGTAATTACAAAGTAATGAAATTTATATTGCTACGAGTTATGGCTGAGCAGCAATAACATACTCATACAGAATACTCGTAGAAATATTCTCTCGGTTGAGCATACGCACAGAAATATATGACGTTTATATTGCTACGAGTGGTACTCTCTTTAAATAATCAGTCAGTCTGGTTGAGCATGAAGAAATAAGCAATTTATTATAAATTATAATGACACCGAAGCAAATTAAATAGCTCTGAATAGCTCAAGAAGAACGCAGATGTTAAGCAATTCTTCCTTACCACATTAAAAATATCGTAAATTCTCAAAAACCAGTCGTAGAATAAACTTTAAAACGCAATTTTGCTAACCTCTTTGATCCGCAAAATTTCAGAGCTGATTAATAACTGACTCAACTGAGCTCTCGGAGCCATGTTTATATAATGTTGCACGAGTTTCTGGAAGTTTTAGAAAAAATTGGTCCCAGAACTTCGAAAATGCATTTTGCCAGATCTTCCAGAAAGTCGTCAAGTTGGCGAAAAATACAAAATGCCGGCAAGGGCTGTTAAGAGTTTTGTTGCCCATGTCTCGCGTTTTTAGTTGAGCTTCTTTTTTATTTGCAATTTAATTTAAGAAATAAACTCTTATATAGAAAACATGTGCCCACAAATTTCAGTTACAGACAAAATTAACCCAGAAGTTTTAACCTAAAAACAACAACTAAACAGGTATCTAGTAAATAAAACTATACACGATATTACAAAAATAGTAAAAACAGCAATGCAATCAAAGAAGATTAAAATATTTACACAAATTTCGAAGCCTATTCATGATAATAAAACAATATGTATTGCGTTTTCTGAACGTATGATCAATCAAGATCACTACTGAAGTCTGTAAGATTTTATGACCTTAATGCAATATTTATTCTTAGTAAACTTCTTTATTCAGTCAAAACCTTATTACACATAATTTCTGATTATTTTATGAGCATGAAACTTTACTTACTGTATTTTTTAACGTAAGTATTAAGTACATTTCCTCTAGAAGAGCCAAGCAAACACCTTTACGAGTTATTGTGCCTCTTTCCTTGCGAAAACGCTGTATGTTACCAAATGCTATACAGATTTTTTTCCCTCACACCAAAAAAGTCAGAGAAACGTATACCTTTTGTTAATCGTGAACACAATTAATTCATCCAAAGTATTTAATTATGCAACTGGAAACGATCCAAAGTATATATTATGCAACTTAGGTTCTTACCGTTTTCTTATAGATTAGAAAGAATACTTTTCCCCTGAATTATTTATGCAAGTGTAAACATTCAATTAAAATGTACATTTTAAATTAAGCAAAAGTTTTTTAACAGCAGCAATATTACGATATATAGCTTTATTTCTTTAAGGAGGAGTTTCTCTCTCAAGTTTTTTGTAAATTATATTCAAGTCATGCATTTTGTTCAGAACATTTCCTAGCAATAAACTGAATTGCAAACTATGCATTCCATATTTTGAGACCCACACTTTAACTTAGCTCTATTAATCATGTAAAAGATGATTCATTTATTCGCATCTGCATGAGAATATAATTGTAATTTCTTTCAAAGACACACTTTTTTTAAACTTTTTGCCTTTTTGTAGTTTTTCATGAGCAATGTTCAAACAGTTTTACAATCAACGGTTAAAAAGATGTTAAACGATCTAAATCAAAGTTAAAAACTTAGAAAAAACACTTATATGCGAAAGACATATCCTATATTTACTTACACTTTAAGTGAGGTATTATAAATTACTTGCAGTCTATAGATCTGCGCATTAAAACTTCAAGATCCATACGTCATATATCCAAACGTAGACTCTTTAGAGAGTCGATTTTCATACTGCAAAATACATCTCTTTACCCTTATGGACTCAACAAATACTTAAATAGAACTACTAACATTAAGAAAAAAAATTAGATCTACAGTGAATTTGGTAAATTTAGCGTAATGACCTCACGAGAAAAAGAGGTAGTAAAAACACTAGCAAACACTATTTCTCTACTGCGAAAGTCGATCTACTTGCAAAAACTTGCGAAAATTTCTTCAAGAAAAGTTTAAAATATTCTTAAATTCTTACACACTTTTAAAAGTATTCACTACTATTCACACACTTCTTACTACACTTTGGGAATTTCTCAACTTTTTCAAGGTAGAGTACACTGGACACCAAATTATAAAAGATTTGATCATAGATTTTTGCTTTTATAAATTATTACGAGCAAATTTCTACAAAAGGAAATTTTTTGCACTGTTCAATTCAAGACCCATTCTACGATAGAATTAAAATAAATCAAATTTTCAACAGACACTAGTCCCTGATCCCAGTCAAACACTTCAAAGTCATTCCTAGTTTTAAATTTAATAAGACACTCAGTACTATGATTAGCAACCACCATGACATCGAAAATTCAGATTCCTGATACTGCCAAAGACAAGAATACAAAACTTTTGTGTATTCACAAGCACATTATTACAGGTGGACATTTTAATAGGTGGACATAGTTTCATAAATTTAAGACAATTTATGAAGCTAGGCACCAAGTTTTGTCCCACCTTCCATGTGAGCAAAAGATTTGCATTAAATAGTTCGATAACGATTTGAAAGCATTCATAATTAAAGCTTGTTATCAAACAAATTTTTCCTCCTCTGCTTTTCTTGAATGGAAAGACGCTCTACTTCAGGAATTTATTAGGAGAATTGACAGTTCCCCGAATTTCTTTACTTGCACGAAAAAGAAAGCATTGAACTTAAAATCAAACACCTTCGTAATAAATTCATTATTACCAAAGTTGACAAAGCTAACAACAACTTCAGCATTGTTTGAAAAACGTTTTACAACAATCTTCTCGAACAAGAACTGCAAAGTACCACCACTTATCAACAAATTAATACCAACGCTCAAGTTCTCCAAAAAGAATTTAAAGCTTTACATCGGCAACTTAAAACTACTAGTAAAAACTTCTATAATAGATTTGCAAATCTTTACGCACTTTCAAAATTTCATAAGACACCGATCAAATTCAGATTTATTGCAAACAGCACTAAGAATTTTATGAAAACGATTTACCTACTTTTTGCTAAAAAACTTAAACAAATTCAGTACATTCTCAATAATTTTAAGTTTCAAGAACATAGTTACAACTGGATAATCCACAACCATGACCCAATAATTGATGCAATTAAATCACTTAAAATAGAGAATATTAATTGCTATGATGTCGAAAATCTATACAACACTTTACCGCTTGAAGATATTTACAATAGTCTGTTACCTCTACCTGATATGTTTTCGGACATGCTTAGCATCGTCTCTAAACAAGAATGGAATAACTTTTTAAAAATTATTTTGTTTAACAACTACATAAAAATTTGGAAATAAGATTTTTAAACAAATTTGAGGTGTGCCTGTGGGCGCATGCATTTTTTCAGCGATTTGTAACATTTTTCTATTCTCACTTATATATTAATCCCAACTTTCCCTTATAGATGTTCAACGGACTTATTACATCTGCATTTATAGACATGTAGACGACATTATCGCCTTCAACAAGATTGAAGAAGCCAATATTTGTCCTAGCAGCCTCAAACTTATCAGAACCAACACACAACAACAGGTTATTGATTATCTTGATTTACAAATTCTAGACTTCAAAGATATAAAAATTTTCGATAAAAGAAGAGACTTCAATTTTCGCACCATTAAACTTATCAACCGGAATTCCAACATTTCCAAAAAAGTCATCTTTAATGTCATTCACATACAAATTCTTAGATTTAAATACGTTTGTAACAATGAAGAACATCTTACTGAAGAAATAGATTACCTTATTAAAATACTCTTAGAAAATCACATTCCAAAACTCACAATTGAAAATACCTTAAGAAAAGCTGCCATTAATTTTAGCTTTTAGATAACTTGTATCAGGTGAAATGATATACTTTACCCAAACCTGAAAAGAAGGTAATTTTATGGATGGCCGATACAGGTAATCTAATGTGAATATGTAAGTAATTTCTCTCTATTCCTGGTTTTCTAGCCAGAATTTTTAAAGTACTAATTACGTACTTCAAATAATTACTGGCAAATACTATTAACTATCCTATTACTAGAAAAAGAAGCTATTTTATAATCTTGAGACGCATAACAGCTCGTTTGCGTGAAGCACTTAGACTTTTTAACCGCTTTTTCTATTTCCTAAAACGTTTTTGCCAGTTACAAGTAGTTTCTACAACTTTGATTCATCGCCAACTTGGATAGAGTTCTTTAACACTTTACAGCAAGAAACGACGCCATTGTGGTCATTAAGCTACTTTCTTTTCCATTCAGCGCAAGAATTCGTTTTGTTTGTAACCTTCAAAGCCTTTCCCCTTACCCCCTCTGTGAAATAACTCGCCCAATAAGGAAGTTTAACAGGCCACAAGTCTCTGCCATTTTTTCCACCGTCGCTGAGGGGTAAGTTTGCACCTTTTACATTTTTTTAAACAATTTTCAATTTTGGTTTGCTTTAGCTGCAAATTTGATGTTAAAAGAATGAACTTGCTTTCTCCTTTTTCCATTTTCTTTCTTGGCAGTTTTTTGAACCTACGAGAAATTGATGCTCTCTGTTTCTAGCTGTTTACTTCTTAAATTGATTTTGTTAAATCTAAGGAGTTTTTACTTTCAGAATTTTATTAGTTTTTGCTTTTAAATTTTTAGCAGTCTTCTGCTTTTGACTTTTATTGGAGCATCTTTGCCACTTTGAATTTAAAATTTTCTCTGGTTTTCTCATTACAGACTTCAATTAACTATATTGTTTCATATTAAAGCTAATTTTTCACGCGATCGAGCAGTCCCTTTTTTAGGTTTCAAATTTCGGGCTTCCCTGCTAGTTCTATACAGGGAATACCCTCACTGTATATGATTGTATATCTTCATTTTCTTTTTCCTTTAAATATTTGATTGCGTTTTTGTATTTAAATATTTTTTATTTTTTTTTAATATCTGGTGTTTAAATTTTAATATTCCTATTTTAGAGTTGCGAAAACGGATCGGGAAAAGATCTGAGCATTTGAGAGTCTCTAAACGATGGTCTCTAAATTGAAAAATTAAAAATTAAAATTAAATTCTCTAAATTAAAATTATCTCTCGATTCGAATTTTACGGTCGTGAATCTCTATCTCAGAGGAACGAAACCTGTATTCGGAACTCATTGATCAACTTGGTGCAATGCTTCAAAACACTTTTCCCTTGGTAAGTTCTGTTTGAAGCGTTGAACTGAGGAGATGAATATTTATTATTTTTATTTTCCTTACAATGCTTTCAATATTGTCCAATGATTACCTTAAGGTGCGACTTTATTCGAGATACATAATAGTTAGGACCTTTACAGGAAAGAAACTGTAAGCATGCATTTATACTCCACTTTTACCTTTTTCTTAAAAATCTTTTTCACTTTTTTCTTAAAAATCTTTTCACTTCTTTTTCTGGTGTGCAAAAATTAAGGACGAGACGGTTTTTTCAATATAACTTTGTACAAAAGCTTTCCAAATCAACACATTTAATACCGTAAGATCCCCAATACGTAAGGACATGAGTAATGTAAGCAACACTTATTAAAAGAGAAATCAGAGGGATTAAAAAGAAGCTTTATTGAAAAGGTAGCATGGAGCGCAATGCGACTGAAGGCCGAAACATCCCTGTGATGGGTGTCCAGCAAGAAACATCCGGTCTTTAATAGAAGATATGATCTTCCCTGACTGCTAGGTAGGTTTCACATCATTTGTGCATGCTGGATATGTGGTTGTTAATGAGCGGTTGAGACACTGCTGTTCGTTCCTCTTGTAGCACCAATCGCAGTTACGGAATCGTTACTGGCGATAAGTTACGTGCTGCCGCGGGTCTCCCTAGTAAGTTCCGTACATGCTTGACGGGATTTAGATCCAGAGACCTTGCCGACCAATCCATGTGTTCAATATCTTCGGTCTCCAACAGCTCTTCGACAGTAACTGTGCGATGAGGTGGAGCGTTGTCGTCCATGAAGAGGAACTGAGGACCCATAGCCCTTGTGAAAAGACGCATGTAAGGAAGAAGAACCTCGTTACAATAGCAGTCCCAGGTAACGAACCTCCTTGGGAGATAGGAAGGTCGGTCCGGCTACAAAGCATTATGTCTGCACGAACGAGAACTCCACGACCTCCAAAACAGTCCCTTTTGATGATGTTGAAGGGGTTATTGCGTGTTCCCCGCTCTGTCCAGATGTGTATGTGTCTAGAATCGCAGCTCAGACTAAATCTGCTCTCATCTGTAAAGAGTACTCGTCCCCATTCATTGTATCTCCAATTCCGGTGTTCCCGGCACCACAGAGAACGCCTTCTCCGATGGGCAGGCGTTAGAGGTACACACCGTACAGGGCGTCGTGCAAACAGACCACCACCGTGCAGTCTTCTGGCCACGGTAAAACGCGATATCGGTCGTCCAGTCGCCTGTGTCGTGTGTCTAGCGATTTCTCCCGCTGTCTGCCGCCTGTTTCTTCTGGCCTGTAAGGCAATATACCGGTCATCTGCGGGTGTGGTTCCTCGTGGACGACCACTACTAAACCCCCGGATAGCTGTTCCTGTAGTTTGAAATTGTCTCCAAAGTCGTGAAACGATGCTGTGAGCAATTCCGAACTCTGCAGCCACACTTGTCACACTGCGGCCTTCCTCCAACTTCCCAATGATTCGACCTCGGGTAAAAGCATCCAGATGTCGTCTAACAGATTGATTATTCGCCATTTCTCGCTGAGGCAGCAACTCGGTGTGATTTTAACTGCTATACGGCGTGCAATCTCTTTGACAGAAATACTGATCTTACACCGACACCATGCTTTATACTACTCAGACACTCCCCCATTACGTCTGCCTGCATATCTGCGCATGTGCTACCGTACATCACCTTACTTAATCTCCTGATTGGTCTTTCTGTCCGCTCTGCCTCTTCGTTCAGCTGATATGCTAATTTTTTGACTTCGTCCTTAATTTTTGCACACCAGTGTATATATATCAAGAGATAATTAACTAAATCAGAAGTAGGTAGCAAATCTAATTCACGATTTATTAACCAATAATTAATAACTAATAATCTTAATTTAGAAATTTTTAGATGCAAAAAAATGCACTCTTAAAAAATAATTCGATATTCTCGAATTTTCGTACTAATTAATTATTAATTTGCAAATTCCTTCATACCTGGTATGCAAATGATTAAATTTTCAGGGAAATTAGTGCTAACTTCGGTCATAGCGCGCGTTTCTACTGCGCAACTAGTATCATATAAAATAGATAACAGCTGAGGACGTTTTATCTTTTTCCCTTGACGGCGATGCAATTCGCTGGAGACAAAACCAATAAGACCGTTATCGATTTGTCGAAGACTTTGCAGACAATCGAACAACTTCAAACCTGTAGTATAGTAGAGATACGTAAGGCGGTTGGCTAAGCGTTCAGAAGCATGCATTGCCGCCAGAGGAGGTTTCGCCAATTACTGATTTGAACATTCTATGTGCAATTGCTAGCAACTAATGGCCACTGATTCTATGGCTTTGAAATTTTAATCATTTCATTACTTCTGTATGAGCTTTACGACGACAAGAATTATTCAATTTAACTTCAGTAAAGTCAGTTTCTTCGTGGTGCTTTTTTTGGGGCAGGAAGTGCAAAAGAGTGTGTATATAATTACATAAAAATTCACACTATTTTTTATCTTCATTACCATAGACAAAATTAACAGTGAGATTGTGGTTACCACGACTAGTATGTAAATATCATAATACCGTTCTATGGAATTAATTAGCCGGTAGAATATTGCAAGATTAACAGCCGTTGTTCTTGTTGGACATTCTCAGTTTCTAGAGACTCCAGGTTCGCCTTCTCACCTTCTGTTATTTCAAATTCAATTAATAAAATGTAAAATATAAAACATGCTTACCTTATCCTCCTTTTTTTGTGGTTGTTGTTGTTGTTTTTAGTCCAAAGGGACTTTGTCCTTGAATGACTATTGTTTTCGTTTTGCGATTTTGAGTCCGAAACATTAAAAGTCTGAATGACTTTCAAACTGTTGCCGCAAAGTATTGCAGCCCTGTATTATATTTAAAGAAATAAAATAGTGAAGAATCTGAATAAATGTATTCATTTCTCCAAATGTGGTAAAACAACGGTACCTTGAGCCATTCAGTTTTGAATGACGTAAGTTTCCACCCAAATATGCGCGTCTGGAAGCCTGAATTTGGAATTTGGTTTATTATCTATTTCATATTTTGTAACATTTTAATGAATTTTTGATGAACAAACTCAAACGATTTAAAAGCGAGCAATGGCAACACTCTACGGGAAAAAAAACCTTTTTATCTAAAACGCGTGGAACTGTGTACCTGAAAATCTAAAGATATACTCATTTTAAAATTATTTTGCGAAATTGTTGTTGAACTGAATTTTAAGGTTTAAGTGCGAAGAACATGATATTTAATAAATAAAGGTAACACACAAAACGTTAAAAAACGCCCCTTTAAATGTATTTTAAAATCTAAAACCTCTCAGTTCTTTTTTTTTTTTTTTTTTTTGCCAGTGCCACTAGATGATCCTCCTTATTATTTCAATCACTCAAGAGACATTTGTGTAAATGGTCAATACGTCTTTGCACAAAACATGTTTTAATGGGAACGAAAAAATACAAAATGTTAACAAATACATACAACGTCTAAGTAAAATTTCAAAATTCAGCACGACGCAGCGTGCGAGTTTTTCCTTCAGCGATGTCCAGCCATCTGGCCCGTGAGTTAGTAGTTCAACGTAATGACGTCACACAGTAGGCGATTTCCAATATCCTCCGCCCTAAAAGGACAATTGTTGGAATTGTTCTTATTGTATTCTAGTTCAACCGGATAGTCTCCATTTTTCTAGATTTTTCCTGTCAGTGTTTGTTGGTGTCTAAATAGATGTGTAAGACTCTCCTTTGCTGAAGTCAGTTTAGAGCTACACAATTAATTTAACTCGAAGTTGGCTCAAAACTTCTCACTGAGTGTTCGGTGCATATTCTTGGCGAGCATATTCGTGAAATAATCCAAGTCCTGATCTTGAACAGGGAGCTGAATGCAGCTATGTTCTGTGGTAGAAAACTGTGGTTAAGTGGTAGAAGAACTGCACTTACGAAGGGTTTAAAATCCTCTTTTATTAAACCACAATTATATACAGCCACTTCCTGTTGGGTAGAGGCGAGCGAACTTTTTTCTTATGCGCATGCGTATGAACTACTGTGGCGCAGTTGTCTATTCTCCTGACGCATTCGTCTTGCGAGCGTGCGAACGTAATGATTTGGTATGCTGTGTGATGTTGAATATAATTTGCTGTGTGCTCTTTTTATTCTTTTTTCCTGTAATAAAGTGTCTTGTCCTAAATTGATGGATTTTTTACTCTCAATATGGACCTCTGAACAACAAATGGTAGCAGAGCGTGGTTATATCAAGAAAAACTCGATGCGAAATACCAAATTGAAATCGAAACTGTCTCAGTGAAAGCCAGAAATGGAGAAGTGGAACGTTCCCGAATTAACTGGAGAGAACTATTTTATTTGGGCATTGAAAAGACTTGACTCAGTAATTTCGAGTATAAAACCAGAAAACTTAGACGAGAAAGATGAAAGACTGTGGAATGAGAAAAACGCTGACGCCGTAGCATATATAAAACTTTTCACTATCGGATCAACAGGCGCTTCAGTTCTCAGCAGAAGAGAGTGCAAAAACACTTTGGGAGAAAATAAAATCAACATTTACGGGACAAGCCGAAGATCGAAAAATAGATGCCGGTAATGATTTAAAAAGTTTAGAAATGAAGTTGCATGAGTCGGCTAATGATTAAATCGCAAGAGCGAGAGGAATAGCAACTAAGTGTCAATCGCTAGGACTAGAAGTATCTTCGCGAGAATTGGTGTTTTACACAGTCCGTGGACTTCGTGGAATATTCTCTCGAATTAGGGAAATTTTAAGAACCCAGCGTGAAAAAACAATTGACGAAGTACTGGAAATACTCCGCGAGGAAGAGTCTACACACAGTTCAGCGAACGGGAAACGACCTGATGGAACCAACGCTGAGGCGTTCGTATCAAGAAGAAATAAAAATCATAATCCAAGAATTTGTTACATTTGCCGAAGTCCTGGTCACATCGCGAAAGATTGCTACTACAGAAACAAGAGTTCAAAAAGTGGGTTATCCAAAGGTAACAAAGAAAGAAAAAAATCGCAACCTACAAGTGTGAACGTTTCATCTCGTTCTGATGAAAGAGAAAGTGATTTCGCTCTTCAACTTACGCGTGAAAAAAATGATGAATGTGACAAAATTTGGTTGTTGGATAGTGGTGCAACTGGACACATGGCGAAAGACTCCTTTTGGTTTCAGAATATTATATCAGAGATGAGGGAGATTTACCAGGCAGGTAAACATTCAAAAATATTTTCAGAGGGTATTGGTACTGTTAAAGCAAAAACTATAAGTACAAAATATTCTAGTTCTGTTAATTTAACTATTAGTAATGTTAGTTATGTTCCTGATTTAAGAAATAACTTATTGTCACTCACTGCATTAATGGATAAAGGATGTAAAATTGAATCAAGGAATAACTGTGTATTAGTTTTTAGTAGGTGTAATCAGTTACTTTTTAAAGCATTTAAGAATAATGGTAGGCTTGAAGTTAATTTAGAACCATATTATAATTCTGAATGTTGCATTGCTAATGATTGTACTGGTAATAATTACGAACTTTGGCATAGTAGATTGTGCCATTTAAATCCAAAGTATATGCTTAAGATGAAGGAATACATTGATATTAATGATGTAAGTGATTTTAAGTGTGAAACTTGTGACATAAGTAAAATAACTAGAAAAAGTCATCCAAATATTGACATTAATCAGAGTTCAGAAATTTTAGAACTAATTCATTCGGATCTGTGTGGTCCTGTTCAAACTGAATCAATTGGTGGGTCTAAATATTTTATGATCTTAGTGGATGATTTTTCTGGAATGTATTTTACTTATTTTCTTAAAAGTAAAAATGAAGTATTTGATACATTTTCTAAATTTAAAGCTAAGTATGAAAATTTAACTGGTAAAAGAATTAAACGTTTGAGAACAGACAATGGTTTAGAATTTGTAAATGAACAATTAGATAATTATCTTGCTAATTCTGGTATTTTTCATGAAAAAACAATTCCATATAACAGTGAAAGTAATGGGAAAGCTGAACGGGCAAACAGAGTTCTTTTGGAAAGAGCTAGGACATTACTATATGAGAGTGAGCTTCCGGTAAAATTCTGGGCAGAAGCAATTAATTTTAGTACTCAAGTATCAAATTTAACACCTCGGAAAGGGAAAGAAAAAATTCCTATAGAAATGTGGACTGGTAAAAAACCCAAATTAAACTATCTTAAAAAATTTGGATGTGTGGCATACTTTCACATTCCGAAAATAATGCGAAACAAATTTGATATACCCGGAAAAAGAGGGATAATGTTAGGATATGCTAGAGAAAGAAAAGGATATCGTATTTATGATATAGCAAGTAATAAAATAATTGAAGAACGATCGGTTAAATTTAACGAATCTTTAAAAGGTAGTAATTATATGGGGGAAAATAAAACCATAGAAACTTGGGATATTGAAAAATTAAAAGGAATATCGTGGAAGGAAAACGAAGTAGATCAGAAAACAAAAAGTGAAAAACCACACCTCGAATTGGTTGTTACGGAAAATACTCAAACAGGCGAATATGCTGACTCATCGCATTTCGAAATCGGCGACATGAGCCGTTGTAGTGGGGGCGATGATAGGGGAAAGACATCTGACAGCTATGAAAAAAATAATCAAAATGGAGATGAAATACCATTAAGACGATCCGAGAGGCTCAAATCTAAACAACTGGCGTCAAATATAATCAGTAATGTTCCGAACGATTTTTCAGACGCAAAACATAGTGCTAATTGGTATGCCTGGAAATCGGCAATGGAAAATGAATTAGATTCATTACATAAACACGAAGTGTGGGAAATAGTAGAAAGGCCTGAAAAAACAAAATTAGTAAAAAGTAAATGGGTGTATACTTTGAAGGAAGGAGACTCTGGGGAAGTAAAATATAAAGCGCGATTAGTAGCGGCTGGCTTTAATCAAATAAAAAATAAGGATTACACCGAATCATATTCACCAGTTGTTAACATTGAATGTTTTAGATTATTGCTTGCACTTTCAGCTAAATTAAATTTGACTGTTAAATTTTATGATGTAAAAACAGCATATTTGTACAGTGACCTGAAGGAGGATGTATATATGACTCCTCCACCTGGTTATGAAAAACTGATTGGACAAGGAAAAGTATGCAAATTAATGAAAAGTATTTATGGGTTGCCTCAATCGGGTAGAAATTGGTATATGAAAATAAAAACCGAATTAGAAAAACTTGGATTGGTACAATTAGCACTGATAATTGTATATTCATTTATAATGATACCAAAAACATTTTTATACTATGTTTGTATGTTGATGATTTAGCTGTATTCTGTAATAATGAAGAAATGCTTAAAAATATTGTTTCTAAAATTAAAAATATATTTGAATTACATGAAAATATTAATTCAAAATTTTTGGGTATGCAAATAGAAAAGCTTGAAAATGGTATATGTTTGTCTCAAACAGAATATATTGAATCCTTATTGACTAAACACAACGTACAAAATTGTAAAGCAGTAAAAACGCCAATCGTTAAAGGGGCAGATAAAGGTTTTTCATGTACAAATGAAAAGATAGATACAATTTTATATCAGGAATTAATTGGGGAACTTTTATATTTAGCAAATAGAACGCGTCCTGATATATCATTTGTAACAACTTATTTGTCACAATTTAATCGTGCACCAGAAAAAGGGCATTATCTTTTGGCTAAAAGGGTATTAAGGTATTTAAAAGGTACAAAAAATAAAAAACTTTTCTATAGCAATGATTTTGGAGTTTTAAATGCTTATGTTGATGCTAGCTGGAGAAATGCAGAAAATAGTAAGTCATTTTCTGGTGGTACTATTTTACTAGGTGATTCATTGATTTCTTGGAAATGTCGTAAGCAAAGAAGTGTTAGTCTCTGTACTTGTGAAGCAGAATTATTTTCTATTTCTGAAATTTTTAAGGATATTATTTGGACTGTAAATTTATTATCAGAATTAAAATGTAAACAATTTTTGAATGGTGCAGTGACTTTGAATACAGACAGTCAAGCTACTATCCAGTGGATCAACTGTGCCAGATCATCTACGAAATCCAGACACATGAACTTACGTTTCCATTTTATGAAGGATTTAGTAAAGGACAGTGTCGTTAAGTTGGAATATTCACAAACTGATAATATGATTGCAGATTTTCTTACAAAGTGTCAGCGAAGAAAAATTAATGTATACATTGAAAGTAATTTCCTTAATTTCTTAATGTAATGTATTATATATTGTTATTTTGTATTTCATTTTTGTATTGAAAATATGTTGCTCGCAGGAGGGGTGTGTTGGGTAGAGGCGAGCGAACTTTTTTCTTATGCGCATGCGTATGAATTACTGTGGCGCAGTTGTCTATTCTCCTGACGCATTCGTCTTGCGAGCGTGCGAACGTAATGATTTGGTATGCTGTGTGATGTTGAATATAATTTGCTGTGTGCTCTTTTTATTCTTTTTTCCTGTAATAAAGTGTCTTGTCCTAAATTGATGGATTTTTTACTCTCAATATGGACCTCTGAACAACACTTCCCAACTCGGGAGGGATACAGAATATAATGACCGCACTTAGGTCTAAACTGAACAATCAAATAATTTAAACTAAATTTAAATAGAAATTAAAGTAGTCCTTTCTCACAGAGCTATAAACGCGAGGTTGGCTTATATGCTAAAGGGTGCGTAGCAAGATTTAACTAATACTAGGCACTTGGATTTACTTCAATAAGTAATAGAGTAACAGCGCTAAGGCTTAGAATTTAAATACTAACTAGTTAGGCGAACGTCGAACAGAGCAGCAGTGATCTGAGACTAAAAGCTCTCTCACACTGAGTAGTTCTTCTCTATCCTTTAAATATAAACTTGGCTCCACTTCAAATTAGCATAAAGCTGAAACGCGCGCTCATTCTAACGGAAAGTTGAAATGAGAACACATAGGAAAGGCAAATTAAAATAAAACGTTGTTAGTTTAAACTAAAGCCTTACAATGTGAGCTAAATATTGCAACTGCAAATGACAACCGCCACACAGAATAATAAGGTTAAAGTTACATTTCATTTTTCAAATTCATAATTACAATGTGTTAGCATACAATTACTCATTATGGAACAATAAAGTATTATAGGTTATTGTAAAGGTGCTCTTCGTTACAACCACGAAAAAATTAACGATGGCTATCCAAAAAATGCAGATACCAATTATTCTTTTAAAATTTATAATATAGAATTTTTTTATGTGTGATACAGCTAATAAACGGTTAAAATTGATTAAGCAGTTGTAAAAAAATTGGAATATAATAGTTACCTAAACAGCTAGTATTACATATTAAACGATGATTGTTTAAAATTGCTGTTATGAAGTAGATGCGAAAACGTTAAGAACAGTTTAGTCAAACTCATGCTGGAAGCAAAACAATCTAAATTATGTTGCACTTTCAGCCCCGTGATTCGTCTGTAATATATCTGAAGGAATACTCTCTGAAATATTACAAGGGCATTAATGATCTGAATGCTTGACTTTTCTAACATTCATATTTTGTCCGTTGATCTGTGCCCCTAAACTATAAATTCATAAATGAAACATTGCGATCAACTAAAAATATATTCCATTTCAAAACATACAAAGCTTCCATTCTGCATAAAGTGATCACAAAGAGATACAGTGATTTCCGTGAATAGAGATGGAAGGATCAATTTCCAGAGATTTCCATTGGAATATTAACTATCATCACTTATTGTTGGTAAAGGCAAGAGGGGGAGTACAAATCTACGACGGATCTTAATAGAAGCTTTGAAAGCAAACAGTTCACGGATTATGATTATTACTATACCGCTAATTATTGAAAGATGCATTGGATGATGAATGTTGTGAATGTTTCTAAGGGGAGAACTACTAATTTCAGAAAGGCAAGTAATAAGTACTTAAAGCGGAGATTTCTTCGGGGTTTTAATTAATAATATTTTCATTTAAAGACTAATATACTAAAACATTCGGTCAATTTTTTAAATTATTCAACTGTAAAAAGCCAAAGAAAATTATTTATTAGGTAGTAGTTACATAGTTTAAAATATTTATTTGATTTAAAAATTTTACAAAATTGTTAAATGAAAAGTTGTTAAAGCTTGTAAACATTATGTGGCTTATACTATATTTTTAGTCATTTAAAATGACTTAGCAAATGGTGGAAGCAAAATTCGTTTTTCTGGTTAAAATAAGTTTAAAGCTTTAAATTAATATTTAATTGAATTGAATGTTTTGAAGTAAGCTTACGTTTTTAGTAAAATAACTTTATTTTTACTTAAAAGCTTCAAAATAAAGTAATCTAATAGCAGATGCTCAATATAACTATCATGCTAAGATAAAATGCTTCTCACTGCCAATGGTTTTCTCTAAATATCCTCTGTAATATGTTTTAGGTGTTTTAACAGAGTCATTACAGACTTAGAGACTATTTTATGCATGTATTATACATATTTTTATTCAAAAAACATGTTAACGTTATTTAAATTGCGAATTATCATGTGAATAATACCTTAAAATTTATTAATTATGATATACAGGATCGTTCAAAATAACACAATATTCAGATGAGTATACGTTGTTGCGGCAAAGCCATCGAACTATTAAAAATAACATTACCCTTTTTGTGAATGGCATCACTTACGTTTTTTGTAATCATAAATGTTCTTGCTTGTACTGTACGTTATATTTATGTTAGGAAATAAATAGGCATAAAAATACTATCTCCTAATATTTGGTGCCGAAATAACCATTTACGAAACAGGACCTTGAACTTATACTTCCTACTGTTGGATTATTTTGCTGAATTATTTTACTCCCGACATTAAAGCGTAGTTTTGTTTTGTGTTCTCTACTACTCGAGCAATGGCGCCGACCGCTGAAGCTGTAGACAAAATGACGCAACTGAAACGAAAGCGGAAAGCCGTGCGAAGTAATGTTTCTCGCTTTTCTACTGAAATTGATACTTTGAACGATGATTTCTCAATTGAAAAGATTGAATATATTTCTAATCGCTTAACAGCTGCCTTAAATGATATGAAACTAATAGATAACGAAATTCACAATTTTCTTTCTGACGATGAATACGAAAATGATAATTTGCAGTGTGAAAACTACATAGATACTGGTGAATCCGCAGTTTTCAAAGCACAAAAAATTATTCAGAACAAATTATCGCTAACTGCAAATAATGTTACTGCTTCCAATATGGATACCAATGATTTGGCGATGAAATTTGGCGACCTTTCTACTACAGCGCCTGTGGCTCAATCATATACAGTTAAATTGCCAACAATTAAACTACAATCATTTACAGGAGAAATTGAACAGTGGCAATGTTTTTGGGAACAGTTTAAATCTTCTATAGATGCCAATCCACATCTTTCTGTTATTGATAAACATGTTTTCCTCAGAGGTTATTTAGATGGTGAAGCTAAACGCCTTGTTGATGGAATTAGTGTAATAGGAGACACCTATGAAACAACAAAAAAATTGTTAAAGGAAAGATACGGAAATAAAGATCGAATTATCCAGTCACACTTAGATTACTTAGAACATTTAACTGTTATTCAAGACCCATCTCCTACGCATCTAAATGATCTTTACATAGAATGTAACAGGAGAATTCAAGCTTTAACTGCTCTGGGTGAGAATATTGAAGCATACGGTAGAATCCTAGTGCCAAAAATTATTCGTGCGTTTCCCAATGATATTTGTTGCCGCTGGATTATCTATGCCAAGCGTGAAAAGCTAAATGAAGGTAATATTACTAGACTGATGCAGTTCCTGGCAGAAGAAGTGGAAGGTGTAATTGCAACACAAAGAGTTAAAGGTACGTCTTTTTCTGATCACACCGTAAAGTTCACGGTAGAAAATTTTAGTATCAATTCCAAAACAGTAAATAAACGTAAGAAAATTTCGCCATTTTGTTCATTTTGTGATACTACAGGACATTGGCCTCAATATTGTGAAACTGTTACAGACTATGATACTCGTGTTCAGAAACTTAAAACTTCAAATCGCTGCTTTCTGTGTACTAACCGTGGTCATAGAGTTTCAAACTGCCCAAGAAAAAATACTGCACGATGCACTAAATGCAAGAAAAGGCATCATGTTTCTATTTGTCCTCCTGTTGAAAACAATCAACTGCGGGTAACTAGCAGTGCTGTAAATCACATAACCTTTCCTAAAACTATTTTCACACATTTGCAAACTGCTCGTGTGTATGTTACTGGCCCCACAGGCATTACTAAATTAACACGCTGCATTTTAGATGGTGGTAGCCAAGCAAGTTTTGTTCACACAAACCTCATTGAAAAACTTAAGCTTAAAGTTGTCAGTTCCGCCTCACTTTTAGTTCAAGCATTTGAATCTTTTACTTCACAAGAACAACGTAGATGTGTTCAACTGTCACTTTCAAGTTTGTGGAGCAACCAAACATTTTCGATCTCCGCATTTGAAAGCTCCAATTCCTATACTACACATCCTACTGCTCCACCAGAAATAGTTCACTTTGCTCAGAAGAAAAGATTGAGAATTGCTGATCCACCGGATGACTCTTCACTGCCCATAGAAATACTTATTGGTGGTGATCATTATTGGCAAATTGTTTCCGCAGAAGCTCCAATCAAGCTTTCAGAATCTTTTGTTCTGATACCGTCAGTGTTTGGATGGTTTCTTAGTGGAACAAGAACGCATACTAGAATCGCAGACAAGACTTCTTTCCATCAAGTTTGTGTGCAAGTTGAAACTGATTGTTTAAATGATCAGGTACGTCGTTTCTGGGAATTAGACACCATTGCGATACAAGATGCGCAGAAACGAAAAATGACTACTCGCGATGAAGAAATTTTATCAGAATTTCACAAAACTTACAACACTGAGGACAATCGAAGAATTGTGTCTCTACCTAAAAAGCCATTGCTCACACCTTTGCCTACAAACAAAATTATAGCGGAAAACAGATTTCATTCTCTTCAAAAAAGACTTGCATCTAGTGATGTGTTCAAGACACAATATGACAAATGCATGCTGAATTACATTGAACAAAAACATGTTGAAGTATGTTCCATAGATGAATCCAATGAGAAGTCAGTATATTACCTTCCTCATCATGCTGTAAGAAAGAAAACGCAATCTGAAACCAAGTGGAGGATTGTGTTCGACGCTTCCTCGCATGCTCCAGGAATGCCTTCACTGAACGATATCTTGGAAGCTGGCCCGAATCTTCTTCCTGAAACTATTGGTTGTCTACTAAGGTTTCGATTGCATGAATTCGCTGTTACATGTGATGGTAAGCAAGCTTTCTTACAGTTGTCACTACATAAAGACGATAGGAACATCACAAAATTTTTTTGGTACAAATTACAATCTGATTCATCTCAACCTACTACCTTTACAGATGAAATAACTGTTTATAGATTTACTCGTTTACCATTTGGTCTTACTTGCAGTCCGTTTTTACTCTGTGCTGCCACACGAGAATTGGCTGCAAGACATATCACAGAATTTCCAATTGCTGCATCAATGATAGATAAACATCTCTATATGGATGACTTTCTTGCTAGTATGGAAACTGAATCACGCATTATAATGCTATATCACGAGATCAAGAATTTAATGGCTCTAATGAAACTGCCTATGGAAAAATGGGCTACAAACTCTTTGAAACTCAAAGATGTACTACAAACACATGAAGAATCTCACAAAACGGAAACAACCGTCTTAGGTATTGGCTGGAATACAAATTCTGATACTTTGAAGAATGCATTCAAGACTTCCCTCTGTGTTTCTACCCCAGACAAACCACTTACAAAGAGATGGTTACTCCGCTGCATTGCTAGTTTTTATGATCCCTTAGGACTTTTTTCACCATTTACTATCCTTGGGAAAATCTTATTCCAAGATACATGGATTCTTGGAATCAAGTGGGATGAATTACTACCTGCTAATTTATCAACTTTATGGTATGCAGCTGTAAAAGAACTTGATGACATTTGCTCCCTTCAAATTCCTCGATGCATAGGCATTTCATCACATGTTCCCTTTGCTATTCATGTGTTTTGTGACGCATCTGAACGTGCCTATGGTTCAGTTCTCTACATTGTTACTTTTAAAAGTGACCAAACGAATGTGCATTTAGTGTGTAGTCGCAACAAACTAGCTACTATAAAGAAAGTTACCTTACCTCGTTTGGAGCTCTTAGCGGCCCTAATGGGAGCACGTTTGTTACAATATTTCTGTGCTGAAACAAATATATGTTCGTCGAATGCAACATTATGGAGTGATTCTCAAGTTGTCTTAGGGTGGATACGCAGTGACCCCAACAAGTGGAAAACTTTTGTTAGCAACAGAGTAACAGAAATTATTTCCTATACTAATCCTTCACAGTGGAGACATTGCCCTGGCAGAGACAATCCAGCTGACAAACTTTCTCGAGGTGTTTCACCATCAACACTAAAAAACCTAAAAATTTGGTGGAACGGCCCTCCATGGTTAGTCAAATCTCCAGAATATTGGCCTCATTCTGATACTATCTCTACAGATTACAGTCATAACTTAGAAAGAAAGAAAGAAAAAGTTCAGACCCTTCACATCGTATCTACTCAACCAATCATAAATGCTACAAACTACAGTTCTTACTTTAAATTGCTACGTGTAACATCCTGGATTTTTCGCTTTATTCACAACTGTAGGAAACAAGAAAAGTTAGTGGGTGAGTTACTTGCCACAGAATTAAATCAAGCTCGTATTTATTGGATACAGACCGTTCAAAAAGAATCCTTTCCTTCAGAATATGAAGCTCTGTTGACAGGAAAATCACTCCCTAAGAAATCAAGGATAAAAAAATTTAACCCCTTTTTCAAGAACAATGTTATACTTCTTGGTGGTCGACTACAATTTTCTGATTTATCTCATGCTGAAAAACATCCCATATTATTGGAAGGTTCTCATCATTTTACAACCCTACTGATACGCCAAACACATTTACGAATGCATCATCTCGGTGTTCGGATTGTACTTTCTCAGCTTCGTTCAGAATATTGGATATTAAGAGCAAGGCACGCCATTAAAAAGGTGTTAAAGACTTGCCTTCCATGTAAAGTACTGAAACAAAAGAGAAGTGAACAGATAGAAGCTCCATTACCAGCTGAGCGAATTCAAAAGTCATCTCCTTTCGAAACTACCGGAATGGATTTTACTGGACCACTCTACGTAAAAAATAACAACTTCGTTACAAAAGCTTACATTGTCATCTTTACATGTGCTACAACCCGAGCTATCCACTTAGAATTAGTTTCCGATCTGCGTACTGACGTCTTCCTAGTTGCATTACAACGTTTTGTCTCTAGACGTTCACTTCCTCATACGGTGTATACTGATAATGCCACAACTTTCTGTGCTGCGGACAAAGAGCTGAAATTATTCTGGGATACTATATCTTCTGCCAAGGTACAACAATTCTATGCCCACCACAACATCAAATGGAAATTCATCGCCCCACGAGCGGCTTGATGGGAAGGATGGTGGGAAAGAATGATAGGCTCAATTAAGCAATGCCTTCGGAAAACATTAGGTAAGGCTCTTTTGGATGACGCTGGTTTGATCACTGTATTATGTGATATTGAAGCCGCTCTTAACAGTAGACCGATTGTCCATGAATATGGAATAAAAGATGACTCTGAGGAAGCTTTAACACCCTCGCACTTCCTCATAGGAAAGAAATTAACTACTATTCCTTCCAGCCCCACAAATCCTGAAACAAATTTAAATCGTATGTGGAAGAATCGTCAACATTTGATGGACTCCTTTTGGAAAAGATGGCAAAAGGAATATCTGATGGACTTGCGTACATTTCATCAAGTGCGGAATCCCTATGAAACAAATAAAATCCGTAAAGGGGACATTGTCCTACTACAAGAAGATATTAGACCTCGCCACACTTAAAAAAGGGCACGTGTCGAGGAGCTAATCCTTGGCCGCGACAAGAAAGTCCGTACTTGTGTTCTACGCATCAATGGACATACCATTACCCGACCGATGCAGCTGGTCATCCCCCTGGAGGTTGCCCAGGGTGGGGAGGATGTTGCGGCAAAGCCATCGAACTATTAAAAATAACATTACCCTTTTTGTGAATGGCATCACTTACGTTTATTGTATTCATAAATGTTCTTGCTTGTACTGTACGTTATATTTATGTTAGGAAATAAATAGGCATAAAAATACTATCTCCTAATATACGTTTTTACCTGTTTAACAGCCTGTCTTTCATTTCTTTACAATAGAAACTCGACCCATCAATATCGCATGCATCGAGCGCCATTTTTGATCCTGTGTAAAATTCTATAGACATTTCCATACTTAAGTTTACGTCTACAAGTTGTAGTTAGAATGAAGAGTTAATAAAAATGGAAAAGGAAGGTGCTTCACCGAGGTATGCGAAGCTCCAGATAAAGTTTAAACGTTCTTCTATGTGCAAAACAGAAATGATACAGTGTTTCTTAAGAAGACCCCCTAGGCAACAACTGCTGCGTCAAGGGCAAAACTGACTTTCAAAACGGCTACTCGCTAACAATATCGTGAAAGATCAACAGATCGGTAAAATTTAAAAAGCAAAAAACTCAATTGCTGATGAAACAAATATAAATTAGAACTTACCTCTAGTTTATTTCCTGATCTGCAATTTGGAAATAATTTTAATGTATTTTGAAATCGCAAAATATAGAACATAATAACTCTTTCTGTGCTTGCTGTACCTTGAGAATTCGCCGAAGCAAATAAACTTGAAACTTGCTGATGGTGATATGTTACAACTCTACAAAAACTTCCTCTCACTTTTCTAAGCCAAGCATTCATACACTGAAGTAATCAGCTTTTCATTCGTATACCATTTACTTCTCATAATTTAAAATTCCAAGCGACTGAAAAAAATCTCAAATTCAGCTAAACTCATATTGAATTTCCAACAATGCAACTGCATGTTAGGACGAAGATAGCAGACCTGTAACATTTCTGTTATCGCCAGCTTGTTTAGTATTTATTACTTTCTAGTAGGAAGTAAAGAACGTATTGTAATCGAGAAAAATTTCGGGTATCATATTTCAACAAAAATATCCATTTTGACTGCTCTCGAAACCATTTAAATTATGTTTATGCATGACATCTGTACGTAGAGACAGAATAAAGGACTGTTTTTGCCAAAAAGGATTGTAAATTGCGTTTACAATGGAATCAAACACGTCTGTTACGTACTTACGTATGTATCTCGCATAACTCAATAATAATTAGCCTCTGAACATTGAAAATTTGTATATGGGACTGCTATAACATATAGTTATGCACCGCCCGTTTTGGTTACAATCTTCCGCATCAGATGTATATAAATAAATATAAATGCATACCCACTCTATCACCCAGCTCAGTGAGCTCAGTTTTTATTATTCTTATATGCTGGAAAATTGTGCATTTTTTGCTTTAAAAGCGATCGAATTTGTTCTTATGTTGCTGTTCAAATTTTTATGCCTATAGTTAATCTGCATGCAGTAGCTGTAGAATTATCAACAATTTATAAGTTGTTAAAATGCTACTCAGCCTAACGAAGCCGCCATTAGTTTACATTTGAATTCTTAGTAGAAGAATGAATTAAGTCAGTTCACGCACCAACTTCAGTGTCTTTTTGCCGAGTGGGACCAAAAGTAAATTTTCAGTTTTGTGCGCCGAAAAACGTGTCTTTTTATCCCCTGGCCGAAATGCTTGTTTTCCCGTAGAAACCCTAATTTTAATTGAAAATGTTTTAATTGTATTTAGTGTTTTATGTTGTTTTTGTATTTTACAATTTTTAACGCAGATGTTTTAAGCTTTTGCGTACTTTTGCCTTGCGGCGAAGTGTGAAGTGAATTGATTGAATGAGAAATATATCTCTAACGGAATTCGGGGAAATAAGTGCGTAATTTAATAGCGCGTGCAAGGAAGTCATGTAGTGTCCTCAGCATACTTAGCATATTGCACTGCTAAGAAAAAGTAATTTGTTTTTTAATCTTAAATGTATAGCACTTTCAAAGTTCATGCCTCGGAATCTTTGCTTTCTGATAATTAATTCAATTATCTTAAATCAATTGCCAATCACAGAGGATTTTATCCATGCTCATATAAGCTTTTTTAAGTAAAGCTAATAACTTAATAAACTTAAGTTAATTTTATTAACTTAATTTCTGCTTTTCACAAGAAATGAAACAAAATATCGAAATATTTCCTCGGAGATATTCGTACAATATCACAATATCTCAAACGTTAAAAAGAATTCAAGTCAAAACAGAGGAACTAATTGAATCTCACAGCGAATTCGTTGCAATAAATATCACCATTAAGTAAACAAACCGTTCGCTTAAAACAGCTACAACTTCAACTGAGATGAGGTGTTTTAATTCGGCTTTTATAAGGTTTTTAATTATTTACTAGAATAGTCTGGTAAAACCTCGATTTTCTCGATATTTGTGGATGGCAACAGTAATTACGAGACATTTATTTATTAAATATTAAATATACGCGCACTTTTATTTTTACGTTTCCGAAGTAGCTTTCTGTTCAAAAATCGTCTGCGTTGCATAGGAAAATAAAACAATTTTTAATTACAATTCTAAATAAATAGCTAAGCAAATACGAAATCCGTAACAATATAAATGTCTTTATCTGATCTGATTATGCCATCTTTTCATTACATCAATATATAAATTTCATAAAGTTGCTAGCTGGAAGGTCCTCTGGAGTAGTATTTTTGAATTGTGTTTCTTGTTTCTAGAGCAAACTTGCTACAACCTTTTAATATACATCATTGCGCAGAAGCTCGTGAGCCTAAATATGAAAACCGACCACTACCTTCTTGAAGCTCACGGCGGCCATGGTTCACCCTCTTCTACCAACATCGTCGAATGGTAACATCGCTCCGGGCCATATATCTGGCGATCCTATCATTTAACTACATTGCTTATTTTAGTCCAATTGCATGTCTTCTCTCTAATAATGACATCTGCTCGTATTCTTCGCGAACTCATCTGCGAGACATTGGTATAGTCCACGTGGGTGAATGAAACCACATTCGCATGGAAATTATGCCATAGCTTTGCAATATCCTCTGTTATATACACCATCAGGGAATATTTCTCCCTGTGGTTGTACTGGTTCAGCACAATGCTATGACAATAGCTGCTGTAGATGCAGAATACCACTGACCCGGTTCCTATGACCAGAAGTGCAGCCAATGCTGTTTCGGGCGGTCGTTTTTTACAAAACATAGTTTTTTACAAAAACAATTTGTTTTTAAAACAAAAACAATTTGTTTGTAAAAAACAGTTTTTTACAAACAAATTGTTTGTTGATGTAAAATATATTTGACACCTTATTTTACATATGTTTAAGGTAAAATACACTCATTATAGTAGAGATAAATGTGGTGAGCACATGTTTAGATATAGAGCATTAATTTCGTTTATTTATTTATTTTATTCATTTTATTTCTGAACTAAATGAAAGCTTCCAAGCCTTGATGTGCATTACTAAACTCTAAACTGATTGACTATATCTCTGATGTGTTAATTGCATTTACTTGGTGGGGAATCAAAAAAGGAATTTATTAGGAATATCACAAACAAATTCTAAGCCAAAATCTAATAATTAACAAATCTAATCTGTATAGTTTAATAACTAGCACTCAGACTTCATCTAAAACAATCAGTCAAAGAATGTTCTTTTCCTGTTGTGGCCAGTTCTCGTTTATCTAAATCGAATGCGTCTGTACTACTTTTTGCATTGCAACTCAAATATACAGGAATGTGTCTGTTGAAATCGGAACATCTTAGCCTCCGGTGGATGGTTGACCAGTATCATTTGCGAATTGATGTGGGCTATCGTTGATAACAGCTGGGTGACAGATTCGGATGTTCTAATGTCCATTACTCGTACGAACCCATTCTTAACAGGAAACATCTGTGCCAACGCAAGGTAATGTTCACTTCTTTAAGAATCTGGTTCTTCACATTCGGGAAAACTATTAGTCTTGCTTTGAGGTTGGATTCCTTCTGATTTCATTTTGACAGAATCTGCAAATGCCTGATGTATTCCGCACTCCAACAGTTCTAAGCTTGTTCTAAGTTTCTAAATCCAGGTTCATCTAGAAAATAAAAACAAAGAATCAACAATACTGTTGAGTTCAGGTACCGAAACAATTGCCCCACTCAGCAAATGGTCCGGAATTAATGACTGCAAATCTGTTGCATCAGCAGAAAGTGGTGACAATAATCGAGTACATAAGAAAGCTTCTGTCTGGGGCAATAAACCTGCTTCTTTAACTTTTAAAATTCTTGAAATTTTAAAATTGTTGTTTTTATGAAATTTTGTCAAAATTCTTTCTATTAACCTCTCATGATCTTCCAAAATTCGATGAAGGAAGAATAAAATTCCCATTGTACCTTCTTCAGAGCTAAAGTGTTGAACAGTATCCAGTAAGCAAATTTTAAATAGGCTATCCAAAACATTCTTGGTTCCTTTAAAATTTTTTATATTAGCACCCCAAATAATGGAGTATTTAGTTCCCCTTATGTTCTAAATCTTCTAAGACATGCTAAAATAGCTTCAGAAGACAAATCCGATATTATTTTTAAGTAAGCAATTTTTGTACTAAATATATAAATTTTGCAATATATGATTTTAAAGATAATTCTTTGTAGAATAGCTTACATTAATTAACCAGTTACTACAATTTTAGTTAATATTTTTTCTCTCCGTTTGTCTCACCAGCATTCAAATTAGCCTTCAGTGTACTTAATTATTGAAGGTTACTTAATTATTACTTAATTATTTGAAGGTTTTGGAATCTTAGTGAGAGAGTTTCTGCAATCGCCTCTTGTTGCTAACATTCCTCGCCAGCTTTGCTTCAAATTAATATTCCGGCTTTAGTATTCTCGCTAGTCGATGAATTAAATTGCATATTGGTAAAATACCTCTTGAGCAAATTTATTCCATGCGTAATCTGAGACTATGTTATAAACGTTTGAATTTAACATTCAGTTATTATTAAGAGCCACAAGTGGTGGTTTCGCTAGTAGCATAAGAAGTGCCTTTATGTTCAGTTTGAGACTAAACTAAAAAGGTTACTTTGAACCTTCTTCATTACTTTGTGAGTATTTAAGACATAGTCATAACTCGCTATCTGTCAAGTAATATCTGCAGGGCTTTAATTTCCATTTACAATAGCAATTCTACATCTTCATCTTTTGAAAATATGTTTGGTAATATCGTGCAAATGCTTGCTATGATCTTACAAATCCCAGACCAATTTACAAATGGTCCTGTTGCTACAAATGATCCATCATTTCGCTTATGGTTTGATTTTGTTGCTCGAAAACAAGTCATCGGTCTATTTATAAATCGTCTGGCTTTATCTTGTCCAGACAGTTATCCCATATAATTGCCTTAGAAGAGAAATGTTGCCCAAGAACCAGGATGAAGAGACATCTCGTGGTAATCATTAGGAAAATAAGCGAAATGATGTTGTTTAGTAAATGCAGCTACTGTTTCTAGGCTTTTAGAAACTTTAGAATTTTAATCGCCAACGCACTCACAAAAGTTCATCTTTAACAATAAATATATCTAGAGATAAAATTCTATTATTACTGAGAATCGTTCGTTCCAGCAACAAACACTTAATTTCGGATTAAAAATGATAATGTTGTAAAATGTTGTAAAATAAAATGTTGTAATGGATTAAAAATGATAATGTTGTACACATACTTTAGTTATTACGTTCTGCATTTCAGAATCACTCAAACAATTTTCTTTACTTCTTTAATGGTTAATTCTACCATTGTTCACAAACCTTAAACACCAAATAGTTACTCTAATAAGTTTGCTCATAATGAATACTTTTATGATCTCCTTCTAAACTAGATTTATTCCTGTAACTGCTTAGTTTATTACAGCATGGCGTTGAAGCTTTTTTCTCCCCAAATTCCTGGCTCTACGAATTTGGGCTTCGAATCTATGCTTTGAAATAACCACTTGGCTTCATGCCACCACATATCATCATTTTGTATTTCAAATAACGTTATTAATCTAAAGGTCAAATCAGCTTGGCTATCTTTCCTAGAGCATCGGAACCATTCTTGGGGGCTTGTTTATTGATTTCTTCAACTGTTTCTAACAAATGGCTTAAATCTGTTAGCAGAACCTTTGTTCCAAAAGCAAATCACAAACTATAATCAAAAAGTATGGAATCACTTGATATTCATTCCATGCCTTTTGCGATTTCATTACTTAATTTGGTAAAGAAATCGTTTTCAGTGGTGCAACTATGTTTTGTGAATGCTACTAACTAGTAAATATATTTCCTTTATTAATCACTATAGTAGCTATGCACAGTCATTAGGTTTCTTTCGAAGCAGAAAACATGGATTATCGCCGAGATTCGAACTCCGAACTTCCCAATAACTAGCTTGACGCGCTTTCAAGTATACTGTGGTCTCTAAACTTTTTCTCATATATATTCACTACGCTTGTCATTTATGTAATTCATCAGAAAGAAATTCACCAAAAGAACAACAAATAAATTTAACTGATTAATTTTGATTAATTAAAATTACTTAAGAATTTTTTAATATAATTCATTTTTAAAAAGCCAACGAGTGGCTAGCGTCATTTCTCGCCCCGTGGTTACATTTTTATCTCTCGCGTTTACATTATTACAACTACTTTTGAATGATCATGACACCATCTGACGGTGAACTGTGGAAACTGTTAACAATATCAGGAATGCATGCAGTAAGGAAGGAGGACATTCTCTGCATTCTCCCTCACTTAAAAGGCGATTAGGCAGGAGGAGATCCAATAAACAAATCCAGCTAGTGACGAATTATCGGCCGCCACATTATAATTAGACAGCCACTCTTTTATTTTTCTTTCCTCCCCCCCCCAAACTAAACTTCAGCTATGCCTTCGCCGTGATTCGAACTCTGAACCTTCCGATGGTAGTTAGACATGCTTCCAATTACGCCATATAGTCACGCAATGAGGAGGGAGAATAGCCCTCGCATTTACTAAGAAGGGCACGCAGTGAGAAAGAAGAAAACTTCTTATAGATCATCATCGTCTTTTTGGACGCATCCGAAAAATAATGCATTAAGCCAAAATTCAAGGAACAAAGCTGAATCATCAAACTTTTAATTTTTAAATTAGATTCACATTTATTAAATTAATACTCCGGAGTGTTTCACTGGTAATTGGATCCGGATGCTAATCCCAGCAAACAGGATGACCTGGTTTTCCCCATGCATAACGTAAATATGAATTAGTTTCTATTAGAAACTCCTCCACGAAGGCAACCCTATCGTTAGACAAATAGCCTTCTTGATCTTTGCAATAATCCATTATAAACAGCATTTCTCTCATAGGGATCATTTTCCTATAACGACTATCTTTGAAAATGAATTGTATTTCTGAAAACATAAATAAATATTGGTATTAAACATCAAGTAAATAAAACAAATGCATCCCAGGCACCCCAAATTATTTAGGTACCACCGCTTGTCATCTTATGAAGGATTCACTGTGGTCCCTTTAGGCAGTTCTCTGCAGTAATACTGACTATATCACGTATCATAGAATAGACTATCGAAAATTTAAAATCATTTCTGTAAAAGGACTTATTCCAATTTTTTATATTTTATAATCAATCTGATATTTATTCTTCAAACTTAGCCAAATTATAATACTAAGTCATCAAAAGGCAAAACATAAGGATTAATTTCAAAAGCGTTTTTTTAAAAATTTTAATTTACTGCTTTAGTTACAAAAAAAAGATAACTGTTCTTTTAAAGAGCCTTTATTATCTTTCTTTCCTTACTTGCATAAATATATCATCATACTCAGCATACAGCAATTAGTTATCTCCATTAAATGTTACAGCATGGATCAATATTAATAAAATTTTTTCTAGGTTTTATTTTCCCCTAGGACGTTTAAACTCAACCATTCTGTTTTTCTGGTTTCTTAAAGCTGTGTCGAGGTAAATTTTTAATTAATTTTAGATGCTTTTTTTATTGAAATGCTACAAAATTTCTAACTTTATTTTGACGAAAGTATATACAGTGAGAAATTAAATATTACTTTGAAAACTATACATTGCTGAAAATTTCTATTTCTGTATTTTTATCCGTTTTAATTGCATTGTTGTTAATATATATTCTGCACTGATTTATTGAGTTATTTATTTATGTATTGTATGATATTCCTCGCCCCTTGTCTGAGATGAACGTCGAGGAACCTGGTGAACTATATAGCGACTTATCGCTGAGTTCAGAACAACTAAGACGTAGACTCGAAAAGGGTTAAATTACCTTTTTATTTACTAAAATAAGAATAACAGTTGGCCCCTTCTTGGGCTTACAGGAAAGCCTTTACTCGGGCTTTAACTCATAAAATAAAATAAAAAACCAAACTATCAGTACTCCAAGAAATTCTGAATTCTGATACCACTTGCTGCAGGCTAGGTGTTCATTGATGTGGCTTTACGCATTCACTCTAGATAAGCAGGAAGAAATTTGCAATTTATTTAAAACATTAACAATACACAGCACAATAAACAGCTAAAAACAGTTGAAAGACAGCGTGAATGTTAAGCAGGCCTTCCTTTACTCCATTTGCCAGAAGACAAACACGTGCCACTAACGACTCCTAGCACTCTCTATCGATGTACGCTGAAGCTTCCTTAAATACTTCTTCTAACTCATTTGCATTCAACGCGGTTTTAAAACTAATTCTGATAGGAGAGGGTTTCAAAATTAACGAGAACTAACGGGAACTAAAGGAGACTTAGCCGCAGCTAAACGCAATTATCTAATGTAGTTGGCTCTTAAATTAAACTAGCCGGAGAATATCAGTAGACACATTTAATACGGCCGAGCGTAACAGCTTCAAGAGTGACTTACCCAGAAGGAAAACAGGCGCCACTAAGGACTTCTAGCACTCTCTATCGAAGTAAGCTGAACCTTCCTTAAATACTTCTAATAACTCATTTGCATTCAACGTGATTCTAAAAACTCATTCTGCTAGGGAGTTTTAAATGGAAACAGGAATTGATAGGAAAGGGTTTCAAAATTAAAATAGTCCTTACCATTGCTTTAAATGTTAATTTTTTAATGTTTTGTATGTAAGTGTTTATTTTTTATACAAAATTATAGATCTTTCAATTATGAATTCAACAATGTGTAAAATGTAAAAATAACTCAGGTAAAACACGAGATATAGGCCCTCCGTTCCTAACGCGGCTTGGGGACTACTTTCCCCATAGCTTCCAGGTGTATGTCCTGTTTCAGATTCACACCAGTGTTACGCTGTATAAATACGGAGGCAACAGCTCAGAGGAAGTTAATTGTTAAAAAGCTGGGAACATTTTAAGGTTATATCACACTGTCAAAACATTTTTGAAGAGTAATTCTTTAAAACAATTTTTCTGCTTTATCACACGATATGAAACAACCAATCACTGCGGATCTTTTTAGAGTTACCGTGTAAAGGGAATACAGTTCTCCATTACAAATTATGGCTGATTACGGGTATTCGATGCTGATAGCTGATTGGTTGCTGAAAATAAACAACTGTTTACAAAAGAGAGAAAAAATCGTGCGTCTTTCTTTCATTGGGAAAGCAGGTGGAAAAATTGTTTGAAACATTTGTTCGTTTGATATAAATCGATATATATATCAAAGAGGAAATTATAAAGCGTTAGCTATAATGTAATTTGGAGTTTACTCTGTGAGTGATTTTGATAATTGTGTAAAGGCAAAACTGCTTAACATTCACGTTCTCTTCCAACTATTTTCAGCTATTTATTGTGCTGTATATGGCTAATTTTTTAAATAAATTGCAAATTTCTTTCTGCTTATCTAGAGTGAATATGTAAAGAGATATCAATGAACACCTATCCCGCAGAAAGTAGTGTCAGAATTCAGAATTTCTTTGAATACTGATAACCAGAAAGATATAAAAGTACTTGAAAGCTATCATAGAAATAATAACTGCCGCAACTTTCATGGAAATGAAAATAACAATCGCAGAGAATACCGCTGAAATGAAGAACTTCATAGAAGTGACTTGTGCTGAAATGCAACAAAACCAAGATACTATTGCGGCAAATGTCACTTAAATGAAGAACTACAGCAAAGCAAATGGTGTTGGGTATGAGAAAGGAAGCAACTGAAATGAAAAAATCTGACGTTCACACCATATGACTTCCTTGTTCGGAATATTAAATTATACGCATTTTGCATTTCATTTAAACTTATTGGATTGAACTGAATCTGCTTCATCGACAGCGCATAAACCATGATAGAATAAATGCACTCTTTAAAATTCATTATATTTGTTTACCACAGCGACACTCTGGCGTTAGTTTCACTTAACAGCGTTACATCTCATTCATTTTAAAACTCATTAGAATGCACAAAAATTATGTATATCAGCTGGAGAATTATTTAATCGTTGACGCATGTTCTATTCGAATACTATAATAAATCTAAAATGAAGTGTAAAAGAAATAAAACAAACAAAAAAGAAACTGTTTTTCATAGATGATTCAGTACTTCTCATTCAATTAATTCAGTTCTCACTTCGCGACAAGGCAAAAGTACATAAAAACTCAAAATATGTATATTAAAAATTACGAAGTAAATCTTAAACACTTATTTCCTCGAATAAATTCCAGAATGGATGAAGCATGCTTTAATTCGCAGTAATAAAAGAAGGCGTTATCTTTGCTGTTGCGGAGCTTAGTTTGTAAGGTTTTAGTTAAACTAACAAAGTTTTATTTTAATTTAAATCTTTCTATCTCTTCTCATGTTTCAACTTCCCGTCAGAAGAAGCGCGCGTTTTCAGCTTATGCTAATTTTGAAGTGGAGCCAATGACTGTTTAAACCAGAGGTAGAAACCTCTCAGTGAGAGAGAGCTTTGAGTCTCAGATCACGGTCATTCTGTTCGACGTTCGCCTGACCAGCTAGCAGCTAAATTCTAAGCCATAGTGCTTGCTACGTGATTTCTTATTGAAATAAATTCAAGTGCGCTAGCATTAGTAATTCTTGCTACGCACCATTTAGTTAGAGGCCAATTACGCGAAGAGCTCTGTGAGCAAAGATCAATTAAATTTCTATTTAGCTTTAGTTTAAATTTATCTGATTGTTCATTTAGACCCAAGTGTGGTCTTTTACTTTCTGTATCCCTCCCGAGTTGGGAAGTGATTTGTAAATAATATTGATTTAATAAAAGAGGATTTTAAATCCCTTTCAAGTGCAGTTATTCTACCACGTATACCATAGTATCTACAACCAGAACATAGCTGTATTCAGGTCCCTGTTCCAGATCAGGACTTAAGGACTTTAAGGAGTTACTTTAAGATGTTTGCCAAGAACATGCACAGAACACTCAGTCCTGACACTGGCGCCCGAAGAAAAATAAGAGGATGGCCTGAAAGACGAGAAGACGAACCTGAGATACCTGCTGTACCTGTCCAGAATTCTGAGATAGCACCTCCTGGCCTAGAAGGATTTGGCTGCATCGTACAAACCATGCAAGCGGCCATGAAGCCAGCGGCAAGTTTTGACGGCAAGACAGCCGTAATTAATTCCCTGGAAAAGTTAAACTCCCACTTCACGTTATATCCAGTTCACGAATTCCAGAAAGTCACTCTTGCCACCACCGCTTTGAAGGGGCAAGCGCTGAATTGGTTCATGTGTATTGGAAAGAATCTCTTGGGGGAACCAGGAACAAGAAAAAATAGAAGATTTGTCTAATTTTATTTTGAGAAAAATTCAAGTTTTCAAGCTTTTGTATGGAAGTCGCCCGGATCTTGAAGTTATCCAAATTATACTTCCTAGGCTACTGCCCCAAGTTCAAGATTTCATCGAGCTAAGAAACCCAACGACGTTAGACAGATTATTTGAGCTCGCAGTACAATTTGAAAGCCGAAAAACAGCCGACAACGAGTGACGTCGCCAATTTGAGCGAAGAAGTCAGTGGAGTTCGCCAAGACTTTAGCAGAAGCAAAATCAAAGTTACGGGAATAAGGCGAAGCAATGGCCGAAGAAAGATGTGTCTCCTAAATCGAGCGGCGAACGAAGGGAATTCAATAGAACAAGCAAAGATTCCGAGGGCAACCAGAATAAGAAGAATTTAAACTAAGATGGAGTTCTCGAGGAAGGTGAAGAAGTCCAAAGCAGCGCAAAACACTTCCACAATTAATTTAAACACCGTAGTCGTGAAGAATTTGAGTTTACCGAAGATTGAAGTTGTAATTAACAACATACCGGCGACGGCTCTCTTAGATACAGGAGCCCAAAGCAGCTAAAGATTTTTCAATAAGCACTTTCGCCGTTACAGAATTTTTAGTGCAAGAGACACGGATGTCATAGCGGCCCAAGGAGAGAAGTGTAGCTGTTTAGGCAAAGTACCGTTGTTCGTGCGTATCAACGACGAGCAGGTAAAAATGTTATTTTATATTGTGCGAAACCTGCAAACATGTATTATTCTAGGTGTGGACTTTCTTAGTTTGGCAGAAGCAAAAATTGATTTCAAAGGGGGAGAGTTGACGTTAAATATGAAACAATAGAAACCAAGAATGATAAGCCCCCGCAGCTGGACTTGCAGCATCTACCGGCAGAAGAAAAACTCCAGGGCCTCCTAAGTGACTTTTCGAATTTATTTAGCGATGTACCGGGTTTCACACAGGTCGTAAATCATAGTATTGAAACGGGGGATGCTCAGCCAGTTAGGCAAAAGACCTACCGCTACGATAAAGTCAAAGAAGAAATAATTGAATATCATATTAAAGAGATGTTAAAGAATAAAATCATCACGCCAATTTCTAGCAGTTATGCTAGCCCCGTAGTCCTGTGTAGGAAAAATAATGATTATCCGATTACGCTCCCGAAGCGGTGGCGTTTTGCTATAGATTATCGCAAATTAAATTCCGTCACAAAAATTTAAAAAATAAAATTATTACCCCCATTTCCAGGCAGTAAGCCAGGCCCGTTGTTCTTTGTAAAAAAAATAATGATTACCCGATTACGCACCCGAAGCGGTGGCGTTTTGCTATAGATTATCGCAAGTTAAATTCAGTTACAAAATATCCTGTATATCCGTTGCCGATAATTGAAGAAATTATTCGAAATATTTCGTCTACAAAATACATGACTACGTTAGATCTTACGAGTGGCTATTTTCAAATTGGGGTTAAACCCGAAGACGTACACAAAACCGCGTTCTTAACTAAGTCTGGCACGTACGCATTTCTTAGAATGCCTTTCGGTTTATCCGGCGCGCCGGTCACGTTCCAAAGATGTATGGTCGTCGTCTTAAGACCAGTCCTTGGTAAAAGCACTTTCATATATTTAGACGATATTATAATTACGAGCAGTAATCTAGAACAACACTTACAAGATTTAAGAAAAGTGTTTGCATTGTTAAATGAAGCTGGTTTAAAGATAAATGCGTCCAAATGTAAATTTGCCGCAAAAGAGTTACGTTATTTAGGATTTAAAATTTCCCAAAAGGGAATCGAAACTGATCAATCAAAAATTATACCTATTAAAAATTATCCTGTTCCTAAATCGGCGAAGAAACTATCGTCGTTTCTTGGGATGTGTTCATACTATCGGTCCTTCATTAAAGACTTTGCAAAAATAGCTGAGCCGCTGCTAAAGTTGAAAAGAAAGAAAGCTAGGTTTTCGTGGTCAGCAGAAGCCAACTTGGCGTTTCAAAAATTGAAAGGCGCATTGACTCAAGCTCCCGTCTTAAAATTTCCAGAGGGGGATAAAGGATTAGAGATTTCAGCGGACGCTTCAGATTTTGCGATTGGGGCAGTGCTTTCCCAAAATAGTCAACCCGTGGCCTTTTTCAGTCGAACATTAAATTAAACCCAGAGAAACTATTCGGCAACGCAAAGAGAAACTCTCGCAGAGTTATCAGCAGTACATACATTTCGTGTGTTCTTTGGAAGTTCTCCAGTAACTGTATATACCGACCACGCGGCGGGCACTAGACTCTATTGTGGAAAAAATTTATCACCCAGATTAATAAGGTGGGCTCTTAAACTGCAGGAATATAACCTAATAATTAAACATACGCCGGGAAAAGAAAATGTTGTGGCAGTTGCTTTAAGCAGAATTAACTTAGATGAAAATGGAAATATAGTTAAGATAGCCATGCTGACATCCAAAGTATTAGATTCTCGTGAAACAGTAATAGCCAAACTCAAAAAAGATCCGGAGTTCAAAAATATATACAATGATTTGGCCGACGTTGAGAATTTCAGTCATCCGGATATTGTGTCGATAAGAATTAGGGCCGCAAATTACGAAATAATTGACGGACTGTTATTTTATACGAAAACTACTAATGAGAACCATGAATATAGACCGGTTATCCCAGCTAGCATTAGATTGAATGTATTAGAGGAGTTGCACGATTGTGCCATTTCATCCCATTTAGGTATAAGAAAAACTGTCCAAAGAGTTCGCGAGGCAGTTTTCTTTCCAGAACTGCAAAAGTTTACTAGGGCGTATGTCCAGTCGTGCCCAACATGTCAATTAAATAATTATGTTAATTTCCGCCCGGCCGGGTTCCTAAATAGTATTAAATCATAATTCCCAAATCAAATAATAGGCATCGATTTATTGGGACCTTATCCTAGAAGTAAAGTTAACAAAAGCCGATATCTTTTAGTTATAGTGGATCATTTTAGCAAATGGTTAGAGTTGATTCCGTTAAAACGCGCGTCTGCAAATATTGTAGTAGATTCAATTCTAAATAAGTATATTTTAAAATACGGGGCGCCCCTAAACGTTATTTCCGATAATGGTCCCCAGTTTGTTAGTAATATTTTTGAGGAAATGTGTGCAAAACTGGGCATACGTCATCTAAAGATGGTCCCATATCGTCCACAGTCAAACATAGCGGAACGGGTTAATAGAAATGTAGTGAAAATCATTCGAAGTTACGTGAAAAATTACCACTCTACCTGGGATAGCCATATAAATGAATTTGCATTTGCCCTTAGGACCGCCAAACACGATACTACACAAAAAACACCCGCTGAACTGTTTCTTGGAAGAAAACTTTTGACACCCTTAGATAAACTTTTCTTTGTCCAGGAAAGGGCAGAAGAATTTAAAATAAGTGATATACAAAAGTTGATACGGGAAGCGATGGGAAATATAGAAGTGGCCCAGAGGAAACAAAAATTATATTATGACCAAAAGCGAAGAGGGGTCAAGTACAGTGTGGGAGATGAAGTACTAAAAATCAAGCATAACTTGTCAAATGCCCCAGAAGAAAAAGTGGGAAAACTTTTTCCGCGTTTTGAAGGCCCTTTCATCATTGAGAAAGTTACATAGGCAGTTGTTATATTAAAGAAAAATGATGGGCAAAGAATTACTGCGAATGTTGACCAAATTAAACCATTTTATAATCGAAATAAAATGGACATATTTAAAGATTTTTTTCAGGATCCGAGGCAATCTATTCACATAGAAGATTTACCTCTGCGAAAATAGCAGAAACCAGCAAAAATGGCATCAAAAAGTCAGAAAAAGAAATCTCCCCCTCAACAAAGTAGAACAAATAAGAACCAAAAATGTGGCTTCAAAAGAAAGACTGACGATGCAGGCCCAAGTAATAAAAGATCAAAACAGAATGGGAAAGGAAAGTCCAAAGTAGCCAAGAGAACTGCGGAAACATCGGAGAGGTGCCTGAGAAGCAAGCAGCCGCGGTTGCAGGTGGAGAATCAGCGTCCCGAATGCAGCAGGAACCAGGAGCAGCGACGAACGAGGGCCCAGGAGCGAAGGGCTCAGTCTAGCAAACGCCCAGCAGAGCAACTTTCTCCCCAGCGCAAGTACCCCAGAATGGAAAAAGAGATTTCCAAAAGGAAGAGGAAGGAGCATCAAGCGGAAAATGGTCAACAACCAAAGTCAAGGAAACTGGCCCAAGCTTCAACTTACCCAACTTTCAAGGATTGAGCCAAGAAAAGTATGGCTGACCACAACAAGATAAGTAGTATTTCTTATTCCAAAATTTAGTTAATTTTCGAGTGTACTGCAAGTTGCAGGGTCGATTTTACCTCAAGCGAGGTTGAGTTTTACGCAAAGTGGGCGATAAGTACTTATCTTGAAAGAAAAATGTTTTTGTTTAAAAATTGTAATTCTGCAAAGACTTAAAATTACTTAATGTTTGTAAAGTAGATTCTGAAGCATTGTAAATAGATTAATTTTGTAAAAGCAATGAATTGCTGAAAACAAAATGTTAACTAAATGATTTTGTATTATACTTTGTCGAAAGACTTGTGAAAAGTCGGATAATGGAAGAACACGATTTGGTCTATGGAGTATTATTTCAGTGTAATGTGATATTTCAGGAAAGTAGGAAATAGAGAAAGAATAGGAAATGAGAAAAGAATAGGAAGCACTTGCTGTAAACTTAGAAATTTAACCTACATTTGTATTTCATGAGTGCTATGAAATTGTTAAAGTTTCATAAAATGTAAATTATGCTAGCAGTGCACGTTAAGTGCAATATCAATGTGAATGAAGATTATATGTGCAAACTGCGAATTGTATGCATGAAAAGTTAAAGTTTGAGTAATTTTAGAATGCGAGTGTTAAATAGGCTCTCCACCAAATACACTTAAAGTGTTAGACATAAAGCTAGTGAGAACCTCAGGTTTAGCTGGTTATAGGGCGTCTTTTGAGGTCTCGTATGTCAAGTTCTAACTAATGTTAGTCGATCGTAGGTGGGAGATTTGAACATTCCCGAACGTAGAAAACTCGCAATGGCGGTTTGCTTTTCATCCAACACCGGTGAGAGAGCATTGGGGAAAGAATTTAATTGTGCTTGAATGATAATGTGTGTGTGCGAATTTACACGGGTAAGAATAAAGAATGTTACCTAGAAATTACTGTTATTATGTTGTACTAAAATTCCTTTCCTTCCAGATTTTGCTGGAAGGAGTAAGACTTGGATGAAAAACAAAAATTTTTTTTTGAAGAATGATGTAGAAAGCAAGTTTCGTCTGTAAATATTTTTCACAAACAGATATTGCCTTGTAAGGGTTGGCCTAAGTTTAGAAGAGTTAAATTTTGACTATTTGTTTAGAATTGCGAGTTTCAACATGGTCCGTTTGGACCACAGTAGTTTAACTATCGCAATTCTGGCGGGAAGTATGTAAGGTTTTAGTTAAATTACCCAAGTTTTATTTTAATTTAAATCTTTCTATCTCTTCTCATGTTTCAACTTCCAGTCAGAAGGAGCGCGCATTTTTAGCTTATGCTAATTTTGAAGTGGAGCCAATGACTATTTAAACCAGAGGTAGAAACCTCTCAGTGTGAGAGAGCTTTGAGTCTCAGATCACGGTCATTCTGTTCGACGTTCGCCTGACCAGCTAGCAGCTAAATTCTAAGCCATAGTGCTTGCTACGTGATTGCTTATTGAAATAAATTCAAGTGCGCTAGTATTAGTATTTCTTGCTACCCACCATTTAGTTAGAGGCCAACTCCGCGAAGAGCTCTGTCAGCAAAGATCAATCAAATTTCTATTTAGCTTTAGTTTAAATTTATCTGATTGTTCATTTAGACCCAAGTGTGGTCTTTTACTTTCTGTATCCCTCCCGAGTTGAGAAGTGATTTGTAAATAATATTGATTTAATAAAAGAGGATTTTAAATCCCTTTCAAGTGCAGTTATTCTACCACGTATACCATAGTATCTACAACCAGAACATAGCTGTATTCAGGTCCCTGTTCCAGATCAGGACTTAAGGACTTTAAGGAGTTACTTTAAGATGTTTGCCAAGAACATGCACAAAACACTCAGTGCTGACAAGTTTCTCTAGACTGGCAACAAATCCAATATTCTCCAAAGTTTCAAATGTAAACAATTCTGTCCGCCATGTGAAAAATGATTAGGCTTAGCTGCACTTAAACAACTTTTAAACTGTTGATAATTCTACAAATCTTGCATGCAGGCATAAAACCCTTGCATGCAGTCATAAAACCGGAAAATAAGAACAACATAATTCAATAATTTTTAAAGCAAAAATTGCACAATTTACCAACATATGAGATTAAAAAAACTAAGCTCACTGAGCCGAGTAACAGAGAGGACATATATATAAATAAATTTATATACTTTTGGTGCAGCCGATTGCAACCAAAATAGGAGGTGCACATGTACATATTATAGCAGTCCTATATACAAAATTTCAACGTTCTGAGGCTACTCGTTTTTGAGTTATGCGACATACGTGCGCACGTATGCACAGACGCCAGGAAAAAAATCTCTTCAGAATCCATTTTAAATCATTTTTATAATTTTTTGGGGGAAAAGAGTCCTTTATGCTGTTCTTACGTACGACTGTCACTCAAAACCATCGTTAAATTGCATTCGATAGCGGTCAAAATAGATATTTTCATTGAAATATGATACCCGAAATTTTTCACGATTACAATACTTCCTTTTTACTCCGTACAAGGAAGTAAAAAAGCACAGCCATAGTTATAGAAGCCATTGTAAAAGCTGTGAACTAGAAAGTAGCTGCCATAGACGAAACATTTGAGAATGAAATAAAGGACATTTATCGAGAAATTGTTTCCGTAAATGAAAGGCTCGAGAAGAAAATTGTAGAAAAGAAATGTCTAGAACCGGCTTCTTCCGTAAACAAAGTCTCGTCTCAACCTTCTACAATTGACGCTTCAGACTGTTCTGCTACAAGCAATATCCTGGTTCAATTATCTCGTTCCAAAACTAAGCTTTCTCTATATGACGGAAAGTCAGCATGGAACATATGCAAACATAATTTGAAATGATTTCGCAGACAAATGCGTGAGACCCAGTAAATAAGCCTTACATTGAGCTGCATCTTTAACAGAAGAAGCTGTCGACATCTTCAGCAAAGACACGTTCAGATTTTGAGCCTTAGTTAACGCGTTAGAACTACCGTTTGGAGAAATATTTTTTCAGGGATTGACATCAACTGCAGATAAAACGCAACCTGATGTCAGCAGGCAGGACAAATTTCAAAGAATTAGCGACTGTCAACGAAAACTTATGTATATCCAGATTGTAGCCGAGAAGTTATAGACACACTGAGTGCCCAATATTTTGTGGATATTATTATGGATCTCAATATACAACAAACATTTCAGACAACTGAGAACAAAGATTTGAAACTTAAATTGTAATATAAAAGGGCATTTACGAGAAAAATGCCGTTCGCTTCCAGATGATAAATCTCAAACCAGCTGTAATTATAAATTAAAGTGCTTCAGTTGTGACATGCAAAGCATTTATAGAAACAGTGTCCTTTGAATAAAGGGTTAAATAAAAACCATAGAAAGGAGCAGAAATTAATGAAAGCAGGAGACTCAGATGTCCGTGTTCTACAGATGTCGTCAATTTACGGCGGAAATTACAGACTGTGTTGTTGGCGAACTGTAGACACCTGTGCTAATGTAACTATTTTCACAGCTGATGTAATTCAACAAGTAGACAGAATTCAATTGTATACGGCCTCATCATTAAGTCTACAAACTGTGAATGGATAAAAAATGCAATTGTGCAGAAAAATGAAGGTGGGCATCAAGTTCGCATCCTGTTTATACGAGCGTATAGTCTATATGGCTAATGTAACACATCCATGCATTTTCAGACCTGACTTTTAAAAAAAGTATTAATTTTGTTTAATGATCAAAATAATGAGTTACACCTCTCTAATGATGAAATACAAATGTTTAAAGTGGATGAAAAGGCAATGAGCTGCTATAGAATCACGAGAATATTGCTACCCTTAATCATTATAACTGCTCACGAGAATGTTACTGTTCTTTCTAAAGTGGAATACATCGTCAATGACACATGGAAAACTCGCAAGGAGCTGCGTGTAAAAGTTATTGAATTTGAGAGCCACTCAAAAACCATCTTATTTCTGGTTACGCTAGTAGGCTTAACAAAAGGGAATATACCAGTCTGACTCGCCAAAATAAGTGACAAGCCAAGTACACGTCAAAGGACAGAAAATTCTTTAATATTCCCATGTGACAAGTATCGACGTTCCATCTATTAGAAGCCCACTCCAACAGAATGGAAATCAGAGGACTAAATTTTAAACACATTCAAGTTTTAAATCGTTTAATAGCAGAATTTGAGGATGTATGTTCAATTTCGTTTATAGTTGAAACATACATGAATGTGGCATAACAAAAGATCGAAACTAAAAGCCATCCATCTATTAAGCAACATACTTGTGGTCTTCCTTTCGCAAAACAGGAAGATGTTCGAAAATGTCTGAAGGAGATGAAAGACAATGAGAATAGTAAGCCTTCAACCAGTCATTGAGCATCATTTACCATCCTAGTCGGAAGAAAGGTGACTTCACGCGATTTTATATCAAACTGTAGACGTCTAAATGGCATTAAAAAACGCGCATACCTTTTTTTCATAAAATCGACTCCTTCGATAGGATAGCAGGGAAAAAACAGTTTTCTACTCCGGATTTGAAGAATGGCTACTGAAAAGTAAAAATAGATCTTAAATATCGGAAGAAGACTATATTTATGATCAGTCAACGACTCTTGCAGTTTAAAGTCATGCTTTTCGGACTGTGAAACGCTTCAGCAAAATTTGAACCTCTAATGGAAATATTTTTGAAGGAACTGTCTTATGAAGCCGGTCTTGTACATCTCGACAGTATTATTAAAGTCATGCACAATTTTGAGGAGCTTCTGGTAAATATAAGGAAAGTGTTACAGAAACTCAGAGAGGCTAAGCTAAAGATCAACAGTTCGAAATGTACGTTATTCCGTTAAAACGTCATCTGCCTTGGTCGTATTGTCTACAACGAAGACATTAGTCTCGTCATCAAGACGTTGATCGCTAATAAAGCTTTGGCCTCTGTACGTACCATCACAGATTTGCCAGAGGTTTCTCTGAAATTAAAAGGCCTTTAGACCGCTTATTTGAAACAAAGCAAACGTTTTCGTGGACTGATGAGTGTTCAGAAGCATGCAAGAAGCATTGGCTTTAAGAAGCCTGTTTAAGAAACACTCAGTTGTAAGAAGCTTCTATAAACGGAATATGAAGCCCTAAAGGGCGCTTTAACTTTCGCCCCAGTATTTGCTTATCCCCAACCGGAATACGATTTAATTCGCGATATTGACCAAGCAGTGAAGAAACTGAAGCTGTGCTTTCACAGGGTATTTACGGCAGGAGCATGTATATATCTGTTCATTTTAATAAAATCCTTTGAAATGCGTAAAGAAATTACTGTGTACCACCAGAAACGTATTGCCATTGGGAAGGCAATAAAACATGTCCATCACTATTGGGTACTTATTTTCAAAACTCCCGAGTCAAGAAGCTAGATGTATACAGCAGCTACAAGAATACGATATAGAAATTCAACATCGAAAAGGGATTTCGCATGGAAATTCTGATGCACTTTCAAGAAGACCGTGAGCAGAAAAGTGCCAACTCTGTTTGAAATTTGAGACAAAATATGGCTTTGAAGGCCCAGTTATCAAACAAATTAGCACACACTCCATAAAACCAGAGACTGATCCCTGAGGCAGCAAAGAACATAGAAAACCTCATATGGGAGACACTGAATGGAGACCATTAATAAAATTAGTGGAAAATGGGAATCTCCCTGGCAAGAAGTGACACTCTTTAGCCATTCTGCAAGATGATGGGCTTTATGAAATTTCCTTCACCTACGAAATGGAGTTCTCTACTGCAGCTGGAAAGTTAATGATTGGTGGCGGAGGGCAGGCACACCTGATATCTACCATAGTAAACAGGTATATGCCTTATGCTTTCTCCAATCCAGCGCAACAAATCCCAGGGACAACAAGAGAGCCACCCAGTAAGTTTATGTATTTTAAGCACAAGATCTTGCATAGCTATAGGTTTTTACACTGGTTATAATAGCGTTCGGAGTACAGAGTGGCAGCTGACGTCTGAAAGATTTCAAAATGGCAGCTAATCTTATCGATAATTTCTATTTGTGGTGAAAAAGCTGATTAAAGCTTCATATTAGCCTCACTGGAGGTCTTTGGTGTAACGAACGTATTTCATTAAGTTGCCAACGTTTTTCTTTGGATAAGGCCAAAGCAAATGGAGAAATGTAAATCCTTCGATGCGTGTAGAGCTCGAAAAATCCCGCAAATACGTGCACGAGGAAGATTACAGCGTTATGATGTAGGAACACCCTTTGATAGGATTGCACTGGATATTTTCAGACATTTATCTCATAGAATACGTATCATTAGGTTTTGTCTAAGCAGAAAAAATGTTTAGTGCCCTCGCCAGTATTCGAACTCTGGGTCTTTGGACGATTGCCAGCCAGACGTGCTTTCCATATATCACGAAGCGACACACTGACGAACGAGCAAATACTTTATAAACCAAGGGAAACAAACAATCTTACTTGTCCTTAACTACTTTAGTAAGAGGCCAGAAGCATTTGCTACTGTGAACAAGAATCGTATACTGTCACAGACGTTTCAGTACAAAACTCGGCTATCGATTTTGAGGCCTCTTCGCTTTCAGTCTGGCCAAGGAACAATCTTCACATCTAAGTGAATAGTGGCGATTGCTAAGACTAAAGGCGAAATGCTGATGACTGCTTTTCTTGAGCACTGCAAAGTTGCTGTTACTTGCAAGGATGTATTGACATTGTCGAGTACAATACGATCGTAGTTATAATGCGTACTGACAGTTATATAACTAAATTTTTTTTAAAAAAGTTGATGCTGTAAATGCTACATTGCTTTGTAAATTTGTAATATGTTACGTACGTTTGCTGGTTCGATACATATTTTACTATTATGGTATATGTTAGGTATATAAATATAATAAGGACAAGGTATAGATGTAAAGATAAATCTGTACAAATATTGATACATATCACGGAGCAAAACAAATTACGTTAATTTAAAGACTAAAGAGAAAAAATAATGCCTTTTAATTGGCTATGCTAATTTACTTTATTCATACTGCTTCCAGTTCGTCTTGTTTCTATGTTTAAGGCAGCATTACACAAGAAGTTAAAAATATACTTATTTTTTACATGTAAAAGAGTTACGGTTTAAAAACAGCCTATAAATTAGAAATAAAACATCTTTGCCATACTGGAGTAAACTGTGTTTTACCGTTCCAACTTTTCTGTGCATTCCTGAACTTTATACATTCCATTTGAAATGATTTTGTTATGGTGAACATAATTATGGGAAAAATTCAACGCCACAGTTTGTAATATATAAAAAAATCCTTGCGCCGTTTAAAAATTTTACAAAATTAAATTCATTTAATTAAATAATTATCATGAAAATATTCGTACAGTGGTTAGTACATACAAATATATCCTAATAAAAGTGAGCTTAACCTAAAATAAAACCAAACAACTCATCAGTGGATCTTCAAAATAAATACAACGCTTAAAAATCTCAAGGTTTTTTTTTATTTTAGTCTCTTGGATAGCGGTAAATGCTAAACTTAACGACATAGGTTACTTACCCTATGAACAATGTTACAACGGGTAGTTTTCAAACACACCAAAATCATTTTAAGAAAAACAGAAGCTTAAATTTCTGCATGTACCATATGCACTCACCTTGCTAACCTTACTATGAAGCAAACACAGTTCGTTACATGTAACCCAAAGCGGAGAATGCAGATTCTAATCCCCATGAGGAAGTTGAAAACCTTGCGTTATCTTCAGAATTCTTCAGCAATCTTGAAGAGCGGAATGATCTATGATGAAGACGCACAAGAGCTTCTATTCCATAGTTTCATTCTTTCAAAAATTTACCATCGTACGCTGAGAAAGATCCAAGTAATTGCGAAATATACTGTTTAGCCAAATCGTGGAGTGGCTAAGACCTTTTCTTCCACCTCCACTATGAAAATTCCTTCTTCCTCCTCCGATTGTCTCGTAGAAAAAAGTATTTGGGGTCACTGCTCTTTCCAACCATTTCGTCTCGTCCACCTCGTTCTCACATGACCATTGTTGTTCGTACACACCTTACTTCAGTCTTCCCTCGGCAACCGGGCTAAAGGATTTTATTCGTCTCCTGGTTTTTCCGTTATATCCAAATAAAGAACGCCCTTCGTTCATGGCCACTTTTCTACGGCAAGGGGCCAGTTTATTTTCCTTAAAAGGCAATAAACTCCCCGTTCTCGAACGTTCTGCATTCATTAGACTAAGATCACCCATTATCCCATTCTCCAAAAAGAAAAACTTTTAAAATCCCTCTCTGTCCTTCTTCCTCCTTCTACGAGTAGAATGTTCTCTCATGTTCTTTACTTAAACTTCCAGCCAGTATTATAATTATTATTTACTTTTACAAATATATGTAAACAGAAACCAGTTCTTCCAATTAAGAATTAAAAAAAGTAATATTATGAATTACACTTATAATTAAAAAATGACGTAACAATTTACACGAGAAAAAAGTGCTTCAAACGAAACTAAGCTGCCTTTTTTGCTTTACTCGTCAAACTGCAATTAATAGTTTTGGCAATAACTTTGGTATAAAATCCAAAGGGCTTCCGATATGTCACAAGCTGGACTTGTAGGAAACTCTCAACTACCACTCGTAAATTGTAGCATATGAGCTCTTTTCCTCTGCCGCATATAAATACTGTTCAGTTACTTTAAATTATGTGACTTACTTGAAAGTTTAAAAATTTGAAACTGGATACTTGGACTCTGTGCTTCGTATGTAAGATTGTAAGAATTATCCCCGTAGAGGACAAACGTTATGTAATTCAGATTAAAGTGATTACTCAGATGTAATTGGCGGCTCTTCTGCCTCCCCTCGCAAACGGACAATCAAATGCATCACAGTGGCATTAATCAGAAGCTTACACAGCTATGCTCAGCCAAGTTATCGTTTAGATGCTTGTGCTGCGCCTACAATCTACAGTAAAGCCTGGAATAGGGCATCGGCACAGGAATCCAGTTCTCACGGCCTGCCGCCACGTGGGAATAGATAGAGATCTCAACCATGCCCATAAGTTAAACAGGTTCTCTCTGCCTATTGTCCGTGTTATCATATATCGAGCCTATGAAATGAAAGAATTTACGAGGCAGCTTCAGTCGACCAGCAGAAAAGATATTGTTTGAAATGCACTCGCATTAAAACAACTATTTTAGCTTGATCGGTTTAAGCATCATGAAACTAAACAGTCCCATATTCTTGCCTGACTCAAAGCAGAGTAGCCAGAAAAAACAAATCAAGTAAGGTCAATGTTAGCGCTCAATTTAAGAACGACAACAGACGCGTTGCGGGAGCAAAAAAGGCAGTCGCAGACTCTCTATCCAGAATTAACGGAGTTGATTTTCAAACCTCAATTGATTTTTCTGACTTCGCCGCAACTCAGCAAAACGAAGATAAACTCAAAAACTTGATTTTCGATTAATCAAAGTTTGATTCCAATCCAAAAACTTGCTTTCCGATGAATCGAAATTTGATTCCAACTCAAAAACTTGATCCAATTTCTGTGTTGCTTAGAATTGTGAAACTTCAAAGAATACCACTGACAGAGAAGACAGTTCTAGTCACATTTATTTTCAATTCTTGTTCCCCTGCTTTGTGCCAAAATCTATTCGTACTTCTCCCACGTAACAACCGTCTATGGAACCATTTCACCTTTCCTTGAAGCAAACTGTCAAGTGTCATCAAAACATTAGAAGTAGTGAAACCTTGGAGTCAGCTCTCCTTGGATCAAGAACGGCCTTGAAAGTTGACATCTAGAGTAGTTGTCTAGAACTATGGATGATACCATACCACGTCTGCGAATAAAGTTTTTTTACACTACCTTCTGCTTCATCAACTAATCTTTTAACATTTCTGCAAGAATTTTGCAGCATCATGCCTATTTTAATGCCAGTCTCAACATCTTCGCACGACAAAACTTCAGCGTTTGCACATTCAGCTTTATAGTCATGCTCTGGCGCATATTTATGTTAATGATGAATCGGAAAACCCTTCAACTGTTTTGTACTACTCCTTTTAAAGGGGTCGACTGCATATCAAATAATTTTACTTTGCTCGAGCAAGGAAAACATATAGTGATTGAGGCAGGTTACCTCAAACCAATATACTTGAAGTAGGTCGAAATTCCACCGATGAGCATTTCAGCAGACTGCCAGCCTTCTTCCCTTCTTTGGTGATGCCGCTGTCATCATCTGAAATGCAAATGGATCATTATTCTCTATATCCAGACAACGTTCCTGTTCATTCAGCTACTACAATTCACTGTGCAAGTTGTAGTAGTAGCAGGAACAGGAACATTGAACCTTGACGAAAACGCGGACGCTTGAGCCTACAGTATCTTTTAACTCTACTTCACTTTGTTAAGGGAAGGGAATTTTATGGAGAACTTTTCATTACAGCTGCCACTGGAGATGGAAGTACATGAACCCTCTTCCTTTTCCATTTAGCTACTTCCAAACAACAACGGTTTAAAAATTTGAAATTCAATACTATGGTTTTTGAACTTCTTATGTGTGTCTAAAGAATGAGTATGAAAGATGATATAATCGGTCTTAAGACACTTTATTTAGATGTAGTCTTAACGAATTCTGACAAATTTTAGATCTCTTTCTCCTTCCACAAACAAATAATATCGCATGCTACACATTTTAGTAAGCAAACATATCACAAAATAGTATAACCGAAGACGACAGATACATTTTGCTTTATTTTAGATAAGCTGTTAGATGCATATACTCTTTTCTTCCGAATTCCAGATATTAGCAACCGCACATTAAATTAATCGCACAGTTTGATAGAAAACGAAACATGAAGATAAGTGCCTCTGACGTTATTTTCTGTAAATGATATCTCAGTAGTTAATAACGAAGGCAATCTAAAAGAACCGAAGGTATAATTAACAAATTAATCATGTGGAGTTTTAGAAAGCACTGGCAGTTACCTGTCTTATTTATCATTTTTCCCATTACACTGAGTGCTTGGTCATTGAATTTTCAAGCCAAACAAGATTCGTTCATAATTTAAAAAGAAACTTTATGATAAAGTACGAGATTTTAACATATCAATTACACTAACTGCTCGAAAAGAAAGAACAGTAGTAAAGATAAAAAAAATGTCGCCAGGCCTTGAAGAATCTAGATATCTGAAATTTTCTTTTAGGCCTTTCATATATTAAGAAAATAACTAGCAGTCGAGTTTCAAGGATGTGTACACATCCTTAAAAGTTGAAAGTGGGTGTTTTTTTTTGTTTGTTTTTTGTTTTGTTTTGTTTTTGTGCAGAAGAATCACGAGAAGAAAGAAAGATCAGGAAGCTTTAGCGAATCTAAACAACAAGGATAAAACTTCGTTCTTAATCAATTTTATTTTGCTAAACATATGAAAATTTGGAATTTGCTAAACATATGAAAATTTGGTTTGTAGACAATATAATTGTATTTCACTATGCTTATTCAGTCTATGTTCAAAAGAAATATAAAATTCGTATTTCGTTTGTTTTTCGTATTTGCAATTCGTATTTCATTTGTTTTCATTTTAACATTGATTTTGGCTGCTTTTACTTTATTGCATTTACTTTGCTACAAATTTTGCGTAACGGCAGTATAAATTACAAAACTGTTTTGTACTATAATGCTTCCTTATCATAACGCGAAGGATAGGACCAAGACTAAACCCGCATTATAAAAGCTAATCCCATTTAATGAAAGTTAATAGTTAATGAGCAGAGAAAATTCAAAAATATTCATATAGGGAAAATGCGTGCATATGCATTTAATACATAATTTCATAAAAACGTTTTATGTAATTCAATAATTATTAAATTATGTAATTTAAATTATATGAATAAAAAGAAATAAAAAACGAAGATAAAAAGTATAGTACATAAAAAACATAGACACTTATGATAGAATGTAATGATGTACACTGCGCAAAAAAAAATAGGACAGTTCTAAATCTCTCGCTCTACTGGGCCGATTGACGAAATTCAAATTGCGTTTTTCATGCTTCAAAAGCGCAATTTAGGATATATATTAGATTAATATATAGTATTGTTCTAATGTAGGTATTTTCACACAAAATCGGACCTTTTTCTGAAATGACATGCCAAATGTTTCCCCTATTTCGATTCTAAGACTCAAATTATGTCTAAATATTAAATTCTCTAATTTTTGGTGACAAATTTATGGAGAAATTTAAAAATTTAGCTTGGCGCATTTTTTTCTGTTTGCGCCAAAAATAATTCATTTGGCGAACTTCTTAATATAGGGCAACTTATTTTCCTTTCTCTTTTTGCATTGTGCATGAGCGGAAAAAAGTCACATCGTTTCTGTTTTCAAATAATTTTAACAAAGAGCCTAATCCACATTTGATGTTATTATCGCTTTCAACAAATATGCCAAATTTCAAAACACGCCAGTATATAAATTCACGTATATCTTCGGAAATTTTGAATAAAAAATTCGAGGTTTCTACAACTATGCTTAGGAATATATCTGCTTTAAGATGATGGTAAAAATTCTATAGATTATAATTCAAAATTTTTTCCGAAAAATTTATAAAAATTATTTTAAAATACAAATTTTAAAAATAAATCATCAAAAATGGGGGAATTTTATTTGGAATGAAACTAAATTTCCAAACATGAAAGGAAGGATCAAATAAGTTTCATAGAAAAAGAGAAATTAATAAATATATACCAAATTCAATTAACATTAAGAAGCTAAAATTTTGAGAGCTAATTTTTTAAAAACGGCTCGTGCGATTTTTACAAAACTTTATGTAATATTTTAGGACCAACGCAACTGTTTCGAAACAGCGCTTTTATGTTTTTACAGAAAAAGACTGATCCTTCGAAGAATTTTTATTTTGTTATATATCGCATTGTTCTTGAGTGACATTATTCAAAGTCGGAAATTGCGGATAATAAATCAGAAATATAACAGGAAATAGTGTATAATATCGTTTGCGCAACAGACGCAAAGTTCTACTTTCTCAAAATCTAAGGTTTTTGAAGGCTAATAATACTAAAATACTAATTGAAAAATACTAATCGAATTCATTAACAAGTGAAAAATATCACTTTTTGAGAACTTACGACATCCTCAACAATAAGTTAAATTAAAAATCCAAATTATAAACTATATAACACTCATAACGTAAGTTCAGATGATGCGTTTAGCTTAGAATTTCATCAAAAGTCCAATAACTCCGCGTGTAAGAAATTTGATGCCAGATTATCAACTATAGCGGAATGTCTGAATAATTGTGTAATGCCACAAAATCGGATAAAAATTCTACAATATCGTAATTAACAGGATTGTTCAAGAGAAGACTTTGAGCTGCTTTTAATAACTCAAAGTGGTTGATCCTTAGATTTTCAATATTACCTTCTTCAAAAATAGAATTTTGCTTCGTGACATTTCGCCACAACTTCCAAGCTTTTTTCTAACATTGTGTTAATTACGTCATTCTAAGCAGTAACAGCAACCCAAAAAAATATGTTTTATGTTGAAGCCAGTTTGGAAGTCTTTGAAGCTGCAATCAGAGTTTAATAAATTTTGAACAAATAAATTTCTGTATTTGCATTTAAAGTGCTGAATAATTCCATGATCTATAGACTGGATTAATATTATCCAAGTTTTGGTAAACAGGTAAAATCACTAGTTTCGGTTCTCTTCCTATTAAAAACTGTCTAAAGTTTTAAAAGTATTCTAAATAAGCGAAGATAAAGAAAGTGAACAGTAAATAAAGTTTTGTATTAAAAGATTAGCAGATGAAAAAAAAAGTTAAAAGATAACGACTGTCTGCTCAAACATAAAAAGTCATCTTATAAAATTTATATTAATTAACCCATTATCTTATTATTTTATCTGTACTATCACTTCTGTTTTTGTCAACTGCCGCCAGAAATGCGAACTAACTACGTATGTATTAAAACAAAGTTCTTTAAAGTTAAGAAGAGAGCTTTAGCAGCGACACTGACTTTCGCGATATTTCTTCGCTTAGCTCTAAGAATTACACTGGTGTGCAAACCTTAAGCAACAGCAGGGTTTTTTGCCATAACTCCACGAGAAATCAAATGAGAGACATGAAATACGGAAATGAAGGAGACTATCGGAGCTGAAAAAGGAATACATTGCATACGGTATGGAATCAAACAAAAACAAGCTTTATTGAACGCATAGTATCGTGACTCATGATTGTCTATCCAAGAGGAAAAACAACAAACAGGTGTTCTTTAATATGGGATATACCCTCCCCTCACTGCAATGGTTGCTTCGCACCGTCTCCGCATACTCAGAACCAGCTGGTGCAACATTTCTTGCGGTAGGAGTGCTCATTCCTCAATCAGCATCTGTTTGAGTTGTTGGGTGTTCTCCGGAGGATGTAAGCGTGCTGCAATTTGTCTCCCCAAAGTATCCCACACATGTTCGATGGGATTTAAATCTGCGGAGTACGCTGGCCAATCCTTTCGAGTGATATCTTCACTTTCCAGTAGCTCCTCAACAGCAAGACACCGATGTGGCCGTGCATTGTCATCCATAAAAATTAAGTCTGGGCCAATGGCACCTCGGAACAGACGCACATGGGGAAGGAGTACTGCCTCACAATAGCGATCCCCGGTTACAGACCCTCTGTCGAAAACGTGGAGCTCAGTTCGCCCGTTCAGCATAATGCCTCCCCAGACAAGAACTCCAGGACCACCGTTACGTATCTTTTCTTGATGTTACTGGGATAAAACCGGGTCCTGACCTCTCTCCAAATCAAAACGCGTTGAGAATCACTTCTGGTACTGAACCGACTCTCATCCGTAAAGAGGACATGACTCCATTGATCAGTTGTACAGTTTTTACTCTCTGCACCACTGTAAACGGCCCCCTTTGTGAAGGCGTCTAGCCACAGTAAACCGCGACACTTGTCGCCCTGTTGCTGTACAGAATTGCTGAGCAATGGCGCTTGCTGACTGCTGACGGCCTCTTTTCGCCTGCAGAACGATATATCGGGCATCCCCTGCAGATGTCGTCCTCGGGCGGCCACCACCAACCTTTCTAACAGCTATACCTGTGGTTTGGAACGCTTTTCAAGCGCGCGAAACGACACTTTTGTTGATTCCGAACTCTGCAACTACACTGGTGACAGTACGCCCCTCCTCCAGCTTTACGATCATTCTTCCACGTGTGAAGTCGTCCAGATGATTTCTTCTAGCCATATTTCACGAAAGGACTCACTGGCACTTGCAGTGAATACGTTGAATTGCGTCTCCGTCCTTCCGTTTATTCTACTGTTGAGCTGCGCGCGCCGACATCAAGCGTTTTGTGTACGCTCACGTCGCCTCTGACATTTCGTTCCTGATATCTGCATACGCATGACGTTTCTACTGACTTACGTGTTCATTGTACTGATCTCCAGACCTCCTTTTCTGCAATTTCATGGCTATCTGCTAAATTTTTACATTGTTGCTTAAGTTTTGCACACCAGTGTACCTTAGACCAAGGTATCCTTTTTCTAGCTAAGTTTACTCTTCCATTTAGAAAAGTCTGAACCAAAGTTTGATAGGAATCTTCTTTGTGAATTTTCGATGTTAATTTACCTTATATTTTACTTTATATTTTATGTTAAACTGTAATCTCACAAGAAGCGGAGATTGTTCTGTAAGAACGAGTAAATTTAAAGCTTTGATAAAAAGTTGTATAAATCTAGGTTTATAGTTGTTGCACTAAGACAGGGTGTTGCCTAAACAGTTTCACAAAGTTTAATTTAGTAAGTAAGTGGTTAGTAAGTGAAAGTTTTTTTTAATTTAAGAGATAGAATATTATTACAAGATTGTTACTTCTCACTTCTGTACACATATTAATTCATGAAAATTGGAATTTCGCCAACTGTGTTCTTTTATTTCTTAGACATTTACTGTCCTAAGATCTTTCTACTTAGATAAATATATATTACTAGCGGAAGTACCCGATGCCAGTTAAGTTAGATTGAGAGTAATGTATCTAACAGAGAGAATGATACCGCTGTAATTCTTCTCTAATAACGATCCAACAAATACGATTCATAGTCATACATTTTTCAGTCTGATGCGATATGGAACGCACATAAAATATTTCGATAGAAAATAAAACTAATTCTCTCTCATTATATCAGCAACAATGGCACACATGTTTTAATGATTTTCGTCTTTCTAATCAAATGGTCGTAAAAGCCCAAGTTCCATTCAATATTTCATCTATATTCAATTTTAGTCTATTAAATGTGGCCAAAAATTTATCATGATTGATCAGAAATCAATAACGCGAGCAAACAAACAAACGCACAACCAGGCATTCTTCGTTCCATATAGAGAGAGAGAGAGATTTTTCAAAACTTACAAATTTTTTATCAACAAACTCTACGATTTGGAAACGAACAGAACTTCCCAATTTTTGGAATCGGGAATAATTTATTTAATGTTTGGCAATGCTATTTTTATTTCATTACTAGCCGCTGCGCGGCCAGCCTTCGTCTGGCTTTTAAGTGTACCAGAAAATGCCTAAAGAGAATACCAAACATTAAATTTGAAAACTGCACAGAATTTTACTCTGCAGAACAATTTTATCGAAAAAGAAACAAACAACAACGGAAAAAATTCAGTTAAAAATGCATTACATATAAAAAGTATACAACGAAATAAGCAATATCCCTTAATACAAATATTACTTATCCTAATAAATAAATTAACCAACTTCCCTTTGCAAAATCTTAAGAACTCAAATGGTATAAACAGATTAAAACTTAACAGATTAAAAAATATCATGCAAAACTTTTTTATAATTA
>KK114444.1:73458-94220 GCA_000611955.2 Stegodyphus mimosarum
AAAACAGTAACATAAGAAATACGATGAAAAATTGTTGCCAAACCGAAATTTTTAAAAGAATGAAACTATTCAAAATGATGCAATTTCATCAAAAATCTATCAACAACAATAAGAAAGGAAAATTGTTGCCAAAACTACACTTTAAAATATCTGAGATGTGAAAAGTGTATTCGGAAGCTTCATTTAAAAAATTTTAAAAAAATACAAAATATTATTATTTTTCCAAAATTCTTTTTTAAAAGGAGTCGAAAGGATTAAAGTTCAACGTGTCCAAAAATCAAAGGAAAATAAACAGCACATTTATTTAAATGAGTTTTTTTAAAAAACATTCCGCTGGAAAGGTGTTAAGCTCCCCTTCCTAAATAAATTCGTATTTATTCGATTTATTGAAATACGAAATTTATTTTAAGTTCGTAAAATAGCTAAGTGTCTACGCTTCACGACGATGTAAAAATGAAACGTATAGAGTGAAATCTCGCTTTCCTGTAGCCCATTATGTCTCAAAATGAGGCGATTTGGTCACAAAACATAAAATAAAAAAAATTCGAAATCGAATTTCGAAAAAATCGCTTCGAGGTGCACTGGCGTTTGTGTAGATACACCTATGTACCAAATTTCGTGGCCCTGGGTCTATTAGCTCACTCGCAACACGAACGAAAGACACACACACACAGACTCTTTGTTTTATTATATGTAGAGATTAAATGCAATTGGAAATTTTTTATTAACAAACTCTAAGATTTGAAAGCGAGCAGTGGCAACACTTCTCGAAATAAAACAGATTTTTTATCTCCAGCGTGCGAGACATTTACCACTCGGAACAATGAGGGTGGAAATTAGAGTTTTCATTATTTTTAATGAATATCTCTGATTTTAGCTTCTTTTTATGAAAAAAGTGGACATCGACATTTTCCGGCACCCAGAAAAGAATTGTAGAAAGTTTGGTGACGATAGCTATAGTAGTGACTATGTTAATCACAAACAAACACACAGATATTCTTCTTGATATATATATAGATTTATGTTTCATTAACTGTTTTTATTTCTAATTTAATGTCTGCAGATTAAACGAATAACCTCGATTCAATGAATATTACTGTCGATCTGCGATTATCATTAAATTTAAAATTGTATTTATGACTATATAGCATAACGATGATGACTAGACATTCTCTATTATATTTTTTTACTTCGCTAACTAACGGTTTAGTTTAGAACTTTCTATTCTGCTGATACTAAATTTGTCGAAGATTAAATATCTGCTTACTAGAAGCATTTGTAATGGCATGTGTTTAATAAATCATTTCATATAAAAATACATCTCACATAATTGAAACAACAGAAGTGAGAAGATAGATGTAATTCCTGTAGAACACGGAAGCGATAAAATGCAGACACCAAAAGCCCTTTTTAATAATATTTATTGCACTCCTACCAATGAACAAAATTGCAAGCATCATTGCAAACTGATCATGCCGTTAAAGTGCATAAGTATGAAAAAAACAATCCTCGAGGGAACATCGCGTGCAGTGGTGGATGTAGTTATTAACTCCGAAATTTGTTAAATAATCATCGGCTCATTAAGCTAACAGCCTCATTCGCCCAACCGTTTGCCTGCCACAAATTTCAATAAACGTCTCTTCCCTCTTGCGCAGTTGAGGGATCGACTACAAAACTGATTATAGACTCAAAATTTGTCGATTCAGCCTGAGGAGTAAAAACCATACTAACTCTATTAGCGCCAATACTGTGTCGTTCCAACGATCCAATCCATAGCACTCAACTAGACTAATTTAAACAACCTTGCAAGCTATCATTTATTTTAAATATAATTATTTAGTATTCTTATTTTATTTTATATACATTATTTGAAATGATTATGATATCTAGGGACTAGAAAGTTTAGGCTATTAATCCAGATAGCATTTGAAAGCTCTGAATAAAGGGAAATAAATGTCTTCCTTAAAAACATTTACACCTTAACTGAAAATATCTTGCAATATCTGTGGCCAGTTCATTTCCCGAGAATCATTCGCCTCCCTGCATATTTTTAAAATAATACTATCATTTTATACCTACAAAAGAATTTCGGATTCCTTACTAAATCTTCAAAATATGTGTTATTGTGTTTGAAACTAATTCTACTTTTTAAAATGAGTTCAACTTTTGAAAACGCGTGTTCGCAGCATGACTTTTGCATGAAGCTTTATTTTTTGTTCTGGTTTTCTATATTAAAAGTTACAACTCTGCAGTAATTTGAAGTTGTATTTGACGAGTTAAATGCGAATTTAGACGGACAAAATTAGCTTCTCTTCTAAAATTAGTCGTACCTTTAATTTTATTAAACAATAAATATTTTAAATTCTTCTTTAAAGATAAGCTTGGTGTACAATTAACATTTTATTACAGAATCAATTATGCATAATGAAATACTGACATCTACATTAAGTACGAAATAGCAAAAGTGCTCATAATGCTTTTGGAATTACTTCCTCACATTTAGATTTTTAATACGCAAATTCAGTTTACAAGACATTTTTTATTGTTTTATTTTATATTACGTTTTATTTTATATTTTTATTGTTTTATTTTATATTATTTATTTTATATATATTTTATACTTTATATTACGAATTGAGTTATCACGAAATAGTGCATATTTTGCATAAAGTTACTTTTATTTTATTGTAAAAAATAAAGGATTATAAATAAGTTTGTATTTAATTTTTAACATAAAAAAAAACACATTCAAGAATGTATTTTGAGAATTATTGTTTCGAATCAATTAAATATAATAAAATTCGGTACTTACGGTACTATCGCAGCCATCCTGACGCAATTCAGCGATTTTTTAAGGATGAAAATGTAAAAGTTACTTAGCATATGCAAGGTGGTGGTTAAAGCTTCCCAAACTATTGATATTTATGGTAAGTTTGGTAAACAGTATCAACATAGGAAAAGCAAACATGATTTGGCGATTTCAAATACAAATTTTAGTTATTAAATAAGGATTATGTCATACATTAAAAAAATAAAACCCTCTACATTCTTCTTCGAATCCTTCTGTATTTTTTTTTCGTTGTTCTCCTCCTGAAGTACACAGCGTTCTGTTTTCGCTTAATAAAAAAAAAAACAGAAAACGTCAGAAAGCGCAGACCGGCTTTGTGCAATCTTCGGCAACAGCAGCTAACTGGAAGACGCACTTCCTCATTGTTTCCTTTAGAAAATTTTCAGCAAAATTCTGTTTCACTGTCAAAATTTAATGTAGTTTCTTCCATTGCTAGCGAATTCCACAAGCTCAGATTTTAAAACGAAGGCAATAAATATCACGGTTTGCGTATAAAAACCGTTGGAACACAGCAAAATAGAACACATATTAAAAGGGCAGAGTTGCTTCACCGAAACGATTGCTATGAGCATGGTTGCTGGAAGAATGATTCTGCGCATGGCTGCTAGAGTTTGCACTTTTTAAAGCCTATTTCTTTTGCCTATTTCTACTAAGGTAGATGCGATAGTATGTAAGTACCTAAAATTGCATTGTAATGTAAGAAGATCTGAAACATTATTACTCCTGAAAGTATACTTTTAAACATTAATGAAAGTCTGTTTTACTCAGTGCATTGGATGGCGCATAATCGAAATTTTCAAATTTATTCTCAAGGTAATTTATATGCAGTCCACGTATTAAATTATCTTACGAATAATCATTGTATATGCCATGTTTTTATTAGCATCGAAGTTCATCTTGAAGTATAGAGTTTTAGATCTGATATCTTTTCATGCTTAGAATCGATTTTGTGATGGACAATTGACATAAACAGCTTTAGTAATTCAACATCAGTCATTATTTCAGATTGTACTAATTTCGAAATGTCGTAGCCGAATTGGGAAAACTTATTGTTCTGAAATATAATATTTGAAACAGAAAATACTTCTAAAAGAGATTTTATTTCACAGCTTATTTAATGAATTTTACATCTATGTGAATACTTTGTATACTTTAATAATGGTCATTTAATTAGATGTAATGCAGAATTTGAACCAGTAACTCCTATTAAAATGTATGTGATAAAGAAACTACGTGATTTTTGGATTTTAATTCATGATTTGGTATATTATGTTAACACTTCCACATAAGTGAGAGAGAAAAATTTTATTTCTATAAAACTATTTCTTTTCTGACCTAATGAACAACAGTTGGATACAAGAGTAGAAATAAAAAAATTCAAATTTGTGTAATTGCAATCTTGGCGTTCAGCAAACTGTTTTCCACCTGCTATTTGATTATCCATTGCTTGATAATGCAAGAAATCTATTGAAACGCAGATTAAAATTAATTGGAATTCATTGGCCGCCGAAATGTTACGGTTTTGTATTATCACCTTCTGCCTACCGAGCTTTTGATGACTTTGTTGACTTTTATTTTAAACATTGCAAATGGGAATTTGTTTATGTGTTTATGTTTTTTTTGGTTTATGTTTTTTTTCTTATTGTGTTTGATTTCATTGTATTCCTGAAAGTTAATGTTATTATTGAAGATTTTCCTTTTTTTTTACTTCCGATTTGTAAGCCACGTGTGGTACTTTGTGGTGCACGAGAATTTCTCTTTCTTTAAATTTAAAGAAAAAAAAGAGAAGAAATAGTCTAAATGGTTGGAAACTTAATGGAGCTATAGCAGAATTAAATGAATTTTAAATTAAAACAATACGAGAAAGAAAACTCGGATGACTAGCCTTAAATTGAGTAAATGGAAAATCTTTTTAAATAAATCATAAGCGAATTATCAAATGAATCTTTCTTTCTGTTATTAATCCTACCACATATTAATCATAAATTATTGGGTTATGGTTTTCACAACACTGACGATTTACAAATTCCTTCCTGCTAATGTTAATGATGTGTAAAGGAAGTTTGATATCAATGATGTGTATAGGAAGTAACTTCCTATACACATCATTGACACTTATGTAGGAGCCCACCAAGGCCAGCTGTTGAACGCTGGTAGTTAGATCTAAACTCGAATCCCTGCGACCGGGCTACTGTATCGTAGTTTTGGTGAATGATTTTTTCTATGCGTAACGTAAATACGACCCATTTTCTTTAAAACATCCTCTAGGAAGGCATCCGTTCCCATAGACAGATAAACAGACTGCTCTCGAGTTCCTTGGCCTTAATCAATAAACCTAGTATAATCATACTCATGTTGTTAAAACTCATAAGTAGCGTCGGCAAATTAAGAGAATCAACTCTTTCTAATAGAATGTAGTTAAGAAGGTTAATAAAAGGAAGTCTGCGTAAATTAGGAGTAGCGTATGTCGGAAGTAACCGAAATGTTCCATGGCATTTAGGATAGAATTCCCAATATTGTAATAATAGGAAATTCATTAGATTACATATCAGAACTATCTTGATTTTAGCATCGAGATCTCATGAGAAACGTGTTATTCTTTGGTTACATAATCTACGTGGTTAGTTTCATATTCAAAAAGGAGTCCTTGTTAAGGAGTCCTACACGTAAGGTTACAGCATTCAGTTTAAATACAATACCCCGAACTACACTCATTTCCAAAAGTTAAGCACGAAGATGTAAAATGCAAAAACATCAACAAATACTGTTTTGATTGACACAAAATTCGGCAGGAAAGCAGCATATATATTTATGCATAAAACACAATTAATAATTATATACAGAAATGAAAACAATATTAATTTTTTGTAAGTTATCAGATAATGACATACTGGAGACTTAAGCAGAATTACGTATAAAGTGAAAATAAACAGCATAAAATGAAAAAAAGGACATTAATAGAGTATGTGAACCCCCCTCATCTGTGTACAAAGTTTACACCTTGGCCATGCTTTGAATTAGGTGGTCAACCACCGCAGAATTAAGCAATCGCCATTCTTCTTGTAAGCGCAGTTTTCAGATCAATAAGAGTGGCTGGTGGTGGAAAACGTGAAGATACAGCACGGCCGAGAGCATCCCAAAGATTTTCAATGGGATTAAGGTCCGAGGAATATGCTGGCCACGCCATACGCGCAATCCCTTCACTCTCCAGGTAGTCATCAGCAATGTCAGCTCTGTGGGGACGTGCGTTATCGTCCATTAAAACAAAAGTAGGGCCAACTGCTGCAGCGTACAATCTCACAATGGGCTCTAGGACTTCATCTCGATACCGGACAGCCGCAAAGAACCCCGTTTAAAGATGTGCAGGTCGGTGAGGTATCCTAATGAAATCCCTGCCCACACCATAATGCTTCCGCCTCGGAATGCGTGATGTTCGGTGATATTTTGGGACTGATTGCGTGTTCGTTGTTCACGCCATATCCTTATACGCTTGTCATCTGGCTCCAGAGCAAATCTTGACTCATCAGTAAACATGACATTGCCCCAGTCAGACACATTCCAATTGACATGTTCCCGGCACCACCGTAATCGTGCCACTCTTGATTGGACGGATAGAGGAACACAAACTCGAGGTACCTGGGCGTGCAGTCCACTCATATGTAATCTTCGGCGTACAGTAGCTGCAGATATCGCCTTACCAATGGACGCTGTAACCATACATGTCACACGTGTGTCGATCGCTCTGCGATTCCGCTTGGCTACAATAGCAATATATCGATCTTCCGCGGGGGTTGTAACCCTTGGGCGACAGGCTACGAGCCTTCGGACAACTGTCTGTATGGTTTGACTGCTGTGTGGTTTCCATAAACGTGAAATTACAGAATGATGAACGCCGAAGAAAAGAGCAACATCTGTGATCGACTGTCCTGCTTCAATGGGCCCCACAGCACGCCAGCACTCAGAATCTTCCATTCGTCTTCTGCAAGTCATAGAAACACGTATGTCTTGAAAACAAATTGTACGAAAGTTTTAAACACCTTCTATCAGCACTTACAATCAACTTCTGTAACCCTTCATAAAGATGACTCCTTATAAGACAGCCTTTTTTGCATATTTCTTGACATGAAAGCACGATTGGCTGTTACCTAACATATTTGCATACTTCTATCTAACTCTGCAGCGAATTGCATCCTCTTCAATTCTGATTGGCTTGCGGAAATTAGCATTTTCCTCTCCGTGCTTAACTTTTGGAAGTGAGTGTATTTATTAGAACATAAAGGCACGAATTTACAAAACTTTTCTCTAAAAAACAGTATTACAGTGTTTGGTAAAACAGAAGAGTGGGGAACCTATTCTATTCTTACAAACGGAAGATGAAAACTAAATAAATTGGAATTCAATCTACATTTTTGGAATAAATTTCAAAATTACGCTTTCAGAGGGTATTGCTTTCTACACAGACAAAATAACTATATATTTCAGCACATCAGCAATTGTCAAAATGAAGCTTTCCTCCATACATTACTTAACAACAAGGCTCAGCTAGTCAACAGAAGACATGATAATTTGACAGCATTCGCATATGGATTAATTGACACTTCATTGATGCGAAGTGAGAACTTACAGATTAAGGCAATATGCTACGCCAGGAATGCGCATTAATTAATTTTAATGAGCCTTTCAATATCTAGAACATATCGCTAGCTTTCTGTCTTACATAAGTTATTCCTACATGGAGTTTTGAAACTTAAAATTGCCCAGAGAAAGAACAGAACAGGCAATAAGCAACAAATACACGGTATAACCATATATACAGCAAAGCATGATATTACAATAAGATAGTCTTCATTTTGCAAATGGATATTTTAACAGCAAATTCATTCGCTGAAGTGCCAGACAAAATAAAATTTTGCAATAAAAGGAAAGAGAGCGCTTTGCCATCCTTCATGAATCATGAAGTTTTTTTTTATTATGTTATTTTAATCAAAGGAGAGAAAATTATAGTCTAATAATTCTCGAACACTTTATATGCACGCATCTGACTCATAGACCTACTGATTGTATGCATTTATCAATCCAAAAAAAAATACGGTCAAAGATTCTAGCAGCTTCTACTTTGAATTAATAGTACCATTAATAAAAGTAATAAGATAATAAATTTGCTACCTAAATCAATGTTTACAATTTATTTTTTTTTTCGTTTATTTTTCAAGAGTCCAGGGTGGTAGGGGAAAAAACTAACTTGGTTAAGTAATTCCGATTATTCTGATATGATATGGCTCAGTCGGGGATTTTGTTAACACATTATGGTAAAGCACTAGACAGTTGCCTGCCTAAAGGAAAAGATGACCAGAAAGATCATGAATTCCCTAACTGCTACTCGGTTTAACCACAAGATTAGGAATCGAGAATGAACTACTACGATTGTTACTCTGCTTTAACCCCAGATGGACTCCCAATTTATTTGGGCATTCTGATGCAAGTTAGGCATTCAAATTAATCTTTCGGTAGACCGAGTAGCGATAAGAAATACAGCAGCAGACCTTTTCTCGTTTCATAAAATATGCTCTAGATCGGTAACAAATCCATTAAATCCTGCGAGAAGTAATAAGAAGTATAGCTGAGAAGCTGGTGACGATGGTGCTAAAAATGTAACTCACTAAAAAGGCAGAAGAATTACCATTTTTCACATTGAAAAGGGGCTTGTGCCACTTGAAAGTTTCATTGGCTAATTCATCGCAGTTCAAAATATTTTTGGATTTCACTGAAGTTTGAGCTTTTCATATCACGAAACAAATTTGAAGATGTAGAAAGCATGGAAGTCAAATTACGTTACACACAAACTGATCTTATTTCCAGCGGCAATACAATTAGTAACAGCCTGCTTCCCAATCCAGGCTGCCATGGATCTGCTTTTTGATATGGTTTGGCTTTCTTTGATCTCAGTAAAACATAATCGGTGCTGTCTGCCTAAGGGGAGCAGAAAAAGAAAAGCATGCCTTGACGGAGAACGTTCTGTGGGGAACTGGCTCATATCCACGTTATACGTGAAGAAAATCAAACAAACGCTCATGCATCCAGCCCGTCCGCTAGGATATAAAGCAGCTTCGACTACCAGCATTCAGCAACTTTACCGCTAGGCTGCTGGCGAGCCGCCTTAGATCTACATAAAATGGGATTGGTAACTGAGAAATTTACAAATAATATTTCTGATGATACTCAAAATTGTCTTCGTGTAAAATGAAATTTGCAGAATGACTGTAAATTATTTACTATACTGTTCAAGAATGTTTCGAATACCAGTCCGCAAGAAATTACCTCTCCTGAAGGATAAGAAACCTAAGTAATTACGTTCCATGATATGAATAATGCATAAATTATTTTAATTATTTATTAAAAGGCACTGAAATTACTCTGGTATTATACCAAAAATAATATAACAACAATCAAAATAGGAAAACACAATGTGAAATTAAATCTAGAAATATCTTACTTTTAAGAAACTTGTACTTGATTTGTCATGACAGTTTCTGAAAATTAATGAGAAACATTATCATGATTAGTTCTACAGTTTTATCAAAATTTTTAAATTCATTCTTTTTCTACTAATTCCAAAATAATGACAAAAAGCTTTCGATTAAGTATATCTTTATTGCCAAACTTCACTTGTTTTTCAAGTCCCTGGAATATTGATAAAGCAACTGTCGAAAGCGCGGGTAAAGCGCGTTTAAATAAATATTAGGTGCAATATGATTATTTTGTTATTTCACCGAATTTAAGAAAAAAATATATACTAATTTTAACAAAGAATTAAGGTTTTATTTTATACTTATCATTCTCAGAACTTTTCTTTCGGTTGCTGTAGATACTCTATATAGCTTATCTTATTCTTTTCACAGTTTCATACATCACTAGAAAATATTTTTAAACGTTAAAATATTATTGCGTGATTCTGCTTGAAAATATTTATATGCAAGGGCAACAAACAATAAAGAGATTCTTTGTACAAATATAGTAGATTAAATTTTTGATTCGTTTTATTAATAACAGTAAGATGTTGCTAATAAAAATTTATGATATAATTATTTTATACGAAGCAATGTCCTCAGCATTAACTGGTACTTCCTATTTTATACAACAAAACAAAAATTTTTGTTTATCTAGTTAAATGTCAAAATTTAAATTATTTTCTCATGTTTTTGTAAAAAGGGTTTATAGCAGCAAAGTTAAAAATCTATAATTTTTAGATGCCCCTTTGAAATTGCAGTACGAACGGTGATACAAGAGTTGATAGCAGTCAACGCCCTGCCTTCTCGTCAAAATTGTATATTTATAGCAAATTTGTCTAAACATATTAAAAATAAGAGCTATTTTGATAGGCGTGGTTATGTAATGCAGCAGTGAAAATAAATATTAGGTACAATATGAATATTTTATAAATTTCTGCAGCTATAAATAGAAGCACTTTTAAATACTTTTACTTCGAATCATATTAATTAATTTTAAACATTGCTGTTTGGTTGCCAGATGCTAGATGTATGAGAATTTTTGTTACAAGACATAATAAGTTAGGTATGGAACTCAGAATTCCTTTTTAGAATGGGTTCCACGGTGTATTTAATGCGAAATATGAAACCGATTCATATCGCATTTTTAATTTATGCAATACTTTTTTTCCCATTTTATATTATAACTCTGCAGTTTGCATTTATCATGCATGCGCTTGCTAGTACATTCTCAAAATAATGTAGATAATTTTATATGAATAGGGTCAGTACTGAGGGTAGAATAGCCTAACAAATATAAAACTTAACTTCGGTTCCCAGAAAGGAAAAAATTATAGTTAGTAAAATGTCCATTATGTGGTAGTAAGTTAAATGAAGAATATTCTTTAATTTTTATCCCATCTTTAAAGCGATATCATAGCCAGCAATAAAATTCAGTATTTAATGATATTTTTTCCAGAAAAACTATTTAATGTTGTCTATTTTGGGTAATTATAACGTGTGCAAATAATAGTAATGTTAAGACACGATCTGTAGAAAAAAGCGTTCAGGAGTTAGAAATAATTCAAATCTGAATCATAAATATGTCCTTGTGTATGAAAGCCAACACAAATGTAAGCCAAGTATGGACTGACTTCATGTCGGTATTATTGTGTAATATTGTGCATATATTTGTATCAGTGCAATATTAATTGTGAAATGTCAAATATAATGCTGGTACCTATATACATAAAAAAGAATGTCTGTGTGTTTGTATGTTTGTTCATGATTAACTCAGTCATTACTACAACTATCGTCATCAAACTTTCTACAGTGCTTTTCTGGATCTCTGGAAAAGTTCGTCAACTTTTTTCAAAAAAAAAAAAAGCTAAAATGAGAGATATTAATTAAATACTCTGAAAACGCTAATTTTCGCACTCATTTTTCCAAGTGGCAACAGTCTCGTACGCTGGAGATAAAATTCTGCTTTATCTCGAGAAGTGTTGCCGCCGTTCGCTTGCAAATCGTAGAGTTTGTTAATAAAAAATTTCTAAGTTTAACAATGAAATAAAAATAGCATTGTCAACATTAAATACATTATTCCCGAATCCCAAAATTAGTGGGAAGCCATATCGACTGTTTCCATCTTCGTACGATTTTAACCAGTCTAGATATTAATTAAAAGCTCTGAAAACACTAATTTTCGCAGTCAATTTTCTGAGTGGCAACAGTCTCGCAAGCTGGAAACAAAAATCTGCTTTATTTTGAGAAGTATTGCCACTGCTCGCTTTAAAATCGTAGAGTTTGTTAATAAAAGATTTGTAAGTCTTACAAAATCTATATATATAAAGAAGAATGTCTGTTTGTAAGTGTGTTTGTTTGCTCGCGTTATTTATTTCTGATCAATTATGATGAATTTTTTGTCACATTAAATCCACTAAAATTGAATACAGATGAAATATTGGATGTAACTCGAGCTTTTACGATCATTGGTTAGACCCTTGATTACGACCATTGATTTACGATTTGATTAGAAAGACGAAAATCATTAAAAACTGCGTGCCATTGTTGATGATATAGTGAGAGAGAATTAATTTATTTTTTACCGAATTTTTTTATGTGGGTTCCATATCGCATCAGATTGAAAAATGTATGACTATGAATCGTATTTTTTGCATCATTCTTAAAGAAGGATTACATCGGTATCGTTCTCACTCTTGCTAAATACATTACTCTCAGTCTAACTTAACTGGCATCGGGTACTTCCGCTAGTATGATATAAAAATGGGCAAAAGTTAATAGATTATAGAATGAGTTAGATGTTGCTCAGTGCAGTGATACCAGCGGCAGATCTTCGACAGCAGGAAAATGTAAAAATAGTTTCATCTAAGAAGTGTTCAAGAACTCTGTAACTGCATATGAAATTCGCAAAGCATGCTGCAAGAAGCGTCCAAATCTAACTCTGCATTTCATTAACAAGAGGAATATGCTGACAACGTAAAATAGGACTATATGGACAATTAATGCCAATTAGTAGTGTATAATGCGAAATAAAAACTGTATGACAAAATATTACATTTTTTTTTGTGCAATAGTGAAGAAATATCTGTGTTGATATATTCCCAGCAATAAGTATTCAACAGTGTAAAACATAGCGTTGCCAAATAAAAAAACGAATTGCAGGTATTTTAATATAAACCAAATATAGAACAATTGTATATGTATGTTCAGATTTGAAAAGTCTCAATAATTGCAAACTGCAAGGCTGATCTCACCAATCTGGAAAAATGGAACTACGATGAAATGGTGAGATCGCTGCATGCTGTGTGACTATCGTTCCTTAGGTGGTTTCTGGTGCGGGGCGATTGTGAGTTTAGTAGCTGCATTAATGTGGCGGAGCAAGAACTGTGAATTCATCAACGAAGTTCTGGTGCTGTGTTCATTTTTTCCTGTTCTGTGTTCCATTTGTTTCTTAGAGGGAAATTATGTTTTCTAAAGCACTAAATTTCAGTCAATAACGCGCTTTGAAAAATACTTTAGTCAGGAAATTTGATTTCTAATATTGCACCCAAAGGTCTATAATTTCGCCCGCATAGGTAAGAAATTCTAAATGTTCTGATAATTTGGCCTTTTGATCTACGGAGGTCACGTAAAAAGTTGGCTTTTTTGGCTTTTACATTTATGAAACCATTCCACCCAACATGTCGAAATTGTTATCATAAAATTCTCTACCTTGAGAAACTTTTCAACTGGAATACTTAGGGTTCCAAACATTCCGTTAGATAAATGTCATTACTTTTTGACAAAATATTTTTATTACTCGCATATAAACAGCAAATTCTTACATGAAATTTCAAAGTTATTCAATCATGCATGATATGGATACAGTGCTGCGTAACCCAATTATTTATGAAACGCATGAGCATGCCATTTTGAATTCACATGGCAAAGCATACGAGGGCTATCAGCATGTTTTAGGTTAGATTATTTAAATTATGGCAAAGCATGCGGGGATGGCTATCTGTCTAACGGAAGGGATACCTTTTTAGAAGCCTTTTTAGGGTTAACTAGATTGTATTCATACCAAACATGGGAAAACTCTCCTGCAACTAGTCCAGTCACCAAGATTTGAATTTGGGCAGATTATCAGGGTTCAACGATCTTACCACTCGGGAACAGATGGGGCACTACTGTTTTAAAATGCAACTAACATGTCCTATTTCAGATTACTACTCATAATCAGGAAAATGAAAAATTGAGTTACCGTTAATCTTAGGAATGTGGTACATTATTTTGGAATTCTTCCAAATGCTAGCTGCACGTGTATTTCACGTACACAGTGAGAGCATATGCGGGGTAAAGGTGACTATTCCTTTACAAACTTGATAACAGAAAAGCAAATATGAAACAATTTTTAATGGTTTTTAGTCATTTTTACAGTTATTATTTTAAGAGTGTCTAATCAAGTTGTTATGTATCACATAATTTAATTATATTTGTCAACCTATTCAATATACCGCAGAGCGTGTTTACGTTATTGATTCTTAGAACGATTTTGGTAAAGAATTATAAAAAAGCAAATGTTTTGGAAAAAAATTTGGCAACAGCTTATTATTTGAAATCAGGAATATCGTCTGCTATTTTTAAGTCTATTCTTCTTCTAAAATGTCAAATAAACAAGCTACAGATTGAAGGATATGTTTTTGCGCTGTCCAAACAGAAATATTTCTATTCTGTAATTCAAATATGTTATGAAATACATGACATTAAAATTGTTAAGTACAAAATAAGCACTATTAATCGGAAATGGGGAAATTCGTCAATCTTTATTTCTACATGCAAAGAAAACACCAAAGGAATACCCGAAAAAGGTAAGCAGTGTTTCTAATGTTTCTAAAGTTAAATCGTTGGTAACAAGAGGAAAGCTGCGTACACAGAAATCAATTGCAAAGTCTTTAAATATATCTGTAGCATCTGAACCAAGATTTAGAGCTTAAAAAAGGTGAAAAATATAATACTGACCAACTTTTGAGAAGGTATGTGGCTCAACGCAGAACAATTTGTAGAATAATGTATGAAAACGATTTAGCAGATAAATGGAAATACATTGTGACCCTTGATGAAGCATGGGTTTACCTAAATGACTGCAACAGAAAAGGTCTATTTATTATCAAAAATGAGCAGAAAAAAAGATATAAACCAGTATTCTTCAATGCAAAGTTTTAGTAAGGAGTTTATGATTGTCGCAGGATTCTCTTACACTGGGAAATTAAAAATAAGCAGAGCGTGAGGGGGAAATTTAAAATCAACTCATCGTACTTCTTTATCCCCAATGGCTTTCAAAGACTGAAACTTCGTCAAGACAAAGCAACAAATCATACTTCGAAAATGTACCACTCCATTCCTTGAAAAAAATGAAGACTGATACAGGTATTGCACATATATATGTATATATACTTTCAAGATATTCCTGCGAAGTCCCCTGATGTTTCATTTTGTCAGGACTGAGTGTTCGGTGCATACTCTTGGCGAACATATTTGTGAAGTAACTAAGTCCTGATCTTGAACAGGGAGCTGAATGCAGCTATGTTCTGTGGTAGAAAACTGTGGTTAAGTGGTAGAAGAACTGCACGTAAGAAGGATTTAAAATCCTCTTTTATTAAACCACAATTATATACAGTCACTTCCCAACTCGGGAGGGATACAGAAAATAATGACCGCACTTGGGTCTAAACTGAAAACAATCAAATAATTTAAACTAAATTTAAATAGAAATTAAATAATCATTGCTCACAGAGCTATGAACGCGAGGTTGGCCTCTATGCTAAATGGTGCGTAGCAAGATTTAACTAATACTAACGCACTTAGATTTACTTCAGTAAGTAATAGCGTAACAGCGCTACGGCTTAGAATTTAAATACTAACTAGTCTGGCGAACGTCGAACAGAGCAGCAGTGATCTGAGACTAAAAGCTCTCTCTCACCGAGAAGTTCCTACTATCGGTTAAATACCAAAACTTGGCTCCACTTCAAATTAGCGTAAAGCTGAAACGCGCGCTCATTCTAACGGGAAATTGAAATAAGAACACATAGGAAAGGCAAATTAAAATAAAACTTTGTTAGTTTAAACTAAAACCTTACAATTTATGGACTACTATGCCTTGGTCTCTTGAAAAGAGTTCTTTCCAAGCGCAAACCCACCACGATTGATAGACTCTGGAAAGTACTGGAAAAGGAATGAAAATCAGTACCCCTGAAACTTTTACGAAAAGCCCCTCTATCATGGAAATCATGATACAGATTTATAGTTCAGGAAAAAAAAGGCAATCAGATAGAACATTTAAAAAAATACACTTTGCATTTTAAACATTTATCAAACTACCCCGAAAATCGCTCTAAAAATGAGTAAACATCCTCTTCACTTTCATCTGTATTTTAATTCGCAACATCATATTAATATTCAAATGTCTCATAACTGCTTGGTTAACACCCACACTATATGCCATATCATACATGTTTGAATAACGTTGTCATTTCATGTAAGAGTTCGTCATTTATATACGAATAAAAAAACTATTTTGTCAAAAAGTAACGGCATTCATATAACAGATTATTGGAAAAGTTGCGCTGATGAAATATCAGATAAAAAAATCAAACACCAATATCTTGAAGAATTCTTTTTTACGTAAAAGTGAACTCTTTTATGGAACATAAAAATGTTTCCTTTCGTATCAAAAGATGAAAAAAAAAGGTCATGGCTAACATTAGCACAAAAAACTCGAGATTTATTAAGAAAGTGCATCTTGTGGCAAAAATAGACCCTAAAAAAGAAATGGACAACCCATCAGTTCAAAAAATCATTTAAAAAAAAAAGATCGATACAAATAACAAGGTATTGTGCGTTCCACGGGTTCGTGGATTTGGAGTAATTGATGATAACACTTGAAGAAGAATCAAAACGCCATTTATTTGTCAGTATTACACAAGACAGTTTCAAAGACACGTTTACAGTTGTCGAAAAACTACGATAAACATGCTGAAACAATCAGCAGCACAGCCTTTAGGTTATAACGGTGCAGACAGCTTCACGGCAAAGCACTAAAGTACAGCTCTCAACTCGGTCGATCGCTCTCTAGCTAATCTCGGAACTCGAGACACACTACTTTCTCCCAGGACAGGCAGAGTATATATAGCTTTAACCTACCTTCGAGAATATTCCCGAAAAAACCTCTAAGAATGCGTTTTAGAATGTTCTCGCTCCGTCTATGGCATATAGCCAAATGGGCGATTTCGTGCCTAATCTGGCAACCCTGCCTTCCCCTGCCGTTTTCTGGTGGGAAGCTATCTCATTGCAGCTGGGTATTTTGCAACAGTATGTTTACGGGTCATACCTGTTAAAAGAAGTAATTTTATGCAGAAAATTCTAGAATTGTACGTATAGAGCGGTTGTATTATCCGCAATAATTCAATCGAATCGAAAAGTAATTCAAACGAAAGTATGAAATCGTTATAATATCTTGCAAGAAAAGTAATGACGGAAAAGAAAAAGTGTTGGAAAAGAATAATACATTTTTTAAAGCAGACGCGATTGCTTTTTTCTTAATTTTAAAAAACCAACTACAGTTCTTAATGTTTATCTATTCTTAGTGAATTTTTGAATGTGGACAAAAAGGTTGCTTTAAAATGTCCTCTGAAGTTTAATGAAATCGTACAAGAAAGCTGCTATAAAAATGAGCGAATATTCAGTGTTGATGAAATCACCAGACTGTCTTAGAAAAAACTGCCTTCTGTGAATTTTATAGCAGCAAACGGATTGTTATGCTCTCATATAAAATTGCAAAAGACTAATACTTTTAGTATGTGGAATAGAAGTCGTGGATTTCAAGTTAAAATCAATGTTTGTGTATCAAAACATCTTAAAGCTTTTAAAGTTTTCCCAAAAAATACTCTTTCAGTAGTACTGAGTGAAAATAAGAAACATAGCTCACAAAAGTTTTATTGGAAGATAAATGGCACGGATAACACTCTTATGCTTCGCCATAATAAAATGAACCGATCCAATCCAATTTGAAGATTGGGTCGCCGACTACTTTTGCCCTCTAACAAAGTAGTATTTCAGAAAAAACGGGTTAGATTTCAAAGTCATGCTGGTTTCAAATAATTCACCCACTTGGCAGACTGGAATTTGGGATTCAGATGAAGATGTAAAAATAACTTCGTCCACCCATCACTGTATCGTTAATTCAACCCATGAATCAAGACACCATTATGGTATTTTTAACGTCTATTATTTTTGCGAACTTCGATAAACGTAAAAACTGTTAATTTTAACTGTTAATTAAGCTGATAATTTAATTGTTTAAGGGGGAAAATGAACCATTTGTATATGAATCTGGAAGTGTTGTAACTTGAAATGTTTTTAATATTAGGAAAAGGTTAATGCATTTTTCGAATGACCTAACGTTGCTTTTTTTGCCTAACCGCAAATCTGGCGTGTTTCTCTCCCAATTTGATAAGAAATGCACAGCTTGAAGGTTGTTAAGGTCAACTGTAGAATTTTTTTATAGATGTAATGAAAACAATAGGTTTCGAATTCTGTACTTAAGCCACGCTGACAAATTCCATCCGAAATACCGTATTTAATCATATAATTCTTCCCCCCACCTCGCGTAATTTCCTTCCTAGTTTTTACAGCATATAATTTGAAAACTTCTGATTAATGGTTACAGTGTAAAATATACACATTAACAGGAAATTGTTTAGTAGCAGTAGAAAGAATGTTATTGAAATCAAGTAAAATCTTTAATATAAGTGTGTTTTTATGCGTGCTTTAAATGAGATGTGCTTATCATTTGAGCTGTCTCTTCATAAATAATATCCGTGTAATGTTCCCCTCCGGATTTTCAGGAATTAAAATTAGTAAGAAAAGGGGGGATTCGCGAATAAATACGGCAATCATTTTATTTTAAATGAATTTATATCCTTTCTACTAACAAGATACTTTATTTTGTTGTTAAAATTGAAAAATTACATTTAATCATTAGTTTGATTTGATGTATCATTTGCAGAAATGGGAAATGAAATCATATGAATTTCTACAGAATGTTAACTTAAGAAACTTACGAAAATTAAGAAAGAAATCTTTCAAAAAGGAATTCAAATGCTCACTGATCTTATAGAATTAGGAATTCACATATTGTAAAATATTGATTCGTTAAAGTGAAGACTTTGCCACTATTCAGCAGAAGACTAACGAATTTTGAAGAGAAGATAACTTAAGAGAATTCTTGGGTTCTCTTCCGTTTTCAAATAAATGAACATTTTGTAGGAAATTTGCTTATAGCGGAAAGCCAGTTCGTGGGGAACCCGTTTGAAGTATTTGAAAACTCCGAATATTTGCAGGACGAACAAATATTTTCTTTAATGTAACTGAAAGAATTTTATATTTTTGTTACTTTTTTCTTAGTTTAGCAAAAGTTGCTAATTTTTACATAGTTGAAAAATGAAATAACTTTTCTCCCATAAAACAATACAAAATACACCTTTCATCCGACAAAATTAAGTAGTGGAATTACTTTTATTTTCATAAATACAACTCACTTTTATTTTAACTTAAATAAACGCATTAAATGAAATTTTAATTACATAGATTCTAAAATAAAAGACATATACTTGTTTTTACTTCTTGTACGAAGTAAAAAATCTGATGTATACACCACATGACTTCCTTGTACTGAATGCCAAATTATACGCATTTTTTCTTGACACTCTCTCGGTAGGTTCACTTAACAGCTTTACATCTCATTTATCTTATAACTCAGAATGCGCAAAAAATTATATCATCCTGAGAATTATCTAATCGTTGCCACACGTTCTATTCAAATACTATAATAAATCTAAAACGATCTGTAAAAGAAATTAAACAAACAAAAAGAAAGAAAGAAATAGTTTTTCACAGACGATTCAGTATTTCTCATTCAATTAATTCAGTTCTCACTTCGCAACAAAGCCAGAATACATAAAAACTCAAAATATCTGTATTAAAAATTACGAAGTAAACCTTAAACACTTATTTCCTCGAATAAATTCCAGAATGGATTAAGCATGATTTAATTCGCAATAATAAAAGAAGGCGTTATTTGTTCTTACGAAGCTTAGTTTCTCTAGATTGGCAACAAATCCAATATTCTCCTAAGTTTCAAATGTAAACAAATATGTCCACTATGAGAAAAATGATTAGGCTTAGCCGCACTTAAGCAACTTTTAAATTGTTGATAATTCTACAAATTTTGCATGCAGATTTACTAAAGGTATAAAAACGTTAACCGTAAGATAAGAACAACATAACTGCATAATTTGCCAACATATACGAATACAAAAGATGTACAATTTACCAACATATACGAATGCAAAAAATGCACAATTTACCAACACATACGAATGAAAAAAACTGAGCTCACTCAACCGAGTAACAGAGTGGATATATATATACATATATTTATATACTTTTGCTGCTGCCGATTAGCAAAATAGAAGCCAAAATAGAAGGTGCACATCTACATGTTATAGCAGTCCTATATACAAAATTTCAACGTTCTGAGGCTACTCGTTTTTGAGTTATGCGAGATACATAGATACATACGTACGCAAAGACGCCACTAAAACAATCTCTTCAGAATCCATTTTAAATCAGTTATGTGATTTTTTGGGGGAAAAGAGTCCTTTAGTCTATCCTTACGTAAAGATATCCCCCAAAAAAGTCATTAAATTGCATTCGATAGCGGTCAAAAGGAATATTTTCGTTGAAATATGATACACGAAATTTTTCGCGGTTACAATACTTCCTTTTTACTTCGTACAAGGTAGAAAAAGGTTAGATGATACTATAAAAACAAGAATAAAGTAACGGAAAATGGCTATTTGATCGTTTTGCTTGCGCAGAAATCTTAATGCATCACAATGAGCTTCATCAAATTTTTATCTGTAAACAGGCTGCCTCAGTGTCAGCAGGTAACCCAGTGCAATATTGTCTGAAACTGAATAGAATGAAAGTTATTTTTTCAAATTTCTAATTTAAATGAAGATTCATAAATTTGAAGACAATTTATCCCAATTCCTAATCTAAGTGAAATATTGAATTTAAATGAATTCCTCATTCAATTTAACTGATCTCCATCTTCGACTGGTTCAGTTATACCATGGTTTGTGCCTGTCTTGTATGATTTAATAATAGTCCTCATATTTGCTGCTGATTAAAGTTTCGGTTATAGTATGTAGCTTTCTTTAAGCTGTTTCCGTGTTATTTTCTAGGGCTGGGTTGCCTTTGTTTTCGGGATAATTTTACAATATCTCGCGTAGTATTATCTCTTTTTACAGTTTGTTAAAAAATTTACAATCTTCAGCATCTCTTTCCTTTTTCTTTTTTTTTCG
>KK114444.1:94233-122745 GCA_000611955.2 Stegodyphus mimosarum
TTTTAATCCATTTTTTATTTACAAACTTTCCAACTCTCAGAACTCTAAAATATCTCGAGAGCAAAATAATGCAACTAAAATATTTGAAGAGATGCTTCCATCACTTCCTCACCTGCTAACTAGTGACCACCCAAGTTTCGTTTTTATGCCAATAAATTTTAATTAATCTTGCAAAAATCAGATGTGATAATTTGAGACCATGGTAAGATACAAACTACGCGAAATTTAATTGAAGATCAGAACTCTAAAATATCTCGAGAGCAAAATAATGCAACTAAAATATTTGAAGAGATGCTTCCATCACTTCCTCACCTGCTAACTAGTGACCACCCAAGTTTCGTTTTTATGCCAATAAATTTTAATTAATCTTGCAAAAATCAGATGTGATAATTTGAGACCATGGTAAGATACAAACTACGCGAAATTTAATTGAAGATCTCCCTTCTTATCTAATCAGAAGACCCTCTTCTCAGTGCCTATTTCTGCACAACGAACAACAGCAGCCTCGAAGGCTGAAACAGAACAAAGAAAACCCACCAAACTGCGCAGTTTTGGATTTTGCTTTTCGTTGCAAGAAGATGGATGCTACAAAAAGTCATCTATGCTTATTATTAAGATATTTCATTGAGACTTAACCCTCTATTATCATTTATCAGATGTAAAAATTTTGCATACAAAACAAATATTAAATCAAAAATCTGGTATGTGCTAAAGTAAAAAGGAATTTCTTTTATAATTAAATTACAGTTTTATAATGCTTAAAAGACTAATGAGCCAAATCTTGTTTATTCTCCCAGGAATTCAAAAGTTTCCAAGTAATGGAAGATATATATATATAGATAGATAGATAGATATCAGTTTTGAAAGCGATAGATTAGTGACATGCAAAAACTTATTATGTATACACACACACACACATAATAAGTTTTTTGATAACATATACATATATAAATAATATATACATATATAAATCAACCTATCAAAATATCGGATTTGCAGCGCAGCTTAAATCAGTTTCCTTGTATAAATATTAACAAATCTTTTTAGATAGTATACAATAGTTTTAATTTTCAAATTTACCATTTCAGGTAAATAGTTCTAATTTAATTTAAAAATTCTCTTGATTAAATCTAAAAATTAGGTTTGTTTAAACGATTCTAAATTCACGCCAATATTATTGAAATAGATGCCTTATTAAGCTTTCCATTTTTAATCACTGAAGTTATTTTAAGTTATTTAATTTTCTTACAAATTTCATATTTCAGTAGTAGAAACGTTTAAATATTTATTTATTCTGTTTTCCAATTACTATAACCGTATTTCACTCTTCTCTTCCTTTGACTTTCCAACTGCCCTTATTCATATCTTGGGATTTCAACTTCCTCTTCATCCATTTCTTTTTCATATATTGTTTACGGTAAACAAGTTTTCATGTATCTAGAATTTGTATATTGTTGTATTGTATTTATGCCAACTAATATTTAAATGATAATTTTCATAAACTCTTGCATCATAATTCCAGTTAACACAAGATGTTTCTAACACCTTGTACAGATCAGTGTTAAATATGCAGCTTATTTTCCAATCTAGTTTCAGGTTTAATTATTTATAAAATTAATATCTCCAGTTTTAATTATTTATAAAATTATTTATTTCAAATTATTTGTAAAGGAAGAAGATAGCTAAAGCACTTTGTTTCCCGATTTGTAATATACCTCATTTATAATTATTATAAAATTTTGTGGCAGTATTAGAATTAACAGTAAATCCTCCCAATGCCATACATTTGATTACAAGGATTTAAACTGCCATTTCCTTCTTCACTAATGCTTTTATATTATATTCCTAATATTTCATAATGGCATACAGTAAAGTTTAACTCATTTACCAAACATATAAATCTAGAATTCAGCATATACGTTTATGTTTACGAATATTGTATCTTCTCTTTTCTTTAATATTCTTTTCAACATATGTCATCTGATCAGCCTAATTTCAAGAGATCCTACAACCAAGCGGTAAAGTCATTAAACATTGGCAGTTCGACCGGAATTTCAAATCTCAGTGATACTCTAGCTCTTTCTTTCTCTGTATATATTTAATATGGAAAATTGCATTGTGAAAACTTCAGCTTACGAAGTAAAAATATTTTTTTAATTTAATCTTTATAAATACTGCAAAGTTTTATTCATCGATAATTTTTATCTTTACCTTAGCATATTGCTTTGCAAATCCCATTAATAAGAAAATAGTAAATAAAAAATAAACTCGGTTTCTTTTTCTTTCATTGATACCTTGGTGCAAATATACGCATGTTTTTCTGAAAATAGTCTTTATACGGATAATCAATAAATTATGAATTATTTCTTCATCTAATTTGCGTAACATGATTATTCCGGAATTTTCCTGAAAGTAGTATCCTTTAACATGTTTATTCCGGAACTGTACTTTAGTATCGAACAATCGTTTGAACGCCAGTTAACTATATTAAATTTTCCGATCTAGTTTAGACATCATGACCATTATTATCAAAGAAAGATATTAAATCAATAATAGCATCAGCAGATGTAATTTATAAGAAAGAAAATTTGTATGCTTTACATTTATCTAATTTGTAATACTATTATAACGCTATTCTCTCTAGTACTGTAATTAATGAAATGTGTTTCCGATGCTAATATGTGTGTTTACTAATACCTTTTATTTTCTGTGCTAACTCTTACATTTATCCCTATTATTCAGGTAATTAGCCTGCTTAAGATTAGACATTCCTTATCTAATCTTAATAGATAATAATTAATCTTAGTTACAAGTAAAGAATATCTTATAATTAGAAGAAAGGGTAAAGATGTAATATTAGTAAAGGATGATATCTAATAAGAATAAGTAAAGAATATCTAATAAGAATAAGTAAAGGATATCTAATAAAAATTAATTATTAATTAAAACATTATACATAGAATTAAAACATCTAATAAGATGTTCTTGTGATATATAATCCTATTTCTACATTTTTCTTTTCTTCTTGGCTGCTTTTGGCTTCGAAAACTAAAACTAGATATTAACCCTCAGCTTTTTGAAAGGAAGGGGTCTTCTTCGGAAGAATAAAATTTTATTCGCGCGGTTGGGCTGTGGACAGACAAGGGGAGAGGGAACTTTAATTCGCGCAGTTGGGTTATACCGGAGACGATACATCAGCTCCTAACAATACCTGAATATCAGCAAGATCAAAGAGTGCGCTTGAAAAATCCGTTAAAGAAATTATGTTTCCTTTCAGACTTGTAGAAAGAATGACATCCCTAATTTTAGAAACATAACTGCAGATGCGAACTTGATTAAGATTCACATTTACTTTTCACTGGAAATCAGAGTCTAAACCTGCCAATAAGAGTTTATAAATACCATGTGATAAAACTGCGGCCTTACTACCTCCAAACAATCCTTGCTGGGTATATACTGCACCTGTAGATTTCAACTTTAACACTTTTGCACAGATCTTGGTAATATTATTACTTTGTAAGCCGGAATGAGATATTATTCTTTCTTTGCAACATTTTAGTAGCAAGCAAAATTTGCAAATAAGTAGTCTCTTTCTGAGACTTCGTTAATATATTACAGATACTTTCTTTCGAAGTATTTTCTTCCCTTTTATTCAGTATCTGGCATAATACTAGATAATGTTTTCCTTTGCACGCAGCGTACTTCACAAGAAGTTTATATTTGGATGCTCTTATTTCAGATAGCGAAAATATTCGCCTTTTTTCTCGATAACCAACTGCCTTTCTTTTACTGAATCAATAATAGTTGCGCAGTCCCGAGATGAATGTATCGATTTAGTACAAAAATTCATTCCATTTTAACAATTATTAACCTTCTTTAATAAACAATGAGATCTCCCTACCAAGTAAAGGAATCGCTTTACTGAATTTACTGGAACAATTGTATGAGAGAATTTTACAATTTCAATTTTCAAGTTAACAATTCTGTTAATACGAAATAAATGCATTAAACTGGTAAACGCTCAAAATTTTTTTTTCTTCCTTTGATATTGTTGTAAATATTTTTAAATTTCTACCATTGATATATCAATGCATTACAAATATTTCATAAATATTGTTTCAAATATATTGTTTAATTTCCTTGAATATTATGCACAGCTCTGAGAATGCGGTTATCAGGCCCATCCGGACCTGGGGCTTTACCAGGATTGAGATTTTTTATTAAGTCATTCAGTTCCTTTCTTGTTGTTTCATGTTTTCTTATTTTTAAGGCTCAGAGTCAGCAATGGATGAAGTATAATATTGTTTACTAATAGTTCCAGTATATTTCATTTTTCACCGAATACTTTATTTTTTATAGTAAACTCTTCATCTGTAATTCGTAAGTGCATTACCCGGCAGAAAAAGGGGTGACAGTTAAAATGGAATTTAAATAATGAGACCAAACGGAAAAATTTTCAAAACACTTTTATTTTGTATTTTTTTTAATTCAAAATATTATTCTGGGAATTTTTTGAAGTTCAATGCACATAACGATTAACAAACATTTGCGCAAAATGTTTAAGAAAAATCTTAAAACAGTTTTTTTTTTTTTAAATTGCTTCGTAAACCTGGAAAAATTTAAGCTGAAAAAATAATTACTTTTCTTGTAAATAACGTTTTGCACTTTACATAAAATTAATGCTCTCCACTTTTGTTAATTTGACATTAAATTGGTTTCTCTCTTCGAATGCCCTTAATAATTTTTTTTTCGGATACGTTCAACATGTGTCTACAATTATCCCAGTTATAATCAGAAATTATTTTGAATGCTATTTTTAGAACCAGTTGGGAAATTCGTAAATGGTTTGCAAATTTGAAAACCGTTAACTTTGCTAACAGTTGGCAAATCTGAAAATGGTTTGCTTATATTGAGAAAACACATTCAGAGTATACTGCTCATAGAATAACCTCCTTTTTTTTAATTTATATGTTTATCTAGTTTAATGCAAATGATTATAAAAAAGGACTGATTATATACTCCTGCTAAAAAATACGCAAGAAAGGCAAAATAGAGAGTAAAACAAAAACTATTTAATGGATGCACTTTTTCATGGTTCGTACACATTTCCGCACATAAAAATTAAGGACCATTAATGAAAAAAATTAAGCACCTATCAGCAGAGGGAGTAGAATGAGCGAAAACACTTCTCTATACGCGAGTTTCACCTTTGTAATACCATTCTAAGAAAGAAAGAAATTGGTAAACAGGATACATTACCATTAAATATAATCTAATATTTATTTAACATAATTACGCATTAATTTATGATACTGATTCTAAAACGATATTAGGATTATAGATAAAAAGCTCCAAAATATGTACGTTTCCGTAGCAATAACAAAATATTTATGTTCCTTTTTAATTTGAAATTTTGCAGGTATTTTAGCTAATTTACATTAGTTTTCTTTAGTATTTATTTTTTTCAATTAACAAATCAATGCTCCCACTAGTTTCTGCCTCATTCCTTAATTTAAGAGTTAAACAACGCACTTTTGAAGAATAATTTTCTTTACGTAATCAATCAATTCTTTACGTAATATTTTATCAAGATTCCTCTTCATTTTAGGATTTCCGATTTTATTGAAGATTTCTATTGATGTAAAGAACTGCATGTATTTAGAACGTATAGAAGAAACACGGTAATTTTATTTCTTTAACAATATGAGTACTGAGAAGATCAGGGCTGGCGCCAGATAATTTTTGAACAAAATATACAGAAAAGAAAAATTAAAGTGAATTTTTTAGAGAAAACTGACGCAAATTTGAATATTTTGAAACAACTACAGGAAAACAAAACTTACGAAAAAATACAAAAGACAAATGAAATTAATTTTTAAATAGTTACAGTAGCGCTTTTGCTTCTGATAAGAAGTGCTTCGGAAACTGCGCTTTATAACACTTATCCAGTTATTTATTTTTCAGAATAAAAGTAATGTCATCAATTGTTAAAGTGTCAAAAACGGAAAGTAACTTTATTTTAAAGTAAAAAATTTTTGTAGACAAATTGATCTTGAAATCGCCAAATGTAGCACCGCATGATAAAAAGAATCGTATTTTAGAAAGGGAAAAGTTGTTTTTGATGTAATATTTTATGAATTCTTCATTCTCAAAAAAAGAAATAATTTTAAAATATTAATTCGAGCATCGCATCATTTATTCTAAGAAAAGGAAACAGTAGAGTAAGAAAGAATTTAAATGACAATCCATTAAATGCACATTTGTCAGTAAATCGCCAAAAAAATATTCCTTCACAATTTTAATTAACACTCAAAATGACATTCGTAAAAAATAGACAGAAACGTCCGATGAATATAGTTAAGGATTTTTTGCCGATTTGCTTTAAAAGACCAAAAATCGTTTCCAAAAACTCTAAGGACTTATAAAGTAAATTTAAGGTCCTTATGAACTCTAGTTTTTGTGTTTAATGGGTATGTGACACAGTTTGCTGGGGTATGCAGCAGATACGACAGGGTCGAGAGATACGACAGATGACCATCAATAGAGCAGCTACACCATCATTTCGACTTTCAGCTTTTGTGCTCTATTGATGGAAACTATCTACCATCCGCTAACAACGCCATTTATTTGGAATAAAATTTTACACAGTTGCAATGGTTGTACAAATATACATATGACATAATATGACATAAAGAAGCAGTATGGTATTTACATAAATGACAACGTTTACAATAAAGCTGATAACGTAGTATTTAGAAAATTGTTACATAGGTTGAATATTTAAGCTTACAGATATTATAGATATACTTACAGACTTTTATAAGTAATTTTGAAGAATAACCAAATTATATATTACAAAATATTCTTATGCATTTTAAAGAATTTGGACACATATAACTGAGAAATATTTAAGCCAAATCAAAAAAAAATTACTGTATTCTATAAATATATATAATTTCTGTATTTTACTATAAAAAAAAGAATAAGGAAAACACTAAATATAGAATAACCATTAAACAAATTTACAAAATGTAAAATGTAGACTATGTATAAATATCATAGATATGCTAAAAATAAAAAATAAATTCAATAAAAAAATAATAATAATAAATATATAAATAAAATATTAGTTATACTACAAATGTATCAAAATTATCTATTTATAAAGGAGTCAAATAAAGAGGAGGAAATATAAGATATTAGATAGAGGAGTATGTGTAAATATACATAAGGAGATATAAATAGAGGAGTATGTTATGAATAATGTTAAGCCTTATTACTAAGCGGAAAAAGATGAGTTATTTAAAGAAGTAAAGAAATGGTATTAAGAATATAGAAAAGTGATTAATGAGCATCCAAAGTTAAATTTTAACTAATACAACGTTATAGCTGAATCACAGCATTATAAAAGAAGTAAATGTAATAACAGTAGTAATAATATTGTTTGCTGGGATTGCTTATTGATTGACATATTGCACTTGATATACATATAAATAATTATGTTAAAATATATATAAAGTAAGATTTGCAACATTAACGTTGATATGACAAGAAAAGTAACTTTACTGTTAATATTGACAAAATAGTAATATGCAAGATAGTAATTAAATGAAATTAATAATATTCATTATTCTAGAATGAAATATATATGGCAATGATTAGTAGTATTGATATATGAACATTAGATAATAGAGGAATAATGTTATAGTTATGAGAAGAGAAGTATTAGGTAAGTATTATAATTAATAAAAGAAAAAGGGTATTTTAAATTTACTGAAGAAAAGATATTTAAGGTAAGTATTAAGAAAAGGAGGTGAATAGATAGCAAATTAAAAAGTGAAATACTTGGGAAAGATGTTTAATATTGAACTATGGTTATAAATATTAAACTATTACAGCTACAAATCTTGACAACTAAAATACGGTGTTAACAATAATACTAATGCTTATAATGCAAAATTATAATATTGATAATTAAATGTAAATGATATATTGATTAACAGAATTGCTAATATCCATATATGAAACAGTAAATGTAATAATAAAAATTTTAACCATAATAATATTAAATAGGAGTAAAACTATTATCTGATATTAAGGTTAGTTGCACTGCAATATGTTAAAAAATCTTATAATGCAGTAGAATATGACAGTATGTTGAAAAATGTAAAACAATGTAATTAAAAATAAAGCAGATTAATAATATTAAAGATTATTAATATTAATGATTAGTAATTATTAATATTATAGATGAGAGGAATTAAAAAGAATATTCGGAAAAATATAGCATTAATGTTAATATCTAACATATTGCTCTTCTATTGTATATTGCTGGTTATTAAGGAAGTCTGACATTTATGATCATAATGTATTATAATCAAAATAATAAACGGATAAATGATATATGTATTAGTAAATAACTAATGAATGATAATATCTAAGATAAGTAAACATCTGAGGAACAGTAATAAAATAAAATATGGTATTAGAATAGAAACATAAATGAGTTGATAGTATACTTATTATTAATGCATAATAAATATTAGGACAGAAAACATTCAATGAATGATAATAGTATAATATAGAACATTGAAATAGTTACACAAATAGGTTGATGAGATATATAAATGTAAGATAGTAAAAATGCAAGTCTTTGTATAAAGTTAATAATGATGAGTAGTGGTCTACAGTACAAAGAAACAATGGATAATAATAGTTAAATCAAGGCCTCAGAGTCTTTGAGTTATTTAAAGTAAGCCATAAATGCGGAATTTCAAAGTCCAAGTACAATAGGTCTAAAAGTTGAAGTTGAAGAATATTTAGTTTTTCTTCTAGAGTTTCAGTGTTGCAGAATGTTAGATTGTGGTTATAAAGATACCTATATTGAAGTGTCTGTAATATTTTAGTGTTTATAATAATCACAATTTTCTTGAAAGAAAATTTAAAGCTATATTGTGATTCATATAAATGTTTTTAGAAGAGAGTCGAGAAATAAATGAGTAGTCCGTAACTGTAGAGTTAAGTGAAAGGTAAAAGGTAAACAGTCCTTGAGAATTTAAGTAGGTCCTGAATATAGGAAGAGAACATTTCTTATGTTGGTAGCCTTTAAGTTGCAAATTTTTGAGTAGATGTTCTAAGTCAAGATAATCGATATAAATGTGTGTACAACGATGAAACCAGTAAGAGTACAGTGGACATAATTAAATTTTCCATATTAAGTAATTCAGAAAAAGCATGATGATATCATATAGCATGAAATTTTGAAGAAAAATGAATCGATATTTTACGGAAGTTCTCAAATGGGAGGGAGAATGCTATGTAATTATTTAAGGTACTTTAAGATTGTCGCAGTTTGAAGATAGATAAGTTTTAAGTGACTGCAGCTTTTTACGAAGTGTATTGCTTTTCTTGATTTGCTTGAACAAAGTGGAGCAAATGTAGAATTATATGGTTTAAGATGAAGTTCTTTAGTAATTTCAGAGTGGAAAAGATAATGGTCTAATGTTCGATCATGCCCACAAATGCATCGGTTTGAAGAATGTAATCCGAATCTATGAAGATAGTAAGGAAATGGGCCATGACCAGTGAGTAGAATTGTGACTGCGCATTCAGTAGATATTAGAATTTTGATTTCTTGAAGGTGTTGGAATACATATAAAGGTGCGTCTGCCTGTTGTATCAGAGATCCCCCAGTGGGAAAGCGACTAGTTATATGAAAAGTGATAGAAATGCGATTCATTTAATGAAATGTGATATTAGAAATTTATTATTTATCTGCTAATTGTGCTTTCCCAGAGTGCTCGGGTACCTTGGCGAGGTCGGGGGGCTCCCTCAATAGAGGGTTGAAATCCTGAGCTAATCAGCCTACTACTTACTGACCCAGTGTGAAACCCAGGGTACTGGGTCAGTCTCACCCAAGCATAGAATTCTCATCTTGGACAGAATAGAAAAATGGATTCTAAAGACATTCTTAAAGAGGGGCAAACTTACATTGCCAACTTAGAAACTATTCTTAAAAGCAAAGCTACTGGACTAAACAGAGCAGTAGCATCAGATATCAGACGTCATTTTCAATTCTTATTTAATTTATTGACAGAACAATGTGTTGAAATGGCCCATCTAGAGGGCCAAATAAAATCTTTAAAAGAGACTGAAAAAACAACATACGCCGACATTTTGAAACGTCCTCCTAGAGACGCTTCAAAATGCAGGAAGAAACCAGAAAAGCAATATGTGACTATTGTGTATCCCTCCAAAGAAGGAGAAAATTCAGAAAACATAAAGTAAAAGCTTCTCAAAAACGTGGACCCATTTAAACTCCATATTGGAGTAAAACGAGTCAAAAACGTATCCAAAGAGAGACTACTCATAGAGACAACAAAAGACTCTGATTTGGAAGTCCTGGAAAATGAACCCAAAAACTCTCCGGAGTTAAAAGAGGACATAACAATAGTTCGTCCTCAAAAGAGACTACCCAAGATTATAATATATAACTTACCAAAGGATCTGACACCAGAAGAGATCAAAGGATATATTTTGGCTCAAAATGAAGGGCTAACGGAACAAAGTTTAACAATTAAATTTCCTATTAAACAGAAAAAGGCAAACCACTGGGTTTGCGAAGTCTTACCAGAAGCATTCAAATCTCTAATGAAAACGAGGAAAATCTTCCTCAATTGGGAGAGATTTAGTCTTAAAGAATACCTAAGACCAACGCAATGTTACCGTTGTTGCCAATTTAGACATATTTCAAAACAGTGTCGAACAGAGGAAGCCTGCGGCCATTGTGGCGAAATAGGACATACACACAAACAGTGTGATAATAATATCCAACGATGCATTAACTGTGCCGAACGAAACTCAAATAGCGAGTACCAGGTTGGCGACAACTATTCGAGCTTTTCAAAAGATTGTCCAAGTCCACAATTGGAAATAGAGGAACTTCACAAGCACATCAACTATGGATAAAAACTCTAATACGAATTTTATAAAAGTAGTTCAAATTAACTTAGCAAGATCGCACGTAGCAACGGCACAGCTTAAAGCAAATCTTAATAAATATGATATTATACATACTCAAGAACCATATTGCATAAATGAAATTCCAGCAGGTTTTCCTGTACAAACTAGAGTCATCTACTCTAGGGACTCTCTCCCAAAAACTGCTACAATTATAGTTAATCCTAAGATCACTATTTTAAATACTTATGCACATCCGCAACTCATTATCACTACTCTAGAAATGGGAGACACAAAGCTAATGATGTTCAATTGCTATAGTCCTCCCACAACGGACTTGACGGAACTCACGTTCCTTCTCAACAACATAGAACATCACCTATCTCCATATTATGATTCAATCATACTAGGAGATCTAAATGGGAAAACCGATTTATGGGGCTCACCCTTCGAAGACCCTCGGGGTCGAACAATAAGAGAATTCCTAGTAGCACAAAGATTTATTCTTGCAAACGATCCTGACAGCCCTCCTACGTACAACTGTACCAGAGGCAAAAGTTGGATCGATATCACAGCATATCGATCAACACGATCTCAATCTATCTACTTGCCAGTTATTCAAAACTGGCAAGTAGAAGATCATATATCTTTAAGTGATCATTGTTATGTCACTTTCGAAATCTATAATTATGAGAACATATCGGCTACAATGCCAAAATACAAGCTAGACAAGATGGACTGGCTTAAAGAACTTTTGGGTTCGTACTTTGGATCAATATCCACACAAGTGGTTAAAGACACCACAAACTTAAATACTCTCATTATTCGGTGGACTGAAAAAATACAGGACTCTTGTGAACAAGCAATAAAAGCCAAAAGCCAGCATGTCACACGGAAACATGTAGGCGTCCCATGGTGGACAACAGAACTTTCAATAATTCGAAAGAAACTCACAGCTGAAAGAAAGCGTTTTCAAAAATGCACATCTGATGAAGAACTTCGAACTTTTTATAAACAAATATATAAAAGAAATCTAGCACTATATAAACGTACTATTCTATACGCGAAAAGAAATGCATGGAAAAAACATTTAGAAAGTATATGTCCAACATCACCCTTTGGAACGCACTATGACTTAGCTAAGGGGAAAATGCAAACCCCTTTGCAAATTAGAACTTTGCTAAAACCTGATAATACGAAAACGAACTCAATCTCTGAAACTATACAACTCTTGCTTGATCATCATTTCCCAAAAGATGGCATAACAGAAGATAATGCAGAACAAACATCTCTCAGGAATGGCCTAAATAACAAATACTCAGCATCCAATGATCGTCCATTTCGAAAGAAGATATCGAATTCTGCTTCAAGTCTTTACATCCGGCCAAAGCTCCTGGAATTGACAAAATCCCGAAATAAATTCTATTAGAACTTTACTATGCGAATCCAGAACTGCAATTTACATTGCTAAATGAACTATTAAGAAGAGGTATTTTTCCAGAATGCTGGAAACAAGCAAAATTAGTACTCTTCTCTAAAGAGGGGAAAAGTCCGGAATATCCGGATGCTTATCGCCCAATTTGCCTATTGAATACCTGGAGCAAAGTTTTTGATAAATTAGTGACAAATAGACTTAGTTATTACCTTACTTCCAATCACAAATTAAGCGTTAAACAATTTGGATTCACTGCAGGATTAAGTTCTTCGGACGCTATTAATACAAATATACAAATTATAAATGAAAATAGACAAAATTCCAACTACACAAGCATAGTTTCTCTTGACATTAAAAGTGCATTCAATAACATCTGGTGGACATTCCTGTTACAGGAATTGAGAAACCTCAAATGTCCATTGAATATTTATAATGTAATCAAGAGTATGCTTACCAATAGAAAGATTATTTGTGAAATAAACCAAACTATTCACAGTCAGATCCAAGAAAAAGGATGCGTGCAAGGGTCTAATTCCGGACCCCTTTTTTGGAACATAATTATGAATACTGCACTAAAGATGGATTTTGGAAAATTCCGTTCACATTCAAGCTTACGCCGATGACGTATTGCTTATAATTACAGGATCTTCTTATCAACAAGTTCAAATAAGAGCAAAAGAAGCATTGAACAAATTATTGGACTGGGCTACTATGTGCAAACTACGTTTTTCGCCCGAGAAATCAAGTCATCTATTCATTACTCCAAAAAAACGGGGAGCAGCTCATTCCGCTCCAACGATTAAAATGGGCAACATAACTATAAAGAGTCAAAAACATATAAAATATCTAGGCGTTATAATAAACGAATGCACTACTTGACTTCCACATTTGGATTACATAAAGACAAAACTTTGTAAGATAATTAATAATCTTCTAAAACTTCCAGGATTAACAAAACAAGTTCTGAAAGAACTATATAAAAGAGCGCTAGAAAGAGTAGCACTTTATGCTTGTGATGCATGGTGGCATCAACCAACAGTTAAAATGAGATTAAAAGCTCAAGCAATTCAACGAGTAATATTACTTGCAATTACCAGACGTTACAAAACAGTCTCAACAGCTTCTCTTCAAGTGCTCGCAGGTTTATTACCTCTAGATCTAAAACTAGATATAGAAAGTGCGATTCAATACACGAGGAGACGTAGGGGAGACTTCAAATATCAAGATTTAAATATTCCCCTTGAAGATATCTCATTGCCATTACATAAATGGCATAGTCACCCGGCTAAAATTAAAGTTTATCAGTGGGATAATTCTCCCCCAACACAGAAGGATTTAGAAGTCTACACTGATGGATCTAAAAATAATGACGGCACAGGTGCCAGCTTCTGTATCTTCTACAACGGAACATTCCAAGAAGGCTTCTCACTGTGCCTGGATCCACGATGCTCTGTTTACCAAGCTGAGGCACTAGCCTTCAAAGAGGCCCTTTCATGGCTGAAAACTCATAATAAATCAGCGCATATCTACTCAGATAGTCAAGCTGTATTAAAATCGATTGCTAAATATAACATCCTTGATCAGCAGATCATTGAAATAAAGAAATTATTATCATATACAAATACAAAAATCCACTGGATCAAGGGACACCGTGGATTCATAGGCAATGAGAAAACTGATGAATTAGCCAAGAAAGGAATCTACTCTTCAAACCAAAAACAATGCAGATTCCATTAAGTTTTATGATTCGATCAGCTAAAGAAGAAGTTCTCAAATTATGGCAAGATGGATGGGAAAATGAGGACACAGGACGCTCCACGTTCCGATTACTCCCGAAAATTTCTTATAAAAGACATTATAGTGATTTCTTCCTAAATCAATTATTAACAAATCACGCCTGCTTTCCATCATATATAAACAGATTTAAGTTAAAAGTAAAAATATGTCAATGTCAATGTGGATTAGACAATGCAGACGCAATTCATATGATTTTGGATTGCCCTAGCCTAAATCAACAAAGACAAGGCATTTTTCCTACGAAACTTACTATCGAACTAATCAGAAAATATATCTCGATGGAAAAGGGACGCATTCTTATATCAAAATTTATAGAACATATATATCGTAATGAAGAACATGTGTATTCTTTTTGATTGAATTTCTGTAAATTGAATATAATATTATTCTCTAGTTGTATCTTTGTAAATCAATATTATGTATTTAAAATGTAGAACAACAAGATTCATAGACATAATTCTTGAAAATGCTTTTCAATTGTAACTTAAAATAACTATTTAGATACAATTCTCTTTTATTATACATTAATATAATGGTTTACAAAGTATTATAATTTTGATCTGAATCTGATGTACATATTATGTCTACCATTGTATTCTGTATCTTACTCTGTATTTTTTTAAGAACTAAATAAAGATGTTGGTGAGGTCAACACATCTTTCTATCAGCGGACATCAAAATTGCTAGGGATCATCTATTACTAATTTGATTAAAGATAATTTCCTATTTTAGCTAAAAGCTCTATAGCAATAAAATTTTAGCCATAGGCTCCGGTGATACCTCGGCATTGAGGTGAGGACCGGACAATCCAATTTCGTGTTGCATCAGAGATCCACTTTTCTTTTCAGAGTTCTGAGATCGTCTTTTAGTTTGTTACTTAAATATGATAGAGGATTTGGTAGAAAGTGTTGAAGAAGTAATGAATTATTCGCTGCCTATTTTACCAATTGGTCTGCCGTTTCATTGACAGTTGTACCTGAATGAGCTTTTGTCCATTTAAATTTTGGTCTGAGAATAAGTGTAAACAGAGATAGAAGGTGATGTATGCAACATACTATCGGTAATCTGCTATGGCTAATTATTGCAAAGATGGTGGAAGCACTATCAGTGATTATGATACTTGTTAATGAGCTAACTTTTGCATACTTTATTGCCTGTTCTATTGCAAAAAGTTCTGCTTGGAAGACGGTATTATTTTGATAAAGACGAAAGTATCTTTGTTTTAATATAATATTATTTTGGAATACACAATATGCATTGTCAATACCTGAATCTGATTTGGATTCATCAGTATAAATTTGAAGATTGAAATTATAAACTGATGAAGTTGCAATTAAAGATTTTGTAAAAAATTGAGAAAGTTTTATATACAGATTGTGTTCTAGGAATTCATAATTATTTGGAGAGTAAAGGTTATTGTTAAATGAGCTTGTGATACGTAATCTTGAGACTTGAACTTTTGTGGCTTCTTTTTTGATTGAAAGAATGATGGGTGGTAGGACAGTGATGATTTGAAGTGCATGTTTTGGAGTAGTTCTGTATGCTTTCGATATTAGTAATAGAAATGGTCTTTAAGCGGATTGTAAGTGTCTTTGAGAATGCGTGTTTAAGTTATTACTTCAGCCAGAGGCTCCATGAAGAAATATTTTTTCAATAACTGCAGAGTACCAATTTTTTTGGAATATTGGATTGATGCCCCAAGTACTTGTACAAGTGGTGCGTAGTGAATTGGAGAGTATAAGTGTTTTGCTTTTTAAGTATTTGATATGTTGATGCCACAATAGATGATCATCTATTACTATGTCGAGGTAAGTTATTAAAATTTTCTTCTATTGTTTTTCGACTATAAGAAGAAAGTCATCGGCATAGGCCTGTGCATGAGTATGAGGAATATGATCATATAAGAATAAAATGGTATTGGCGATTAAATTTCAAAGGGTTGGTCCCAGGCATGAGCCTTGCGGACAGCCCTTAGTAATTTTATAGTTTATTATACGACTATTTGAAGTATACTGTAGATTTCTGTTATGTAGATAGTCTTCAATTAAATGTAAAATATCTTGAGAATGTTGATTATATCTTTCCATCTTATTGAGTCGAAAGCAGATTGAATATCCATTGAAATTATTACAGAGTGCCGTTTTTTATTTCTATTGAATTGGATAACCTCTAAGAGTTTTTGAAAAGCGTGATCGATCGATTTATTTGGGATGAATCCAAATTTGTATTTGCGGTTTATTCTATTTTTATGTAAATGGTAGGACAGTCTTGTTAATATGATTTTTTCTAGTAATTTTCCAAGGGAAGGAAGGAGGCAGATTGGTCTATAAAATAAAGGATTGTTCATGGGTTTATTCTTTTTAAGAAATAAAACTATTTCTGCATTTTTTAGAATTGTAGGAAAGGTATTGAATGTCCAACATGCTGTAATAAATGATTTGACGATAATTTTATTGGAGTAAAAAATCTGTTTTAATATGATATTGTCTATTCCGTCTGGACCTGGAGCTTTTATATTATTTAGTTTTTTATGATAAAAGTCTATTTCATCTAAGTTTGAAATATTTTGTTTACTATAAATTGTATTATTTTCCGTATTTGAATGAAATGATTTTGAGAGCAACATCTGCAGAGGAAATAGTGCTAGGAAAGGTATATATTGATAATGTAGATGGATTAGTTAAACTGATAATGTAGATGAATTAGTTAATTTATTATATGCTATTTTAAAGGCAGAACCATAAAAATTAAGACATATTATTGCAGACATTTTTCCAGCTGGTCATTTTAGCTTGTCTTATATTTCTTTTGCAAAGAGCTCTAGCTTTTTGAAATTGAATTTTGTAGTAACTTCTTTCTTCATCATCTGAGCAAGATTAAAACCTGCTGCGAAGGCCTCTTACTTTAATACTTCCGCACTTAAATTTGTATTCCACCAATTTAATTTAAGTTTATTGGAAATTGATCTTTTTTTATAAGTGGAATTATATATGTTTTAAACAGTGTTTATAAAGTATTTAACAAAACTGTTGACATCATCTTTTGAAGAAACAAAATTAAATTTCAAAATATGTTTCGAGTGATATCGTAATATGGTTTTAAATTGGCGATGGCCTCCATATTGTCTTGAATCTGTTTCATTGTATAAGTAATATTTGCACGTAGGTTAGAGGTAATAAAGCGGTGGTCACTTAACGATTCTTGCTCGGAAACAGTCCAGTTGTTAATCAGAGCTGCTATGTTAGATGCTAAAGTGAGGTCTATCCATCCTTGTCCGAAAAGTGTGAAGAAGATTGGAGGACTACTGAAATTATTTAATATTGCGAGATTGTTTTCATGGACATATTCTAAAAGAAATCGGCCTCTATTATTTTCATTAGGTGCTCCCCAGACTTGATTTTGTGCATTGAAGTCACCTTCTATTCTGTGATGAGAATGAGCGGGTAGATGAATTGTATCTAGTTCTTGGAGTATGTTTTGTAGATCGATAGATGGAGGTGCATAAACAGAGATACAACACCAGCTGTTATGTTGTTAACGATTTATGGCGTCTTGTACATAGCAATAGGAAGCAATCGTTTGCCATTGTGGTAATCAGGCTTCTCCGTCCAGACCCACGTCTTCTACAGGAGTTGTGATACCCTTTGTAACGATTCCACAGCCTATTGATGATATTATGATGCACATTCACCTCTCTCGCAACAACGGACTGTCTTAGACCTGCTTTCAACCTGAATGTCCTCCAACACATTTCATCGTGCAAATTGTGTCTTCGGCTCTTGCTTTCCTGTTTGGCTATCTTGGATTACAAGGAATATCTCTGCTTATGAAATGACACATTAGGTCGGCAGGCCCCTTTTTAAGGCGTTGTAGTGTGACAGTGGGATTGCGTTTAATGTTAATTTTGGTTGCTTATTTGCATTTGGTGATGCAACCTCTACCTCATATGTAAATTGTATGTTTTAATTCCTTTTTTTTACATTTGTGCCTCTCCTTTTTGCGTCTGTTGATTATTTTTTTAGCACAGGTGTATATATTGAGACTTAAACTATTACTACAAATTATGAGTTGGTCACCAAAAGATAAATAGTTAAAATATACCACACAAACACTGTGAGAAAACTACTTTAATTTCATAAAAAAAAGTTCAATCACATGAAAATAACAGCTTTGTTTAATGTCAAATAGCTTATTATCACATTAATAGCCAAATTATTAATAAAAATCTAATGAAATATGTAATATTACGAATCATCACCATATTTCAATTTTCCAGTTGTCCAATCTTCATCAGAAGTATCTCCATCATCCATACCCTCTTGTGCATAAACTGGATCTGAATATACTTCTTTCAGATCCATATTTTCTGGTTCCAACTGTACTTCAGAACCTTTTCCTAAATCTCTTTTTAAGCGTTCCATTTCCTTCTCTTGTTTAGATTTTTCTATCTCTTTCTTTTTCTGCACCATTTTATCATATGCTGGCTTGAAAATATTCTCATATTCAACAGCAGCTTCTCCAACCATTTTAAAAAATTCTTCAACTCCAGAACCCACTAATGATGATACTCCCACAGTTCGAAGATCACTATAAAATTCGTCAAGAACTAAACTCATGGAGCGTGTCAAATTTGATACATATGATGTATCTGCCTCTAATGCTTCTTGGAAAGCTTCAAAGTCTCGCATCCATTCAATGGCAAAGCTACAGTCTAAGACATCTGTTTTATTCAAAACAACAATGAAAGGCAATTTTGTCTTGTATAATATGCTACATGCATATAACATATTAGACATGAACGTAACAGGTTTTGCACTTCTTACAATATCCATAACATAAACTACAACAGTAGGGTATGAAGATGATAATGCTTCAGTAATAATCATACCAGATGCTGACCAAGTGAACACTTCAATTTGTCCAGGTGTATCTAATATAACATAGTCACACTTTGAACTACTTTTGTCAACAAAATTTAGTACCTGGTCGAACCTCGTAGAAAATAAATTTAATGATGTCATTATTCCTCCATTAGGTCCCAAAGAATATTGTTTCATTACATCTTTATATTTTACGGTGTCTCGAATATCAATATTTGCTGGAAAAGGAACATTATGGCACGCAGGATCAAGATTTATTACATATGGTGGGGATTTTTTACTATGCAAAAATGAAGTTATTCTTTGAACAAATGTGGTTTTTCCAGAACCAGCCATTCCTAAAATTATCAAGCATACAGGTTTCTTGTCTTTCTTTAAACTGACCTCAGAAAGTGAACGAGCAACATTTGTAACAGCAGCATCAGTCTGAGAATCACTGTGTCCTGCTATTGGTGTTTCATTTACCATCACATCTGCAAAAACATCACAAACTAAATCATAACATCATAACACTAAATAACTTAAGTTCTTTGAAGCACAGTAAACATACATGTATTTAACAAAATTTATTTACTTCATATAATTACAAAAACATAAATTTATTAAATACATTTAAAATATAATAATTATAATTTATTGAAAATATCAGGTTCCACTAGTGAAGTATACAGCTACATGCTGTATTTAAACAAACACTAAACTAATTTATAATATTTACAACCTGAATCAACTGCGGAAGCTCTTTTACATCTAGCAATAGGTAATACTATATGTAACATGTAATATTAAATGTGAAATAAAAACAAATATAATGATTCTAGATGAAAAGGAAAGATGTTTGAATTCTATGCAACAGCAATACATCAATTTCAGATAAACTTCTGATGCACTACTGTTTTCAAATTAAGTTTTCTAGTTCTGTGAAATAAAATACCTCATGTATGTTAGCAAAAAGTCTGAACGAAATGAAGTTGGAAACAACATAAATCAATCGCTAGAGAAATTTAAAATATTGGGAGTGTTTTGAAGAAATCTTGCTCTCAAAAGTGAGCAATACAGGTGGCATCAGCTTCAGATAAAGAAAAGAATGTGATCTAAGAGAAGTCAATACATGATGGCTTACTGTCATGAGCTTGTTAAATCTGTAACAGAAGTTCACAGAGTTATACATAAACATAATCTAGATGAAATCACATCAAAACAAGAACTTTGATGGCATATATAACAAGCATTACTTAATGCAAACAAACTTAATATTATTGAAACTGATCACTCAGCCAGCCTTTCATAACCTGTTTCAACAATGTGCTCCAATGTTTCAGGCATAGTAAATACCCATAATATAACCTCTTACATAGTAAATACCCATAATATACAAAACTAAAGGCATGGTAAATACCCATAATATGCCCATAATACCTCTCTACACAAATACCAAATCTGTATCATGGAAGTATTTATGTTTAATAAGATGTAATAGCAAAGAGACAAGCATCATCTCTTTATTGAAACTTCTAGAAACACTTGATATATTTTTACAACTCTTTAGAATTTCTCAGTTTAAAGAAAACACAAATATATTCTAGTAAGATGCTATTTCCCCACAATACCTTTTGAATATTCACTGTTATTTAAACTAGAGTTCTTATTTGACCCATTCATCCCCCCAGGTTAATCTTATTGTTTTATAGATGTACTAAATAAGGAGTTTGAAAATTTAAGCTGATCCATAGGAGGCAAGTCAAAAATTAAGACATACAGTTTCTGTACTATATAATATAACAAACAGTTTCCAAGGGATGGTAATAATAAAAAATCAATCTTTTTTTTTCACACAAGCCAATTAAAAACACATTATAGCTGTTAATTTTAGAATGAAAGTTATGAATATCTACCATATAATAAAGAAGTTTCTCTTTGGAGAAAAGATATAAACTTGTGAGATGTAGCAACATCTATATTTATGTGATGATAGCACAATATCTGTGATAAGAAAAGGAAGCAGCATGATTGTAAAGACATTGTGATGATGGTGTGCTTGCATTAAATTAGAAGCTGAAGAAGAACCAAAAAATTTTCCAGAATTAGCTCAAGAACCAGAATTTTTGCACATTCATTAGCCTTTTATACCCTGCCATGGTAGGCAAATTTTGCAGCTTGTGGTGCTAAGAAATATAACATAAATATTTTCTTTGATCTTAACCCCTTTACAAATTGAAGTTGCATTTTCGCCATAAAACCAGCCAATTTTGGCATGCAACTTTGTTTTTCTCTATCTCTATAATAATTTTTTGTCAAAATTAAATTTTGGCAAAATACTAGTAGCATCATTATGCATAGGTCCTCAAGTAAAAAATTTCTGACTGCAAATATTTCAATAAAAATGGCACTAATGAGAATAAGGAGACTACTGAAAACAGAGAGAATGAAATAAAATGGCTACTGGTGCCACAGTGCCTCACTGATGTTTTCATACCCAGCAGGAGGAGGAGGTAAACCAAGAAAGGTTAGATTTGACCTGCAAATTCAGAACATGTAGATAGTTCGAAAGTTGACAATTTTCACTTCCATCCCGATTAGTTGCATCTGTCAGGAAAGTGTTTGCACCTTATGGACTGTTGCATTTCACATTTGGTTGTATATGTCACTTAAGTGCCTATTTTGAAATTTCAAAGCCTTTTTTTCAGCACATACGAGTAACTGAAACTACAGAAATGTATGCAATTATATCCCCCTTAAAAAATATATACAGAAAAAAAAGAGAGAAAAATTTTAGGACTTCATATTTTAGTATAACCATGTCAGACTTCCACTGCTTAATGCATAAAACTCCACTAGCCAATTTCTATTGCAAGCTCGTATTATTTATAGCAATGCTCATATAACTTCTGTTCCTTTGCATTTCTCTTGGTAATCTATCTATCACAAGAACAGAACTCTGCAAAGATACTGGCTAGGATCTGTACCTAATGGGCCATGAGGTATACGAACCTAATGGTTCTGGATGCCCCGGAAAGGTATTTATTAGCCAGCCCGTGTGTCTTGCTTGTCTTAGAGCAGCCAGTCTAGTAGCCCAGGGGTGACACCTCAGGTTTGCTGGGTAATGGCTATGGCCATTCTGCGACGGGCAGCCTGAGCAACTGGTAGGTAGCAAATTGATGACCAGTGGTCCTAGTTACTCCAGGTGTGTTGCCGCCGATCCAAGGTTCTGAGACAGGGGTTGAACTCCTGGGCCTACTTTGGCTGGGGTGAGGACACTTAGTGTCATTCAATTGACGGAAAGGGGAATGCCCACAGATTATTTTATCTTATCCAAAGTAAAGTATCTTATCCAAATTAGTTTTGTATTTCATACGTTGGGTGGCCAGACATGGTCAAACATGCTCATACAAAAAATATAAAGATTCTTCCAGTGTAAAGTTAAGGCTTCCCCTTAAAAGTTGTTGTTGTTGTTAGCCTTAAGCTCAGCATGAACACTAACTCTGATTTAGCTTCCCTCTTTAGCTGTGCCTTGCATTGCATTGCACTGCACTGCATTTAACATTCTTGGTAGTTTCGAGTGTCACTACTAACTGTACTCTGTGATACTGTGAAGACTTATAGAAGTATTTTTGTTGAAAGTTCCAGAACTCTGAAGCATTTCTTTTGATAAAATAAATTTTATCAGCCTATCATGAAACCTGTGTGCATTCAGTCTGTTAAGACTGTAAGACCCATATGTATGCATCAATATGATAGTAGTGCTGTAAATCATTTGGTCTTTACTATATACATTGGATTCTGCATTAGACTGTATACAGGAAGTAAAAGCTCAAGCAAGTTTGCAAAAATCAATGAGCAGCAAGTCACACATGAGGCTTAAAAAGAAAGCCTTTGAGCCTGAACTCATAACATGTCTGAATGTCGTGTGTGTGTGAAGTTGCTGAAAATACATGATTAAAAATTAGCTGCTAAAATGTTGTAGATAGGATATTAAAATAAACAGTGTGTTGTGGGAAAAGCATGTTTTTCTGGAAAGCATTACTCTGCAGATTTTTCAAAACAAAAACAAACAATTATTTCCACAGAATCAACAACTAAACTCTGCCATTTGTAAAGCTTATGAGTGAAAAATTATGTCCACCAAATAATGACTGTTTTCATGAACGCAAGTTTGAAGTATCTCTCGAACGCTAGTGCCCACTCTTGCCAAAGTTTCTTCATCGATTTTGGCATGTATTGCAGTCTTCAAATTCTTCAAGCGTGCATAGTTTCTTTTCATAGACATGTGATTTCAAGAACCTCCACTGATAAAAATTGCATATGGAAATGTCGTGAGCGTAGAGGCCATGGGAGATCTCCAGAGTATAAAATCATGTGATTATGGAATGCAGTTCGAATAGCGACCATGGAAGCTCTTGCTCTTGTTGTAGTAAGCAAGACTTGTTTCTCTCTTTAATCGAGGATTGTTTCTGATAAAGTCAGCAGTCTCACCCGCGACTTTTACCCTAATCACAGTTAACTTGTCAGCATCAGACCAACCCACATGTGTGGCAATCAAATCAATTCTGTCGAGAAAATCATTTAGGGAAGTTCCTTTATCATACCCTGTGAAAATAGGTACAGATTCTAATGGATCTGACCCGAAAACTGACAGACCTTGCCTCTTAACAGTATCAACCTCCTGAATCTCAGCCATATCTAAGGCTCTTCTAGCAGCACGAGTAGCTTTAGTAGATTTAGGCATGATAATTCCTAGCAGTACAACCACAAATATATCAATAAACAAGAGGAAGCTAAACGGTCTGGTACTACTACTGACAACTGGGAGTCTAAGACAATCCCCACAAAACTAAGTGGCATAAAGGTTAAAGGTAACAATTGGGTAGAAATTCACTATTCATGTATATGAGCACACAGTGTAAACAATTAGCATAAAAATTAAAACAGCATGTGTGTAAGAAATCTAATCCACAATGAGTAATGTCACATACACAGCTCAAAATCTTCACTTAAAATCTAACTGCGTGTTAGTGTTTGTGTTGTTTTCACTTTAGAGTCCAAAGATCATGTGTGAAAAGTACAATTTGTTATGCACCCTATACTGAATCAATGCACAAAATAAATTCACTGATGAAATAAGAAAAAGATCAATGCATAGACCTGTTACTGAAACTCACAAGCAGGGGTTAAAGTATCAAGTCTAAACATAGATACATGAAATCAAAAGGAAATATCATTAAACACAAGTACTCCGACAAGGCCTGAGCTCGAAATTTCATGGCACCAAGTGTTCTGGCCCTTATGGGTACCAGACTTTAAATACTAGGTTAAATACTACAAAATTACTAACTGTTTCAATTAACCTGCAATTAAAAAATTTGCCTACAATAATATCAAAAACCAAATCTGTTCATTGCGTTGTGTTAAGTTTTACCAAAAGAACTAACCCGAACAACCCCTAAGACCAAGTAGGAGTACTGGTGTTAAGAACATTACAAGACATCATAAGAAAATACTCTGAATCAAATACATATATATATCGAAGGATATTTATTTCAGCACTATAAAAAGGACATGCAATCTTACAACTTAATTTTCCACTATGGTACCGGGGTGACAACTATATAAAAATAATGCATTTAGAACTAATTATATATTTATATTTTCAGTATTGTACCGAGATGACATCTAAAACAATATTTCACCGTAAAAATATTAAATTTTTATATGCAGTTACCAAATTCTGCTGGCCAGCATAAAAATACAAAAAGGAAATTTTAATGAATCACCGAGCATGGTGTTACTAATATTGATAATGATTATTTCGTTCAAAAGAAATTTCTTAATTTTCACAGGTAAAGAAAATTACATACATCAATTAAGTAATCCCTTAGGCAGTTAGAAAGTATTTCATATTCATGTAGTCCCGTTGGAGAAAAATGAGTACCTTTATTCCTTCATTCAATTACTCAATTAAAGGTAAAGTAGAATTTAAATTTTTATTTGTTCCTTAACCTTGCAAAAGTTAATCTCAACCAAAAGTAGTAGCAACTTATAAGTAAAAAGTAAAATTTAGATAAGTTAACTAATTTTAAGATCTCTGTCTCAATTCATATATATAAATTTTAATTACATCCCAATTAAAGTTAAAAGGTCCTAAATAGAGTAAAAGCACAGCAATTGCTTAACTAAACAGCCTGGATTTAAGATCCAACAGAAAAACTTTTGACAAACAAGTTAAATAGAATTTAATTAGAAATTAAATATACATAACATATTTTTACTCTTTATTTAAGAAAATCATAACTAAAATATTCTTCTACAATTAATCAAATCCCTTCCAATATTTGTGTGAATTTAATTATCCTTATTATTTAGAATACATGTTCACAGAATTAAGTTTGAATGCTGTACTAAAATTTCAGGTGAAAAGAGGAACAGAACAAACAAAAAGTTGAACTCACTCGTAGAAAAACTTTTGAATCTTAATTAAGCGTTACCCATTGTAACAAAAGGTGTTGGTTAACATTGAAATTTTTAAATCTTGATTTACTTTTACAAAATGCTACAGCTATGGACAAAAATTGGACTTATCTGATAAAATCTTTTCCCTGACGACCAATAGGTTGATGTAAATGCGCAAAGCTCTCCACTGAACGTAAATCTTGCCAGCAGGAGATCAGGCTCATCCTGGTGAGTTGATGGTAGTACTCGGATCTTTTCGAAGTGACCGATCTGGAAGAAGCCGGATTAAGCTGGATTCAAGTGACATCCACTATGGTGTTAATGCATTGATTCGAAGAAAAAAAAACATTCTAGACTCCTTCTACACAGGGATGGTAAAGTGCGGAGGAGTAGACGTTCAACAGATCTCCTTAGACATACATCTCTTTCTTATTCTTCATCTCCTCCTCAATGGGAGCTAGTCACCAGCCGAAGGCGGCCTTTCTATTCCAGGCAGGCCTAGAACATGTCCACTACCGGACACCCTGGGTCAACATGGCGGCTCTTCCAAGGGAAGGAAAATTGCGAGTCCTTCTTACAGCTGCAAATCCGAGGCAAAAGAGCGAGAATGGCCTTGCGCACAGTTTTTAATCGTCCAGAGTCCAGAATTTTCGAAAATCACCAAATTTGGTGAATTAGTATACAAATCTCGCCAAACACAAAACAGTGCTGCGAAAACCTAGTTTTTCCCTCTACACTCCAAAAAAAATTCACCTTCGCCAACGGAAGAGGGGTGAGGGAAAGAATATAACAACCATACAACCGACCGGACGCTGAACACGACCTTGGACGAAAAGTGCTCGAAAAAAACACCCTTTTAGCAGAATAAAACTTTGGACCCGAAATTCAACAATTTTAACAATTAAATAGGCATAATTCTCCAACGGGGCAATGTACAGTCATGAAAGTAGATTCATAAGAAAGCTAAATTTTTTCTCTCTAAGAGGTATAAATTTCATCCATGTAAATAAAAAGTAAGTATTTTTAAATTTCAAATATTACGCAGAAAGCAACCGATTTCCCACTGTCTCCTTTTCCCGAAAGCTACTACTATCGAGCGTAACTGTAAGAATGAGAACCCTGTTTAACTCGCATAAAAATAATTGATTCATTAACGTAAGCTGCACAACTAGTGAAGAAACATTTCGAATAAGAATAAATTAATGCATATAATTTTACTCACTCAATAATTAATTAACAAATAAGCTGCAATTAACTACATATTAATCCACAATTCTAAACTAACTAAAATCGCTACATAACAATCCTGCTCATTTAACTGTTGGACTACATAATTTTATACAAGTGAAACCCTATGTCTTTGTGTAAAATTCTTTGCACAGTGCTTTGAGACATTTGCAGTTTTACAGAGTGCCACCTAGCAGAGCGACTGGAACTTTGGATTACTAGCCACTCGGTTTCCACTAGGCACACGTAGATTAGGCCTTTCACACGGCCCACAGGAAAAAGTGCAAACACAAGATCTAGTAGCCAAACTATGGGACCACCACCACCAATTCATCAGTCTGGAAATTTCATGGTTCGTATAACTAGCCATCCTCTTGGCAGTCCATGGTAGAAAATGCCATTCAGTAGGAGGACCAATACAATTTACAATGCCATGTAGTGGCTTGCAGTTTGCATTCTGGCCATACATTCTACGATGAATATTGATCGTATAGCTCCTTCTATCACCCCCTGAACTTTTGCCCACTTGTTCAAATTCACCCTGTATATATATAGATTGATTACAATGAGATAACTTAAATTTCTGTTTCAATGTTTTCTTTTAAAATCCACAATTGTTAGCATCTCAATTATTTTATTTCTAGTCTCATATATTGAACAATATTATGACAGTTTTTCAAAGTTACAATTCAGTGTATATATGCAATGCAGGTATACATTTGAATTTTTATTAAACATTGTAAATCCTTAGTGGCAAACCTGAGATTAAAATAACAAAGAGAAATATTAAATTTTAAAAAATATTCAAAATTATTTTTAAAAAAATTTCTGTGCTTTCTTTTTTACAGGTAGTTTAAGCAGCTTTAAATATGATGATAAAAATATTTTTTTCATATGTTCAGTAAGCTTTAATATAATACAATTAATGTACTAATTTTTTAAGGTACATAAAATTTATATTAGGAATTGGAAGAAATTATTGGAAATATGTGATGTCTGTATAACCTAATAATGTTTGAATACTCCCGAGTGGTTAGCATATATCGCCGGATAACCATTGTCAGTGGCACAGTGTTTGTAGCAATAGTTTTGACAGACTGCATTTTATTTTCATGCCATTATTTACATTATAACTTTTAAGCTAAGTAGTATAACTCGAGATAATTTCCCTTTCTCCAGCTTTCATGTTTTTGTAACTTAAAATGCATACAATAAAAATGATTTCTTTCTTTATTTCTGTTTTCATTGTTAAAAATTTGAAAAAGATAATATTAATAAAGAATTTCGTATATATGCATATACAAATATACATAATTGAAACTATTAAATTTGGCATTCCAATTAATGTATTTTATTGAAACTCCCTTAAAAACACAAAATATATTTTTATAAAATATAAAGAAATTAATTTAATCCTAGTAGTAGTTTCAGTTTTGTATTATTGAAATTTTAGAATCATATGCTGCATATCTTTCTTTGTTATAATGAGTTATCATATTTCTTCTTGCATGGTGTAAGCTATAGCATATCCGGCTAGCAATTGTAAGATTCATAGTTCCTTTCCCAGTGACAGCACGTATGATTTTTACTGTTCCTGCTCCAAAAAACAGTGTCTCCTCAGTTATGTCTGAATTTAAATGCAACAGACTATAATTTGTCAACATGCCAATTAAACAGACTGGATCTTTTGCCTCTCCCCAATTTTCATGTAAGTGGAGGAAAATAAAAGGAATTATGGCCTTCTTCTTTGCTTGCTCTCTTGGAATA